>CM068371.1:10504919-11092301 GCA_034769895.1 Magicicada septendecula | reverse complement strand
ATATACCTGAGCAGACGATATGTTCCTCTGAACTCAGAAGGTGTAAGATGGACAGCGGTGAATCGGAGCCAAAAGAGCCCGCCCGACTGGTGCCAACGCACATGATAGGGAAAATAATTAGGGAAATTAAATGTTTAAGGGATAAAACACAAAGAAGGAAGATAACATACTAAATAAAGCAAGGAGATAGTGAATTACATGAAGAAGAAAAGGGAAAATTATAAGAAATCAAAGAAGGAAGTTCAAGTAAAGACGTGATTAAACTAATATAATGGTTGATAATTTCATCAACACCTGCACAATATTTGCTGAAATGATCAAATTTAGCGTTGGGGCAATATGTAATAGTACATATCTTCACAATAAAGTTAACAATAAGAGATAAAGAATGAAGCACTCATAAACTAACACCAGAACACCTAAGAAAGGAATGATAACTGAGTTCATCAGTACATCAACTGCAACACGTTAATTTCAAAACATGAGCGTTCTTTAGAACTCTTGTCAGATTAAATGAACTAAAAAGGAACCGAAGTCAGATGCTTTGAGAGAAAATCATTGTCTGTTTGTTTCAAAATTTAATGAAAATGTTTGAGTGAGTAGACTTTTAATGCGTTTACCAATGAATGCTATTTTGTTCCTGTCTAAACAAGAGTTAGCATTTACAGGCCACATTGAAGCTACTAAATCGCTAAATAGGGGGATATTTTAAAGAGCTCCTTTATATTATTATTTGATAACAGTCCAATAGAAATTAAACAGCAGTATGTAAATGTTAAGACTGTGTTTGGTGGTAATTTGAAAACTAGTCAAAATCAATTAATAGAATGCACAGCAGGCTATATACATGAATTTATTAAGTCAGTTCTGTCCAAGTTGATGATACCATTGATATTGCCCCAAAATCTCAATCCTCTGTTATTGTACGATATGTTAACATGAATGGTGTGTTAGTTGAACGATCTCTTGGCTTTTATGATGTTAGTGCTGATCGTACAGCACAAGCAGTATTTAATTTATCAGATACAATTTTAGGTGAGTTTTCTTATAGAAACAAATTGATAGCGCAATGCTATGACGGGGCTGGTATGGCTGGGAACTTGAATGGCTTGCAAATGAAAATCAAAGAACAAGCTCCTCAGGCTGTATTTGTTCATTGCTTAGCCCACCGCTTGAATTTAGTTCTGAAACAGAGTGTTCACAGGTTACAAGAGTGCAGACTTTCCTTTGCTTCACTTAATGGAATTCCATCTTTCTTTCAACACTCCGCTAAGAGAACTTATGTAGCCGAGAGTACAATAGGCAGATGAATTCCGTCTGGTGTTGAAACTAAGTGTTCATACCATAAATAAAAAAAAACATTAAAAGTTGTTGTTCAAGAGTGGGATGGTCTAAAACAAATTTCCTAAAAAACAATGGATGATCCAGAATCAGACGAACGTATGACGGTCACTATATCAGTGTAAAGGTTTTCTACATTAATTCAACATTTTCGAATTTGCCATGTTGTTTATATTTAATGATAATTTGAAGTTGCCAACATTTTATTTAACTTTCTTCAAAAGTCTAGATGTTGATTACTGTATGTACAAAATCAGAGAATCGACGGAAATTATTCTCAAGAAGAGAACTAATTAAACATTCCAACAATATTTTATTTTGGCTGATGAAAAGACTGGAGGTACGGCAATAAAACGATCTCTATGAAAAAACAAAAGAAGAAATATATGTGAAATATAGGTCTCTCTTTTATAAAATACTGGACATCATTATAATGGAAATTGACGTAAGATTTCAGGACATAACAGAACTACAATTCCTTTCTCTTGGAGAGAGCACAAAATTTGAACATTTTTCAAAAGTTTCCTACAGATGCCCTGGAAAGCTTAAAATCTTCTAATTCGTCAATGTTTTACTTTTCACAGATTAAAAAAATTAACTATACTTTATCTATTCTGGAGAGGACTACCAAAATATATCAGCTGAAAAAATTTTAATCCTTTTAAATGAGAATGATGTAAAAGACGTGTTTAAAGAGGCCTACAAATTGTTTTGTGTGATTCTAACTTCTCTTCAACTACTAGCTCTGTAGAAATAAGTTTTTCTTGTCTAAAACACATAAAATATAACACTGCCTAAATCCTTACATAATAAAATATCCCAAGAAAGGGTGACTACTGAAATGATGACCATTTCTTTCGAGAAGAAACTGGTTAAGTCATCTGACACAAACAGCATCGTTTTATGATGATATTATCAACCACTATGTTGCTCGTAAAGACAGGATTGACTTGATTTTTAAAAATTAACTTTAATGTATGTACGCCCCAGTCCGAAAATGACCTTATACTAATTAATTTATTTAATGGTTTCCTCATTATTTGTTGGCATATTTGACTTGTAAATTATAATTAATATTACAGTCAGTCAGTTTAGCATTAATATGAACCACAGCAATGTCTATAGGCCTACAGCGTAATAATATACTTTTAATAAATACGTAAAGTTGTATATCTAAAGTAGCTATTTAAATAAATAAGTATTTTAAGTTAAAATGATTGACAATTAATATTGTAATAGTACATATCTTCACAATAAAGTTAACAACAAGAGATAAAGAATGAAGCATTCATAAACTAACACCAGAACACCTAAGAAAGGAATGATAACTGAGTAACTGCGTACAAAGTATTATATAAGGTTCAAGAACTCAATAAAACAATTAATGTAATTAACTCAGTAAACCAAAGAACAATAAGTAGTGATAAAGAAGAAAGTATAGAAGACAACTTAGCAACGTGATAAACCCAATAGATATGGTAAGTGAGAGGTAGGTATAAACAAGTCTAACAACGAAACCACGAATTAAATAAAAAGCCTTTTTCTATGTCAGACAATATACGTATTACTTAAAGATAATTAATATTTTCAAGGAATAAAAAGAAATCGAAACAAAAAGGGAAATATTATCATAAATAAATCATTGGGAAATAGGGAAATAGAGAATGCAAATTTAGGAATTAAATAATGCAATTAACCTGACAAAACAATAACTGATGATGACGAATACCCAGAAGAGACGATCAAATGACAAAAAATGTAAATAGTTATTAGTAGACATAAATATAATGTACAAATTTTCAACTTAGTATGTAAGAAATAAGACATTGAGTATAGCCTTAGATTAAAACTATGAGGAGGTCTGCGAACCTCAAACAGTTATTTTGTATAAGTGAACTACAGACTGTAAGTCATATAGAATTACAAATATAATAATATTTAGAACAATAATTATAAAAATCAGATACCGGTAGTGTAACAGTGTAAAAAGGTGAGAACAACAGTGATAGGCTTTAAAAAGTAAAAACAGTGTATAGTGTAAGTGAATAAACATATTTACAATATGAACATTGTATGAAACATGTAATTTATATGAAACAACAAGGCAACTAATATAGTGATAAAACCAAGGGGAAATAATTAAAAAATATAGAATCTTCCGTTACAAACTTATAATATAATAGTGACGAAGATACAATGAGATTCTATGGAATCATATTAATTATAAATTGTGAAATCGAACCTGTGACCCATAAACGTATCATTGCCAAGACCTGAAATGAATGAATTAGTATTTTAATAAAAAGGAAGGTATTGTTGGAAAAATATTGAAACCAGACAGAACATGTCAGTTTTACTCATGGATTTTATACAAATTAAAGGCAGATACGAGACGAAATAATACAGAAAAACTATGGAAATAACTAAAAGAAGGATGTTTTAATCGATGGCACAAAAAACTTGAAGTCCAGGAGCGAAGGATCAAGAAATAAGCTTGTAAAGAAACTCCAAGATTGGTGAAATTACTCCAATGATCAACCACAATATTTGAAAACATTTTAACATTTAAAGATCGAGTTACAGCAACATACTATCATAAAAACAATAAAAACTTTATAATACAGAATATTAATTGTGCACAAATAATTATTAGTATTAAGAGTTTCTTTTTTCAATTGTTCATTTGTTCTTTTGTATGATCCAAAGAACCCACTGATACACAACACACATCAACAACCACTAATTACCAAACATTATTTATAAATATTATGTTTTATGATATGTTTACGATTTGTACTATACTTTGACATGACTAATAGATGAACCCTGAGATTGAGATTTTGTATGCTCTACAACAGAAATGAGCTTCGAAAAGAGTAAATAAAAAATAATTGAAAGTAAGACAAGAACGAATAAGGAATTGATTATATTTTATAACATAAGAGTCTAAATTTTTACAATATTAGTAACAATATTTAGAGATATTGTTACAATTTTCAAATTCTTTTAACATTGGAGTGATGAATTCTGCTAACACAAAAAATCTGATTGGGAAATATTATATCCGCCAGGTTTTTCAGTAGCCTACGTTGTTGCTGTACTGCTGGCTGGTGGTCCGTGCTGGTCAAGGCCTTTCAGTGCCTCCAGCATTATCAAAACGACACCAAAAGGCCTTGCCCAGCACGGACCACCAGCCAGCAGTACAACAACAACGTACTGAAAACCTGGAGAGATGAAGTCGGCTAAGATGAAAAAACTTGAGGTTTGCACTAGTGAGGTCGGTAGGCTTGGTTCTGCTGTGTAACTAAATATTTAAAAAATTCCATTTACTCTTATCGACATATTTTATAGGCTATTTTTATTCAGGATAAAATAAAAATGAACATATTTGTATGATATATTTCTACTATGTATAATTGTAATACACGTTGACGAAAGAGTGAATAGGAGTGCTCACCAGACCTAAACCTAGAGGTCTGGGCTGTTTACACAAGCGCGAGGTATGAAATTAACTTACATACAAGTGATCGTATAAGTTACAATCAAATAATATAAATTATGAAGGTTGTATTAACCTTTTTACACAGCCCCTTTGCTGTTGCTCTCATTCTGTAGGACAGGAGGATCACTTCCATTGTAAAGTTGGCCAATTGCTGTAAATATTTTGTGTATTCGTTTTTTAAACTCTTGGCTGGCCGAAAAAAAAAACAGAAATTTGGCAATATGGCCTTTGAAGTGATGCCTCCTGTTCCCAAATCTCAGAACAGAGTTTCGCAAATCCCGCCTAAGACGTTCAATATACTGTGTGTGGGCTCCACTATCAGGATCCACAAAGTTCATACTGTGGTTTACAGTCAAATGATTAAAATCTGTTGATTGTAAACCATCATATGCTTTCCAGAAGTCACTAATTATAGTGGTGCCTGGTAATAAGTGGTCCCTGATAATGGGTATTAACGTCGCACTATTCCTTGTCTCTACTGGTACCAAAATACAATCCCCTGATTCCCTCTCATTCATGCCAAATACCCAGGTCCCTTCTACAATTCTTCCTTTATTTTGTTTTCTATGGCCAATCTTTGCTTCATCAATTTCGACCGTTTTGTCCAGTCCCCCAATTTTTTTCTCACGCAAGTTGACAGCATGCTCACACATGTCGCGAAGATAGTTGCACCAGTCAATGACAGTGTCTCTGGACATTTCGAATTCTTCACAGATTTGGGCCACTGTCTGTTTTTGAATTGCCCAATAAGCAACAAATTGACACAAGTTTTTGGTGCTCGTTCGGTACTTCTCGAACCAGGTACCTCTATACAAAGAGACGGAAGCATCACACTGTTTTAAAACTACTTTCCTCCTACTGTTAATAATTTAAATACTTTTGCTACAGTCCGTTTCTTGATGTATATAATATATTTAATATTGTAATAATACTAATAAAATATAGATGTGTATGTGTGTTGATGATAAAAAGCTATTGTGGATTATGTTAGATTCCGATGTAATCAAGCCCCTCTGTTTGGACTAGCCAATTTGTAATAAAATAAATAAGATTGATGTGTGAATCTGTAAGTTGTAAGGTGTTTAATTGGTGTGGCTCTCGACGTCTTACTGGCCTGAAACACTTCCTTAATTTTCCCAGCTGGTCGAGTCCCAATGGTAGCAAGACCGGTCGAGTAGCATAAAGTTGATGAAGAAATATATATGCTCAGCTTCACCGAAAGTTTCAAAACAAAAAATTATTGTTTTGAAGAAAATTAAAAAAAAAATTATGTTTATAAAAAAAAATAATAAAAAAAAAATTTTAATTTTATTAATTAATTAATTAGGATCAATTAATTAATATAGGGCTGTGAAGTTTTAAACAGTGTAATGCTCTTCTGAAAATTTTTATTAAAGTTTTAGTATAATTTAAATAATCTATCACCACTCATAAGACTGTCTGTAAACCAATCGATATTTGTTTACCTTTCTATTTTTTAGGTTATCTTCACTTACGGGTGGTAAAGTCCTTGTAGATTATCAATTAGAATTATATTATTGGTAATTAGTATTATTGAAGAAATAAAGAACTATTAAGTATTGAAAAGTATTAATGTTTTTTATTAAGTAATAGCAATATTGACTCTTATCGATTAGTATCGATTCTCAGGATATCGAAAAAAATTACAAAGTATATTATATAAAAATTATACAGGGTTCTTTAAACAGCCAGTTATTACCAAAGTCAGAGAAATCGGGCTAATATTTAAAAAGTATAACGTTACAATCAAATTAATAGTTATTAATAAACACAGACATTGAATAATAATTTGTAAATATAATAATTGTTTTCACCCAACAGCTGTTGAACTAAGAGGAGGCACTGGAATTGTCAAAGAAAGATGGCTGCCGTCAAGTCGATGAAAATGTTGCTCGTTGCTGCTGCATTCCAAATAATGTATTTTGACGCAATATTTCTGTTCTCGTGTCCGCAAATCTCTTGTTATATGTTGTGTAGTGACTGGTGTAGTGATTCTGGGTTGTATTTAGTGTATCTGTATAATTATTAGTTCAAACACTTTCTCCGATTCCGTCACTAATTTGGTTTAATGTATTATACAGTTTTCTAGTGTTTTATGGTGTTTTTCGGAGTAGATTTATATTGTTCTGTGTTATGGAGTGTTACTTGATCGTTTCTGTTATAATATGATAGTTTCAGAAGTATTTTACAAGTCACTCGCGATTTCACAATAACTCACTATACACTCGCTTGTATGACGATTATAGGTTAGGTTATCCACGTTATTAAATGTATGTCATGTTAACCGTTCAACTACCAATAATTAACTAACTGTTTCCTTCAGTTTCAATTAAACTCTTAGCCCATATAATATTATCCTTAACATTGTTCAAAAATATTTTCACATCCTGTGTACATTTTACTATTTCACTATATGAATGCCTAAACTTTGGTTATTTGTCAATTTTATTCACTAGATTTGATTTAAATTAATCTTTCAGTTCATTCTGGTTATTTTCAGATTAAATAATGCCATTTTATAGTGTTTTCTGTCCAAAAAATAGTAATTTTACTTTCAGTTTGGGTATACTCTGAAGAGTCCAAAACATCAAAATTTACTTCCTGTCATTATATAAATTCAGCCATTTTATCAGTTATATTTAATATTAATAATCCTATATTGTATTAAAAGGTTCCTATTCCCTTATTTTCTGGTAATTAATTGAATTAGTTGTATTCTGAAACATTATTCTGAAATATATGACTCCCATGTCTAAATTTCTGAGTTTAGTCATTTTATTTTTATTTATAATTCTGAATATAATTTATTAAAATCTCTCTAAATGGTATGTGCAATTATATGGCATGATCTCAAGTTTATTTTGTCTAAACCCCTTTTGTTTATTTGCTTTTAAATGAGTAATTTCTCTGTTTTGATGAAGTTTGGTTTCCATTCTTTTGGCCTATGATTTTTTAACAATTTTTCTTACAAAATAATTTACAAACAATATATGATGTGTGATACCCTCTCTGACTTTTACAAATAGTATTATAAATTAAACATGTTTTCAAATTACACAAAAACAATTAGTATTGGTTACAATACAAATAATAGTTAAACAGAATAAAGAACTTTTTTTTTTTAAATAAATGGTTGTCTTCAAATCAGACATTTTGCAACAAAATTCCCATTTCCAACATGTAAATATGGTTTACAACAAAGGTTTTGTACTAACTAACATCTTAATTACTCTCTACTATTTACAAGTGGTAATTATTTTTATAGTTCTGATGTTAGTTGTTTCAGACCCAAACAAATGGCCTTATATCTAAAACATTTTTAAACATTCTTGTACTATATACATTAAAACCTTATATTTATATTCTTATTTCTAACTATTATTATAAGTAGGATTCTACAGTTTTTATACAGTCTTTTATACCTTGTCTTTGGGGAATTGTACCCTGTCATTAACAAATAAATAGTATGAACCGTTCACAAAGCACTATGAAATCTGTTTTTCTTTTTTCATGTAAAACAAAAATGTTATTTTAAACAGATTCATGTCTTATGAACAACATATTGTCACCGTACACATTTTAAGTCATTGAAAAATGCATATTTCATTGCATCCAATGTTTGTGATTGCCAAGAATGAAACACAAGGTTCATTTTTTATAATACCCAAAACTATCACTGGTTCACTTTGCACTTATATATCATGTTAATGCTAAATGGTCGTATAGTCTTATTAACATAATAAATTGGTTAGCGTTTTTTCAATGGAGATTTGTTCCATGGGTACTATATTATTGTTTCATCTTAGTTCACAGGAAACTTTTACTTTATACACTCCTCTCTCTTAAATTTGTATACATGTGGTTTTTATTTCGTTATACTTTTATTTTTAGATATTTATTTTGGGGATATAGGGATTTGGGTGTCTTTTATAAGAGCATGACATCTTCTTCAGGATGCTGCCCTCTTCTTCTTTCTTCAGTCTTCTTTTCTCCTGCCTTCTGGGACTGGTATCTTCTCCATCTTCTTCTTGTTGCCATCAGGTTTCTTGGGATCTTCTCCATCTTCTTCTTTATTACAGAAATACACAACCTGTATTGGTTGATCTTGGCTTATTTTAGGGTTTCTCTTCTATTTATTCTCCCTCGTCGTGGGTTTGGTCATATTCTGTACTGCTTTGTTATTTACTATTTTACCTTCCTGGGTTATACCTTGAAAACCTTTGGTTATGAGACTGGTCTTGGATGACTCATCACTAGTAACTCCTTTTATTTTAACTTGTATTTTCTTTATAATAATGATTTCTTTCCACAGTTGCTATGAATTAATCTATTTATATTAAACTTAATGCTTTCTTCCAACTTTAAATATTATAACTTCATTATTCTAATGATCAATTGCCATTCAATATTATGCATACATCTGTCACGCTACAGATTGCTCTCCTCCAGAAGTAATTATTTCAGACATGTTTATGGATGAAATAATTTCTTATGATAATTTCATCATTTCTTATAATTCATTTTCTTCTCCATTTTTATATCGACTTTTTTATATTAGAGTTTTATTAATTTTATATATATGGTTACTTGTCTTACTACTGATCCTTTTCGGATAGTTAGTGTCTTCTGAGATATATTATAATTGTAATACATTTTCTTTCTATATCAACTTCGTGTTGTATCCTTGGGATATTAATTCCCTAACATTCCCTATCACGTGGGCTGGGGCAGATCAGAGGGGCACTGTACGCTACTTCTCTGCTGGCCATACACCACTTCTATAAATTGAGTACAGGGGCATATCCATCCCTGCTCAAAAAACATAATGCTGCTGGAATTATCTTCAGTCAGTCATCGAATAAATAAATAAAAAGTAGTCTCATTTTCGACTAATAAAAATATCTTTGGATTCTCCACTTCGTAGTCTCTCAGATTATCTCACATTTTCTATCTTAATAAATCTTCATAATCATTATTATACTCATTACATATATATTTTTTCAAACTCTTAACTTGTCTGATATATTTAATTTAATTATGGTTGAAAACCTTTCTTTTAATAATTCTGGTTACTGTTTACAGTGTAACTCTCTTTCTTCTCCATCTGAATTCTCTTTATACTTTCTTCTGGTTATTCATAGTATTAGCAAGGTCTTTATAAATAGTCTTTCGTATTCATTATTTGAATGGTCTTAATATATTATATTTAATTTTTTAACATTGTACCTTTACATTAGATATACAGGTTGTTATATTGATCATTTTATTTAAACATTTTGGTTCTTTCCTTTCTCTTAGAAAGTTATTAATCCACCTTCGCATTCATTAGCATTAATTCATTTATATCATATTTCATGTGGTATTTCTTCTCTTTGCATTTCATATAGGTCTTATTATTATCATTGGTTCAAAATCATCTTCTCCATATGTTTGGTATGAGTTGTTCTTCTTTGCTCTTAATTAACTGTTTTCATTATCGTTTCATAGGTAATTAGTCTCTTTGCTTCCAAATTTTTTTTTCTTCTCTGGCATATTACACTCTTTTTTGTTAGTCTTCTCTACTCCTTCAAATGCTATTGTGAATGTCTAGCATTTATTCTGGATTAACGTTAATTCTCTTTTCTGAATTAACCACTTTATTTTCTTCTCAATTCAATCATAATTGACACATAATTATTTTTTGGAACTTGGTTAGTTTTAATGTAAAATTCAAACTATTCTTTTTATTTAATAGAAAAATATTTCTCATA
Source organism: Magicicada septendecula (assembly GCA_034769895.1). NCBI lineage: Eukaryota > Metazoa > Arthropoda > Insecta > Hemiptera > Cicadidae > Magicicada > Magicicada septendecula. The sequence continues at coordinate 11,081,687 of CM068371.1, read as the reverse complement.
AATCCTTGTAATATGTTGATCTTATCTTGTTTCAAAGTACTGACGTTCTATCAACATTCAAATTCTGTTTAATTCATTTATTCCCAGAATTGTTTCATTCAGAATTGTTTATAGTACTGTGATTTTACTATTATTTCTGAATGTTTTGGTATTTCTCCAAATTCAAGTTCTTCTTAATTATTTACCATAAAGTTTTCTCATAAACTTAGTTATAGTAAGTTGGTCTTACTTTATTTTTAAATTTTTTGTAAAATTAAGTTCAAAATTCTCTCTCTTTCTCTTTCTTCCATAAAGTTTTGTTCTAAATTATCAGATTGTAGTAAGATGTACTTACTCAATTTTAAATTTTTATAATTATATTTGAATTCAAAAGTCTTTCTTTTTCTTTCATAAAGTTTGTTCCAAAATTATTAGGTTGTAAGTTGTTCTTATATATTTTTGAATTTTTTCAAATTAATTAAAAAATTCTTTTAATTCTCCAGAATGTTCTTCTCAAAATATTAGGTTGTAAGATGTACTTACATTATTTCCGAATTTTTAAAAAATAAATTCAAAATTCCTTTCTTCTTATAATTCTCCAAAATGTTCTTTTCAAAATATTAGGTTGTAAGATGTACTTACATTATTTCCGAATTTTTTAAAAAATAAATTCAAAATTCCTTTCTTCTTATAATTCTCCAAAATGTTCTTTTCAAAATATTAGGTTGTAAGATGTACTTACATTATTTCCGAATTTTTTAAAATAAAATATATATAAATTCAAAATTTTAAAACTCACAACTCATTCTTCATAATATTTCTTCATAGAAGCTTGATTGTACACTCCTTTGATTTTTCCTGAAACGATTTCCCTCAACTCATATGTATTGTTATGCTTATCATTTACCACAACATATGGTCCGGTGTAAAGTAATAGTAGTTTTTTGGTTATGCCTTCTAAGGTGCTAGGCAGCTCTCTATTTTTTAGGAGGACTTTCTCACCCTCTTTATATGTTACAATTCGCCCTATTGCCTTCTGGTATTTGGCTTGCCGTTGTTCCTGATCTTCTGCTACCTTATTGTAAAACTTCAACTGGTTGAATTTCCTATTGTTGTTCGTTGGAAATTCAATGATTTGTTCAATGTCTCGGGGAGTCGGCTTCTCATACATGGCTGAGTACGGTGGAATTCCTATAGCTGGATGGTGGGCGTAATTTAGGAATGTTTCTGTCGCTGCTAGGTACTCTTGCCACTTTTTCTGTTGGTTGTGACAGTACGTGCGCAATATCCTACCCACTTCTCTTAGTACTCTCTCAGCCGGATTGCTACTTGGGTGGTAGACTGATGTCTTATATGTTTTGACCCCAAGTGCTAATAAAGTGTCTCGCCATCTCCTCCCCTTAAACTGTGTACCATGGTCGGTAATAATAGAAAATGGTCTACCGATCTCTGGGATATACAAATCAATAATCACCGCCAAAACCTTTGCTGTTGTTGCCTGATTAACCGGATATAGCTTTATATACTTAGTGTAGTGATCCATTATAATTACCAAGTATTTATATCTGTGTCGACCACCGCTACGGGGAAATGGCCCGCATATATCCAAAAACACTTTTTCCAGTTTTGCGTTGGAAGTTATCGGTATCATGATACCCTCTGTCTTTTCATTGTTTACTTTTGCACATTGGCAGATCTTACAGGACTTGATATATGTTCTCACCTTGCGGTTGATATTCTTGATCTTACAATTTTCCTCTAGAGCTTGTATCACTTTTAACGCTCCCATGTGACCATACCTGACATGGTAATCGATGATGACCTCCTTTTCGATTTGGTGTGGGATTATCACCTTCCATGTCTCATCGTCCAATGCGGTTTTTATGAATAAAATTCCCTTGTTAAGGTGGTAGTATTTAGAAATAGTTTCATCATTGGCTTCCAAACGACTCACAATGTTTTTCAGCTTAGGATCAGACTGCTGATGGATTCGGATATTTATTAACAAAGCTTGTAAATCGGCTCTGGTCGTGAATATGTTATAAATTTTTACCAAGCTCTCCTTCTCCCCCTCGAAAGTCTGATCTTCTAGATTTATACGTGACAACACATCCGCTACCACGTTCTTCTTTCCTGGAATGTATTCCCATTTCAGGTCATATTCTTGTAGGGCGAGTACCCACCTAGCCAATCGGCCGTGACTCAATTTGCACCTACGAAGGAACGAGATGGATTTATGATCAGTTCGTACCGTGACTTGATATCCGAGAATGTACGTCCGGAACTTGCTGCATGCGAACACCACGCTCAACAATTCCTTTTCTGTCACACTGTAGTTCTTTTCGCACTGGTTCAGTGTGCGACTAGCGAAGCTTATTACCAGATGTTGTCCCTCCTCATCTTCCTGGTATAATGTCGTTCCTAAGCTTAGATCGCTAGCGTCACAGTTTAGAAAGAACGGTTTCTTAAAATCTGGGTGACGAAGTATCACACTCTCCAGAAACTTCTCTTTTATTAATCGGAAAGTAATATCTTGACCTTCACCCCAAGTCCATTTTTTTTTGCAGATAACTGTGGTTGAAACTTGGCGGTCAACTCGGAATATCGGCTCTGAAACTTCCTGTAATAGTTACAGAGTCCGAGGAAAGATTGCAATTGTTTCCTGTTTCTTGGTTGCGGGAACCTCTGAATTGCCTCCACTTTCTCTGCTGATGGGGTAATACCTCTGTCGTCTAGGTTGAAGCCTAAGAATTGTACCTCGCGCGCTATGAATTTGGATTTCTCCAACTTCAGTGTTATGTTGTTCTGCGCTAGTTTGTTTAGTACAAATTCCACTCTGTAACAATGCTCCTCCCAGGTTCCGGATGTGATTAGTAAATCGTCAACATAGACGGTGGTAAATTGGAGCGCTTCTGGTCCCAAAATCTGGTCCATGCATGCCACAAATATGGCGACAGAATTGACAAGTCCGAAGGGCAGTCTCTTGAACTGGTAATTGCGCCCTTCGAAAATGAACGCTACATACTGGCGGCTTTGTGGATGCAGCTCTACCTGCCAATAACCACAGACCGTATCCCAGGTGCTAATAAAGTTAGTACCATGAAAACGCTTTAAGATTTCTTCTATTTCACCGGGAGATGTTCTGTCATTCACAATTGTCTTGTTCAACTCACGCGCATCTAAACAGAGCCGGACTTGTCCGTCTTTCTTCGGAACAGCAATAATTGGACTAGTGTAAGGTGATTGACTAATCTCAATTATGTCGTTTTCAATCATCTTGTTTATCTCTGTTCTCACGGCTTCTTTGAGCGACTGCGCTATTGGATATGACCTCCGGTTAAACTCTACGTTTTCTTTAAAACGAAGTTGGCACTGGTAGTTTTTTACCTTCCCTGGTTCATCAGAAAACACCGCCTTGTATCTCTCATATATTGCAATTAGACGATCAGCCAGGTGCGTTGGTATTTTCTTGTTATCGCTTCCGCACTGGAAATTCCGTATTTCTTGGATCTTAACTGACCATAAATCCTCTCCTCCTTGATTGTATATTATGGGTTTAGAAAGAGGGCTGTTTCTAATAACATTTATTTTACGAAGTTGTTGATGTATAGGGCTGGGAAGTATTGTTGTGCCTCCTACCAGGTCTGCGGTCCATGTTACTCCGTCTGGGAAAAGTGATACTTTATTTAAATTAAGATCGATTACTGCCGAATATCTACGAAGAATATCGCAACCGACTAAGATGTCAAATGGTAATCCGGTGGCGATTAAAAATTCCATGTCTAAAGCTATATCACGGCTAACGACACTTAAGGAAACTTGCTTCCTAATGGTTTTATTCTGGCGGCCAGTTGCACCTACCAACACAATGTTGTTGATTGGTAACATTGGCAAAGTTTTTCCACATGTACATTGTATTCTCTCCAACTCATTGGAGTTTATTATTGAAATATTAGCTCCTGTGTCTATCATTATTTTAGCGGGAACTCCTTCCACCTCCGCTGTTATATAAATTATCTCATTATTACTGTTGCTGAGACTCTTCTCGTTCTCTTCCAAAAGTTCAGTTCGTATGTCTTTCAAATAATGGTTACTGATAATAGTGATGTTTTTATCATTGTTTGCTTGTTGCAAATCATCCTTTTCTAACCCAGGAAGTATAAGCAGTAACGGGTCATCGTTGTTGATTACTGCCTCCTCTCGTTTAAAGTATTTTGTTCATTGTTTGAGTTATTATTGACCGAGGCATCGTTCGGGAAACTCTGGTTTGTCTCTTGACGTTCTGTACCCTGGTTAATGTTTAACGCCCTGTTCGGTTGTCTGCCAAGATCTTCCAGGCTGGTACTTCGTCTTTCCTGTTCGTATCTTGGGCCGTCTCGTTCCGCACTCCTCCATCTTCGGTCGGCGCCGTGGAAGCTGCTCCTCCTCGGTTGATAGTATCTCCTGGGTCCGCGATCTTCTGCTCTTATAAAATTTACCCTAGGGCGCGACACTCGGTTATTACTATTGCTATTATTATTATTACTAATATTATTATTATAGTAATTTCGGTTAGGTGGGTAAGGTCTGTCACCATTATTGTTGGGATATGGATTTCTCTGACTGTATGGAACATTATTATTTTGTTGATAAAAGTGGTTTCGATTATTTGGGTAGGGGTTGTTATTTCTCACGCCGTTAAAATTTCCGTTAAACTGGTTATTACGCGGCTGGTTGTTAGGGCCGTCGTAATTACTGGGCTGGTTCCGGTTATTTGTATGGTTATTGCCGTTATTGGGGTAAGTAGTCGGCCTTGCTTCTGGTCTCTCATTTCTCTTCCTGCTCTGCCGATAATACTCTTCATTCTCGTATCCCTCCAATAACTCAGTCATTCCCTGGATCGTCTTGATCTGACTACCTCTCCGGGCCCTGATAATGTCCTCATCATAGTGATAAGATATCTTATTCACTAAACATTCTTCTGGGATTGCTGGCTCAAGGTGCTTTGCCATACACACCTTCCCCAAGAAATATGCCGTCATACTGCTACCTAATTGTGACCTGTATCTTCCGTTACAAATATTGTCACGTATCAAGTTCTGGGTGGTCTCAGACCAGTATTTTGTCTTAAACATTTTCCGGAACTGTTGGTAGTCGGAAATTTCACTCCGGTTGGCCATCCACCAATTATCTGTAATGTCTCGGAAGGACTCGTCGAATATCTCCCTGCTATGGCTCCATTGGGTAATTTTATGCTTGGTCAAATATTCTTCTACCCTTGCCAGGAACTCCATCGGCTTGCGTTTGTACTGCCGGAAGTTGAGCCACTCTCGGCTTTCGTTGATGGGCAATCCGGTGAAATGAGTCGGTCTGTTCCTTATTGCTTCCATCTCCTCTCGGCTTTGTCGCACCTGACCGGTGATATTGGCCATGGTCTCTTGTATATCATTACATCGCTCTGTGACTTGGTTGCGTACTTTTCCGAACTCTTCTTGATTTTCCTTCCTCTGTTCTTCTACCTTCCTTCGACTATGTTCTTCGATATTTGTGAACTTGATGTTCACCACTTCTTTAAACTCATTCACCTCCTTTTCGGTCTGGTTGCACTTTCCATCAATCTCTCGAATCTGTCGATTGACCATTATATTTTCTTCTTCCATCTTCTTATCCATCGCTTTTTTGTTAACCTTGATTTCCTTATTCATTTCTTCTCGCAACAATTCCATCCTTTCGTCCAGTTTGTCCAAATTCTCCTGATTGACTTCTCTTAATTCTTCTCTTAAAATTTGATTGTCCTCTCTCAATTCTTCCAACTTCTCCCCCATCTTCTCTTCCAACTTCTTGTTATCTTCTTTCATCTCTTCCTTCAATTGTCGGTTGTTCTTCTCTATCTTCTTCCTGGTTTCATCTATTTTCTGATTGGTATTTTCAATTTTATTAATCAACTCTTCTTTAGTCGCTTTGAATTCTTCCTTGAACGATTGGTTGTCTTCCTTCAATTCTTCCATGTTCTTGTTCATCCCAGTCAACTCTTCTTTTGTGGATTGATTATCCTTCTTCAATTCTTCCATCTTCTCTTCCATTTTCTTGCTGTTTTCTTCTATCTTCTCTTCCATCTTCTTGCTGTTTTCTTCTATCTTCTCTTCCAGCTTCTTATTTGTTGTTTCGATCTTATTTCCTAAATCTTCTTTCAAGGACTGGTTATCACTCCCCATTTTCTTACTCAAGTCTTCCTTTAATTCCTTACTTGTGGATTCCATTTTCTTATTATTTTCGTCCATTTTCTTGTCCATTTTCTTACTCAAGTCTTCTTTCCATTCTTCCATCTTCTTATTTGTTGTTTGGTTGTCCTTCTCCCTATTCTGGTCCATTATCTTGAACATTTCCATAATTTTCTCCATCCTTACGTCTTCCATTGTTTTGGGTTTCTCCTGGATATTAACCTCTCCTGTCTGTGTTGGTATCTCCGGTTGTTCCGTTTGTTTGGACAACACCGATTGTAATACCTCTTCCACCTCTACTGGCGTTGCCTCTTTGTTGTCCATGTCAACTTCTATTTCTTTCTCGGCCTCCGCCGCCCGTTTTTTAGATGTTGCACGTCGTTGCATTTTCCCTTGAAATTCTCTGGCTTTGTAGCTGTTGCCTAGCTCCAACTAGTGATCGGGCAGAATGTATTGGCCTTCCAATCGCTAATTAAAGCCCCTAAAGTTGTGCGCCAATTTGTAATAATACTAATAAAATATAGATGTGTATGTGTGTTGATGATAAAAAGCTATTGTGGATTATGTTAGATTCCGATGTAATCAAGCCCCTCTGTTTGGACTAGCCAATTTGTAATAAAATAAATAAGATTGATGTGTGAATCTGTAAGTTGTAAGGTGTTTAATTGGTGTGGCTCTCGACGTCTTACTGGCCTGAAACACTTCCTTAATTTTCCCAGCTGGTCGAGTCCCAATGGTAGCAAGACCAGTCGAGTAGCATAAAGTTGATGAAGAAATATATATGCTCAGCTTCACCGAAAGTTTCAAAACAAAAATTATTGTTTTGAAGAAAATTTAAAAAAAAATTATGTTTATAAAAAAAAATAATAAAAAAAAAATTTTAATTTTATTAATTAATTAATTAGGATCAATTAATTAATATAGGGCTGTGAAGTTTTAAACAGTGTAATGCTCTTCTGAAAATTTTTATTAAAGTTTTAGTATAATTTAAATAATCTATCACCACTCATAAGACTGTCTGTAAACCAATCGATATTTGTTTACCTTTCTATTTTTTAGGTTATCTTCACTTACGGGTGGTAAAGTCCTTGTAGATTATCAATTAGAATTATATTATTGGTAATTAGTATTATTGAAGAAATAAAGAACTATTAAGTATTGAAAAGTATTAATGTTTTTTATTAAGTAATAGCAATATTGACTCTTATCGATTAGTATCGATTCTCAGGATATCGAAAAAAATTACAAAGTATATTATATAAAAATTATACAGGGTTCTTTAAACAGCCAGTTATTACCAAAGTCAGAGAAATCGGGCTAATATTTAAAAAGTATAACGTTACAATCAAATTAATAGTTATTAATAAACACAGACATTGAATAATAATTTGTAAATATAATAATTGTTTTCACCCAACAGCTGTTGAACTAAGAGGAGGCACTGGAATTGTCAAAGAAAGATGGCTGCCGTCAAGTCGATGAAAATGTTGCTCGTTGCTGCTGCATTCCAAATAATGTATTTTGACGCAATATTTCTGTTCTCGTGTCCGCAAATCTCTTGTTATATGTTGTGTAGTGACTGGTGTAGTGATTCTGGGTTGTATTTAGTGTATCTGTATAATTATTAGTTCAAACACTTTCTCCGATTCCGTCACTAATTTGGTTTAATGTATTATACAGTTTTCTAGTGTTTTATGGTGTTTTTCGGAGTAGATTTATATTGTTCTGTGTTATGGAGTGTTACTTGATCGTTTCTGTTATAATATGATAGTTTCAGAAGTATTTTACAAGTCACTCGCGATTTCACAATAACTCACTATACACTCGCTTGTATGACGATTATAGGTTAGGTTATCCACGTTATTAAATGTATGTCATGTTAACCGTTCAACTACCAATAATTAACTAACTGTTTCCTTCAGTTTCAATTAAACTCTTAGCCCATATAATATTATCCTTAACATTGTTCAAAAATATTTTCACATCCTGTGTACATTTTACTATTTCACTATATGAATGCCTAAACTTTGGTTATTTGTCAATTTTATTCACTAGATTTGATTTAAATTAATCTTTCAGTTCATTCTGGTTATTTTCAGATTAAATAATGCCATTTTATAGTGTTTTCTGTCCAAAAAATAGTAATTTTACTTTCAGTTTGGGTATACTCTGAAGAGTCCAAAACATCAAAATTTACTTCCTGTCATTATATAAATTCAGCCATTTTATCAGTTATATTTAATATTAATAATCCTATATTGTATTAAAAGGTTCCTATTCCCTTATTTTCTGGTAATTAATTGAATTAGTTGTATTCTGAAACATTATTCTGAAATATATGACTCCCATGTCTAAATTTCTGAGTTTAGTCATTTTATTTTTATTTATAATTCTGAATATAATTTATTAAAATCTCTCTAAATGGTATGTGCAATTATATGGCATGATCTCAAGTTTATTTTGTCTAAACCCCTTTTGTTTATTTGCTTTTAAATGAGTAATTTCTCTGTTTTGATGAAGTTTGGTTTCCATTCTTTTGGCCTATGATTTTTTAACAATTTTTCTTACAAAATAATTTACAAACAATATATGATGTGTGATACCCTCTCTGACTTTTACAAATAGTATTATAAATTAAACATGTTTTCAAATTACACAAAAACAATTAGTATTGGTTACAATACAAATAATAGTTAAACAGAATAAAGAACTTTTTTTTTTTAAATAAATGGTTGTCTTCAAATCAGACATTTTGCAACAAAATTCCCATTTCCAACATGTAAATATGGTTTACAACAAAGGTTTTGTACTAACTAACATCTTAATTACTCTCTACTATTTACAAGTGGTAATTATTTTTATAGTTCTGATGTTAGTTGTTTCAGACCCAAACAAATGGCCTTATATCTAAAACATTTTTAAACATTCTTGTACTATATACATTAAAACCTTATATTTATATTCTTATTTCTAACTATTATTATAAGTAGGATTCTACAGTTTTTATACAGTCTTTTATACCTTGTCTTTGGGGAATTGTACCCTGTCATTAACAAATAAATAGTATGAACCGTTCACAAAGCACTATGAAATCTGTTTTTCTTTTTTCATGTAAAACAAAAATGTTATTTTAAACAGATTCATGTCTTATGAACAACATATTGTCACCGTACACATTTTAAGTCATTGAAAAATGCATATTTCATTGCATCCAATGTTTGTGATTGCCAAGAATGAAACACAAGGTTCATTTTTTATAATACCCAAAACTATCACTGGTTCACTTTGCACTTATATATCATGTTAATGCTAAATGGTCGTATAGTCTTATTAACATAATAAATTGGTTAGCGTTTTTTCAATGGAGATTTGTTCCATGGGTACTATATTATTGTTTCATCTTAGTTCACAGGAAACTTTTACTTTATACACTCCTCTCTCTTAAATTTGTATACATGTGGTTTTTATTTCGTTATACTTTTATTTTTAGATATTTATTTTGGGGATATAGGGATTTGGGTGTCTTTTATAAGAGCATGACATCTTCTTCAGGATGCTGCCCTCTTCTTCTTTCTTCAGTCTTCTTTTCTCCTGCCTTCTGGGACTGGTATCTTCTCCATCTTCTTCTTGTTGCCATCAGGTTTCTTGGGATCTTCTCCATCTTCTTCTTTATTACAGAAATAAACAACCTGTATTGGTTGATCTTGGCTTATTTTAGGGTTTCTCTTCTATTTATTCTCCCTCGTCGTGGGTTTGGTCATATTCTGTACTGCTTTGTTATTTACTATTTTACCTTCCTGGGTTATACCTTGAAAACCTTTGGTTATGAGACTGGTCTTGGATGACTCATCACTAGTAACTCCTTTTATTTTAACTTGTATTTTCTTTATAATAATGATTTCTTTCCACAGTTGCTATGAATTAATCTATTTATATTAAACTTAATGCTTTCTTCCAACTTTAAATATTATAACTTCATTATTCTAATGATCAATTGCCATTCAATATTATGCATACATCTGTCACGCTACAATATTTATACTGAAATTACCTCAAGATATTTTTTCCTTATTAGGAACATGTTTCGAGAACCATTGTATTCTCATCCTCAGCCTTCGTGATTTTGCATCTGGTGAAGTATTTGTGTGTTGGCTAGTTGTTATTGTGGTTTTTTGTTGGTCTCTGGTATTTTAAAGTGGTATTATTGTGTGTGATTGTGGTGTATGTATTAGTATTTTGTGTATTTTCGATGTTGAGTGCTTTGAAAATTGTGTCATGTTTTGTATTGATTTGTATTTGTTCAGGTATTAGTTTGTTTTGTGTTTTATGTTTGTATATTTGTAAATTTTCCCAAATGTTCATTATGGTGCCTTTGTGTGGTATGTGTTTTATTAGTGTCATGTTAGTTATGTCTGGGAATTCATGTCCAGTGTTTATTGCATGTGTGACCAAATTAGATTTGTATATTTCTGGGTTTTTGTATGCACTTAGGTTTTCAAAATAACGTTTTTTCAGTTCATTTTTTGTTTGTCCTATGTAACATTTATTGCAATCTTGGCATTCGATTTTATATATACCATTGGTTGTTGTATTAGCTTTGTTGTGTGGGTTATTTAGTTTTTGTAGATAATGTTTGTTAGTTTTGTATGCTATTTTAATGTCTGTTTTTAAACAGTTTTGTTAGCTTTATCATTTTATTATTTATGTATGTGAATGTGGCCCATTTTTTATTGTTGTTATTATTTTTGTTTTGTTCATTTTGATTAACTCTTAATTGTTCAGTTTTTATTTTATATTTGATTTTATTTTCTATTTTGTTTACAGTATTTTTATTATATCCGTTTTCATAAGCAATTTGGTAAATTATATTTCTTTCTTTGTCTGTTTCTTGTTTGTTTAGGGGTATTTTGTACATTCTGTTAAATAGTGAATAGAATGCTGTCATTTTATGTTGTGGTGGGTGGTCAGAATGGTTAGGTATAATGATGTTAGTAGAAGTTGGTTTTCTGTATATTGCATATTGTAGGTGGTTATTGTATCTTGTGATGGTTATGTCTAAATAGTCGATTTTGTTATGTTTTTCTTTTTCTTCTGTGAATTGTATTTTTGGATGTATGTTATTGAGTTGTTTTAATATGTTATCTGTATTTGTGTTTTTGTTACTTGATACATATAGCCCATCATCTACATATCTTATCCAAATGCCATTTGGATAAAAGGAATTTATAATATTTTGTATTTTGGTGTCTATATGTTGTAAGAATATTTCTGCTATTATGCTAGATAATGGGGATCCCACTGCCAATCCTTCTTGTTGATGATAAATTTTGCTATTGAATTCAAAGTAATTTTGTTTTAGTATTAGTTGGATGCTATTTTTATTTCAGTAATATATTGTGTGTCTTCATTTTGTTCTTTAAGTTTGTTTATTATTATGTCTATTGTTTCATCAATTGGAATGTTGGTGTACATATTTGTGATGTCATATGATATGAAAAATGTGTTTTCATCTATATTTATTACCTTTAGTTTGTCTATTAATTCATACGTATTTTTTATGTTGTGATAATTATTTGTTAGATGGTTATTTTTTAGTTTTTGTGCTATTATTTTAGCTATTTTGTATGTAGGTGCTTTTTTGAAGTTGATTAATGGTCGTATTGGGTTGTTTAATTTGTGTATTTTTTTTTTTTGATTTTGTTGTCCATGACGTGTCCATTACTTAACTAAATATCACTATTACATTAATGACTTGGAACACTAGGTTTTTTTATAAGTAAAAGCATAAAGTTTTACCGGAGAAAACCATAAAGCATAAAGGAGAAAACCGGTTCAGGCTGTAAGGTAAAACTTTATGCTTTTACTTATAAAAAAACCTAGTGTTCCGAGTCGTTAATGTAATAGTGATATTTAGTTGTGTATTTTTATTAGACTATTCATTTTAGGTGGTTTTGGATTATTATTTATATATATATTGTTACAACACAAATAAGCCAAACCCCGTACCAGGGATAAAAAAGATAATTCTTAATGTAAAAATACTTCATATAAAATAAAATGTTTAAAAATGAATAAAATATAAATATTATGACACGACGAACGACGGTATTACCCAACCCAAGTGATTGACCCAACAACAGAACACAAAGAAGGGAACCACGAAACATACACAGAGACAAAAGGTGATTGACCAAACAATTAGGAACTAACAAAAAACGGTAAGAAACCAGAACTAAAGAAGAATCAAAGGAAGTGAACAAATTCCTACAACTAAATAGAAATTAAACCAGATGAGAAGAGGAGAACTGAACCAAAATGAAGACAATTGAAGAAGATGAAGAAGAAGAAGAACAAGAGGAAGAATGAAGAGGAGACATGTTGAACCCAAAGAGAAACTAACAACACATATAAAGGGGAGAAATAGTAGACTCAAAGATAGAATACTGTAAGTAAACCCCAAATAATTATCCACTAATGAAACAAATAGTATTGTTGTGATTGAAATAACTTATATACCTATTTTAAAAACAAAAGACAATTATAAAGTAACGTAGTGTAGAAAAGTACACTAACACAATTAGTAAGGTTAGATTTAATGAAAGGTAAATAACCAAATGTTATTAATAATAAGAATTATGTTGTAAAGAAATAGTGAGAAATAATAGGAGAAATAAGTATAGGGATTACCCATTAAGTAACACTTAATACAAACAGTGAACCAAAATAAAGTGCAATAGTGAAAGTGTAAATACCCTAAAAATAGTGAGAGTGTATCAGTGATAAACCTCTGTTAATTAAAGGTGAAGGTGATACGGGGAAATAGATATTTTAAGCAATAAAGATGTAATAATAAATAAGAAAACACTTTATAAAGCATTGATAAACATTCAATGATTTGAGTGATCTTGTGAACGTTGATATAATTAAGAATAATTAACAATAATATTTCAAATAAAGATAAGTAAAACGTGTGATATTATTCAGGGAGAAAGCCCAGATAAAAACAGTTTGTATTAACATGGAATGGAGGAGATAGTAGTATTGAAATAAGGTTTTGTTTTAAGATTAAGAATACAATGAATAAAACACCCCATGTTAAAAGGGGAAATAACTTTAATAAGTTTGTAAGAAGTGATGATGTTTATCACTCAAAGTAGTAGCAAAAGAATGAAATTAATGTTAAAACCAATAGTAACTAATAACTTGTAAAGAATTATTTGTTTCAATGTTATGAAGAGGATATGGCTGAAGGGAACTTGCAGTCCATAAGCCTAATTGTTATATTTTAAAATATGTATAATGAAAACTGTATTGAATAGTAATTAAAACACAAACAGAATCAACACCCAACAAAAACAAACATGATAACAAAGTGAAGCCCATCAGGCTGAATTAAAGTGGAATTTAAAAGAAATAAACAAAAATACCATCATGGCTACTTTTGGCTATGAAAACGTCTAACTGTCAGACACACACAAATGTCAATTGTAACAAATTCACAAGGAAATTTATTAATCTAAGACCAGTAAATGGCCAGTAATTATATGTAAATCATTTTAAAAGAGAAATGTTATTATAAAAGTTTAATTTAAGAGAGATATGTAATTTATCAAACGTCAAATATTTAGACTAAAGTTAATGTATAATAGAATATGACCTTATGAGGTATCATTTTAAACTTTGAAAGGAAAGAAATACAATAGTGATATTATTTATTACCCCAAAGGAACGATAAAGGAATAAAATCATTAAGAAAATACATAATAAATTTGAATAAAAATTCAAATCTCTTAACAATGCTTTTGAAAGAGGCCTTAACCAATCAAAGGGTTACTGTTACCATAGTAACGGGCCGTTGAATACTAATTTTCCATTAAATTTATTAGATTTGAACAAATGACGCGTGGGTAAGCGGCACGCAAAATTGTGATGACTGAAATTTTCAATTAAATAGTTAAAAAGACGTTCGGAAGATGACCATCAAAACCAAAGACGAATAGATGCAGAACTACCAAGATTAACGATGTCCTGGAACCAAATGACAATAAATTAATTAGCAGAAATCCCAAGACAAGATAGAAAAAGATGTCCGAAGCCTAGAACCAGTCCAAAATTGCAGAATTTCCACTACCCCAGATGACTACATATCAACACTGTCTGAACTGATAAGTATCAAATAAATTCCTTTCTCCCAGAAACCAAATTACTTTAAATATTTCTCAAACAATCAAATTTCTCACTATTAAACAAATATAATTTTCTTTCAAAGGTTTAATGCATAATTAACTTACGTAAAAACATTTTGTTAATTAAAATATAACCTCGCATTAGAGTGCTAACTTTGTAACAAACAATACGACACTACCAAACAATTTGTAAGAACACATTATACTCTCTAAGTACGTATAAGGTATGGTAGTGTACTTTTTTAATGTAACCAACGTTTATGTATTATTTTATAATCCAAAGGACCCCAGATTTTGAACAGATTAATATTTTGTATGTAAACAGTAGCCATCACGGCATCGAAATAATTTGTTTTAAAACCGATTTGCCAACCTTGAAATATTGGCGTCTCATGTTCTAAGCCGGAGCAATTTGTTATCAAACCATTTATAATCCTTTTGTCATATTAATTAACGGCTGAATTTGTATTAAAATTACAGTACAGAGTATTACTATCGTTTTATTTCATAGGACGTTGTAGAATATATGTGTGTTAGCAATTTTTATTCAGTAACCAACTAGCGCTCGTCACGAGTGGACAATACGGCAATCTGTATAGCGGCGGGAACCATTTGAACGCTCCAGCTGTCAACGCTAATAACACTTATCAACTTGTAATTTAACAATTTTAATTGTTTTGATATAAACAATTTGGCGCCACCCGGGATTCGCAACCCCTATGAATTAACAGGTAGGTTGTACTGGTAATTTTGACAACGCTACAGACTTCAGTAGTGACTAATATTATTGTAACGACCGGTGTGAGGCAAACACACCACAGTAACACTAATACACATAATAAACAAGTGTAAACACATTTTAACAGGTACGCACCAAACTCTTCGTTACATATGTCTGTATTTTTATTGTTGAAGATGTTTTTAGCTGTTTTTATTAGTTTTATTGTTTGTTTAAAGTATTTTTCTGTTGGGTCTTTATTTAATTGTATGCAATCATTATTGTTGATGAAGTCTTCAGTTTTTCTGATGTAGTCCGTTTTGTCAATAATTACTGTTGCCTGGCTTTTGTCTGCTTTAGTTATGATTAAATTGTTGTTATTAACTTTATTTTTAATTTCTTTTAATGTTTTATTATCCTCCTTACAGAAAACTAAAAAGATCTCTGTAAACAGTAATATCTTGAAAAGCCAATCGTCAGTTTTAAAATAAACACAACATTAAAAATTTACACGTGAGCAAATACATCCACATTACAATTGGAACTTAGTTTTAATTAGCGTCATCCATACGAAACTGAATCGAATTAAATGTAAAAACAAAAATTATACTGGATTATTGCTACAATTTCAGATACTATAAACTTTAAAAATAATAACTTTTAATTTAATGTTAAACAGAATCACCCTTCTTTCAAGAAACTTAAAACGCATTACATTTAAAAACAGATATACGAAAAGCAAAGTGCCTGTTGATTATGAAAATATGAAACTTACCCCAAGCGTTCTTTAGAATAATATATTAATTAACAATTTATTAGGATGAGCGAAGCAAGTCCTACTACTAGGCAACAATTGGTACATTTTTATGCTACACTTTACGGAAAAAGTACTGAACCTATAGACTTGAAATTGAACATAATTATTCATATTCATGTCTAGATGTGTCATCAATCATTATTTTTATAAAAAATTAATTTTGACAAGAAATAATTGTAATAATTTTTTTGTATCTATAACATATAAAGCCGCAGAGGTCACTCACTGACTGACATAAATTCTAACCCATAAGGAAGCCTCAAAGCAAAAAAACACAAGAGACCTTTTTTATTCCCCGTCCGAAGTAACTTGGGGAAAAATTATAAAACCAAAGCTTTGTGCAACCGGAAGCCCGAAAAAACCAATTTCGTCTGACCGATTTTCATACCGGATATAAGGAAGCCTCGGAGCGAAAAAACACAAGAGACCTTTTTTATTCCCCGTCCGAAGTTACTTGGGGAAAAATTATAAACCAAAGCTTTGTGCAACCGGTACACAGAAAAGCTGTAGAAAAATACACGCAAACACATCCAGAGGTAAACAGAAAAGCGGTAGAAAAATACACACAAGAACATCCTGAGGTACACAGAAAGGCTGTCGAAAATTACTCGCAAGAACATCCTGAGATAAACAGAAAGGCGGTAGGGAAATATAGAAAAGAAAATCCGGAGGTAAATAAAGGGGCAGTCAAGAAATACAAAGATTCTCACCGTGGACCTCATCTATCGACAGTGCTTAGAAAAGGACCAATAATTGCTGAACGGACGGGAAAATACAGTGTCATGGATTTTCCAATTCTTTCAGATAAAATTTATTCGGACAAGCGGTTCCTAAAACATCCGCGGAGGTATAACGACCTCTTCTCTTTTTGTGCCCTTTCGGTTCCCTTAGGCTATCACCACCATAAAGGACTCTCTTTTATGAAAATATAAAACGGTTAGTGCTATCGAGCTGGGAGTAATTTTAATCCAGTCGGCTCGCCTGACTAAATGTAAACCGATTATCGGTTGTTTGAAATTTAGGAATAACTTTATTGTTTCTTGTTTGTTTTATGGCCCAGTGGGGGACTGGTATTAGTTTCTTATTTTGAGCAGTTGTTTTCTGCAATAAACGTACCATTTACCATGTATTTAAATGTAGAAATACAAAATTAAAGGTATTGCGCAATCGATGAGTCATCCTGTTACGTCAGAATGTTACTCAGTGTGAGATCAGAACCCGAAGAGTAAACAAGTAAAAAAGGGGGAACCCGTGCTACTTTGTTACTCAATTTTCTGAAATCACACTTTTCACTTCACTTCAACTATACGACTACAGCGAGGATCATCACGCAGGACATCTGAAAAAACATTTTGCAGAGGAAAATTAGCAGATGACAACTCAGAAGCCATCAGTTCCAGATTTCAAGACATCACAGTTTGCAGTTCATCTTTATTTCTGCGGTCTGGATCATCATTGAAGACATCTGATAACGTGACGAGGATTAGCAGCTGTAGAGGATCATACGTCATCAGTTCCAGATTATCGTAGGAACAGGATTAACGCAGACTGGTGTCGTTTTATGTGATTTAAAAAAATTTAATACTTTATTATTTTCGTTTTTATTGCATGATAATTTTGTATTTTTATTATTAGTATAATATTTATTGTTTATTTATATTTTTCCTTTACATTGTAAGCAATTATTATTTTTTTGTGTTTATTTCTAAGATTTTTTTGAAATTATTTTTAAAGATGTCGTGTTTCGAATGCGTAGCCTCCGGTACCATTTCCCAGGCCAATCCGCGATTTAGTGAAACTCGTAACGTTCAATGTGTTTGCATTTCAGTCGCAACCTGTTGCTTCATCGAAAATTGCGTAGAGATTATCTCACAACACAAGATATTGACCGCTTGATAGTTCAGGGCGATTGTTATTATAAACAAACAAAACGGACACTCGGGGAAAAAATCACCGCCACGCTCTTTTAACGGTAAACGAGGTAGCCGAATATCTCAAATTAGAAAGTCAAACTTTTAAAATTGAATCGCACTTTGAAGATTACGGTGTTTATCCATCTTCGGATAATGATTTAGGGTCTTCCACGGAGGAATTGAAAGAAAAGCTTACAAATTTATTCGAAAATTACGCGGACTCGGGTTTCGTTTTTATCGGATTACACGTCGCGGTTTCGCTTTGGAAATGCAACTCCCGATATTTTATTTTCGATTCCCACGCGGTAAACGAGAATGGAACCCTCTCTTCTGACGGTGTCGCCCGCCTATTCGCGTTTTCTAATTTGAAAGAAATGGCAAGGTTTCTTATGAAAAGGTCTCCTTTTAATGGTTTAATTAACCAATATGACATTACGCGGGTGGTAGCAACAAGAGGTCAGGAGCCCCATTGTTCTACAAAGAGACCAATTCCACTCGAACTTAAGTCGGATCCGAAATTTAAAGCGCGAATATCGGTAGTTTTGGAAGATATTGGGGGATTAGACATCACTGAGCTTTCAAAGGATAAAACTGCGCCAAAAAGAAAAGCCGGAAGGCCTCCGAATAGGCCCCGTGGTCGTCCAAAGACTTCCTCGTCGAGCACAAGAGATCAGCACCGAGAAGCGGTTCAACGATACACCGAAAGCCATCCAGAGGTACACAGAAAAGCTGTAGAAAAATACACGCAAACACATTCGGAGGTAAACAGAAAAGCGGTAGAAAAATACACACAAGAACATCCTGAGGTACACAGAAAGGGCGTCGAAAATTACACGCATGAACATCCGGAGGTACACAGAAAGGCAGTAGAAAATTACACGCATGAACATCCAGAGGTACACAGAAAGGCAGTAGAAAAATACACACAAGAACATCCTGAGGTAAACAGGAAGGCGGTAGAGAAATATAGAAAAGAAAATCCGGAGGTAAATAATGGGGCAGTCAAGAAATACAAAGATTCTCATCCTGGACCTCATCTACCGACAGTGCTTAGAAAAGGACCAATAATTGCTGAACGGACGGGAAAATCTTTGGATGAAATAAAGGCCTATCGTCTTAAAACTCCTTCTCTACTTGATGGAACCCACAAGTGTTCTCACTGTGGAACGCGACTCTTCGAGGAGGAAGTTGGAAGAACACAGTGGTGCTGCGGACTAGGAAAATACAATGTGATGGATTTTCCAATTCTTTCAGTTAAATTTATTCGGACAAGCGGTTCCTAAAACATCCGCGGAGGTATAACGACCTCTTCCCTTTTTGTGCCCTTTCGGTTCCCTTAGGCTATCACCACCCTAAAGGACTCTCTTTTATGAAAATATAAGGTCGGACATACCATTTGGTGTATGATTTAAATTGCGGAGGCCGGAATAATAGTTTTCTTTATATAGACGACGGTAATGCGCGGATCGCTGAGGGTGAACAGAAGCAACTGGAACCGGAAATAATACGCGAAATCCAACAATTTCTTGGATCCCGAAACCCATACGTTTCCCTTTACAAGAAGTTACATGAGGAACCTTCAGAAAATGCCCGCCTTGAATTCGAAACCACCTCGCGACGAACACACGGACCGGTTTTAGGTGACAGACTGCTTTCCACTGAAGTCTCGGCAGTCCTCAGTTGCGACGAATCAGAACCACCGCAGGGAAAATTCTGCGTTTGGAAAAAGGGATCAACAGAGCCGAGAATTATACACGCCAACAATTTTTTGGTCGAGCCTTTCCAATACCCTCTTCTGTATCCCGAAGGCCAACCGGGTTGGCACTTGGGTAGGGCAGATAACAAGGGACAAAAATTGTCCCTCTTGAAGTATACTCGGTGTTTACTTCTTTCGGAAGATAGGTTTTCAAGGTTCGGTCCTCTTTCGGAAACTTGGCTGATCGACATGTGTGCGCGGATCGAAGGACAGCGATTGTTCTTTTTTCAGAACGAGTAGAAGAAAGCACAAAAACCAGGAGGACTTCGAACTAGCCCAATGGATGAGGTGCAAGCGGCGGTTGAGAAAGAGATATTACGTGACGAAACGCTGCAAGGAGAAGGAAAAATAGTCGCTGGAAGAATATATCTTCCTCACACGTTTACCGGTGGCCCGAGATATATGAAAAGTTGTTACATGGACGCGATGGTCCTCGTATCCCGATTAGGCGGCCCCACGTATTTCCTAACTTTTACAGCTTGCGGGGGCTGGGAAGAAATTAAAAAATCCAAACAGCCCGGCAGTAGACATGAGCCCCACTTATGTAACCGGGTTTTCGAACTTAAAAGGCGAGAATTAATGCGCGATATTCAAAGTGGTAGATTATTCGGGGAAATCGCGTATATAGTATGGGTAATAGAATTTCAAATGCGCGGTTTACGTCACGCGCATATGTGTTTTAGGGTTAAAGATGGTGGCCCAAAACAGAAAACGGAAATAGACAGGATAATTAGGGCAGATATTCCGGGCGAAGAAGAGGCTGGTGGCAGACTAAGACGGCACATGAAGCACGGCCCATGCGGGCCCCCATACAGAACAGATTTGCCGAGCTGGGATCGAGAACTGCAAAAATGCAATAAATTTTATCCAAAACCCCATACGGACACCACGTACACAGACGAAAGAGGATTCGTACAGTACAAGCGGAACAGCGAAAACAAAACGACCGTACAACTTAAACATCAAATGATAGAGGTCGATGATAGGTGGATAGTGCCATACAATGCGGCGTTACTGCTGAAGTATGAATGCCACGCTAACCTGGAAATTGCGTCGGCCCGCAGAGTAGTAAAGTATCTTCTCAAATACATTTCGAAGGGTTCTCCGCTTCGGCGCATGACAGTAGTTCGGGAAGATGAAGAAGTCGACGAAGTTGAAGAATACGTAACAAAACGGTACATAGGAGCTTCAGATGCTGCTTGGAGGGTTCTGGAATTCGATCTAACAGGTCGCAAACCAACAGTTATAAATTTGCCGGTTCACCTAAAAGGAAAGCACAACGTCGTTTTTCGTCTCGGTAACGAACAGGAAGCGTGTGAAAAATCAACGTCCCTTTTAATTTTATACTTCGGTCGCCCTGATACTCCGGAAATGAATGACCTCACTTATTTAGATTTTTACGAGCAGTACAGAATCCACCCGAGCAGTCCAAAATCCTCCCTTAATGCGGTTCGGCATTCGGACGGGAAACACTTCATAACGCGAAGACAGAGAGGTGATTGTGTCGCGAGACTCTTTTGGGTCGCTCCCACCAGAGGTGAGCAGTATTATCTGAGAATGCTGCTATGCAGGTATCCATGCCGTGGGTATGAGGACTTGTACACTCTCGGAGGCCCTGATTGCAAAACGTTCCAGCAGGCGGCTCGGGAATTGGGACTCGCGGATGATAAAAAAGAATACTTTGACGCTCTTGAAGAGGCTGCACGCTTCATGAAAGCCGACAGATTGAGGCAATTTTTTGTTATGCTCTCGGCGATACGATCTCCGGTGCCGGAAATGTGGGAGAAATGTAAACCAAATTTATGCGAGGATTTTTTGGAACATTTTCACGAAGATGAGGAAAGAGCGTATAAGTTAGGTCTTATTCACATAGATAGGTGTCTGCGCCGACATGGATCTTCGCTTCTAGAGGCCGGTCTTCCCGTAGTTGAAGATGATTCCACAGAATTAGGTCGCGAAAAACTTCAATACAGCGTCTCAGTTCAGAATGCTTTTGTCGAGGAATGGGAATCGCGGCTTTCTTCTGATCAATCTAGGGTTTTTGATTACTTTAAGTTGCTCATGCGCGGCGAACAAAATGAAAAAGTTCTCTTCTTGGACGGTCCTGGCGGTTCGGGAAAAAACGCTCCTTCTTAAAATTATTTCAGCTTTCGCGCGGTCTCAAGATAAAGTCGTCTTATGCGTAGCCAGTTCCGGCATCGCCGCTCAAAATCTCACCGGAGGTACGACTGCACATAGCCTTTTCAGATTACCCCTAGATATTAACCGCGATGACGGTTTCTGGTCGATAACCAACGGGACACAGAGAGCTGAACTCATCCGAGAGGCGACTTTACTGATTTTCGATGAAGCGGGTATGGCGCATAAAAAACTAATCGAAATGTTGGACCGGTCTCTCAGAGACCTGATGCAAAAGGATGAGTTGTTTGGCGGTAAAATAATAATTTTATGAGGAGATTTCAGGCAAATTCCTCCGGTAGTAGAAAACGCTAAGACAAATGCCGATACTGTTCATGCGTCAGTTCGCGGATCTTATATCTGGAAAAAAGTTAAGTCGTTCACGCTTACAATAGTTTCAAATAGGTTAACCGGCGAAGGATATTATGAAGAATTTTTAGTGAAGATAGGTTCCGACTCCACCGAAAAACGCGAGCTCGGCGAAGGGCGTAATTTGGAAAAACTCGTGGCACTACCACAGCTATCCTACGTGACTAAGCTTCGCGAATTGATCGACTTTATTTTCACCAAAGAAATTTTACAGAAGCCTGATGAATGTGCAAAAAGGGTTGTAATATGCACTCTGAATAATAATGTCAAAGAAATTAACGGTATAGTATTACAGGCGCTCGACGGGGAAATTCAAAATTTATATAGTTTCGACAGTGTAGCCGAGGAGGACGGAGCGGGAATAGATGTTGATGAGTCCCTATTACATCAGGCCAAGGGAAAGGAATTCCAGAACACGTTCTCAGGCTTAAGGGAGGATCGGTTTGCATGGTGACGCGAAATTTAAATTTTGATCTCGGCTTAGTCAACGGCACAAAAGTAATTATCGTCGCAATTACTCGTCGACTTATCACATGCCGAAGAACAGGCTCTGACGAGCTTTTTGGCATCCCAAGAATAACTTTTAAATTTCCGATCTTCCCAAATAGTCCCATCGAAATGTACAGGCGGCAGTTTCCCCTCCAACTTTGTTACGCGATAACGATCCACAAAAGTCAAGGGCAAACCATAGATTTCGTGGGATTAGTTTTACGGTCCGACCCTTTTACCCACGGGCAACTTTACGTCGCGCTTAGCCGGGTAAGATTTCCGAAAAATATTCACTTACTTGTTCCTCCCGACCGGGTTATAGATGGCGTTCCTCACACAAGAAACATAGTGTATAAAGAACTATTATAAATAATGTATTCTCGGTAATAAGCTTTCCACCCTGTAAATATGTAATATAATAATGTTTAAGTTGTGTAATATTGAAGTTTGCATGTTAAAATAAGTGATTGTAAATTATTGTAAATAAATAAAAGGCATTACAGAGAATACATTGTCTCCTGGGATAGGTTCGTTCGGAGGCCGTTGTAAATATGTACATAGCTCCCACGACGTTCGTCGGATCGGGGCGTCCACCGAGGGGGTCTGGGGACCCAGCCGCGAGTAAATCTATATATATGTATGTAAAGTGTCGCCATCTGTGGGATTGCGAGTCCTACTACTATATAGTCTGCTACTATTGCGTTCCGTGGTATGTATGTAAAGTGTCGCCATCTGTGGGATTTCTTTAATATTACTATATAGTCTGTTACTAATGCGTTCCGTGGTTTTAGACAAAGAGTGTATATACCGAATATTCTACCGTTTTTCTTGATTAAAAGATACTGGTGTGCTGTGTTGTTTATAAAATATATTTTTCATAAATTTCATAAATCATAAAACATATTTCATAAATCCAAGATTCATTTTTCATGTATATTTTTTTATAAATATCAGCAAGTGAAAATATTTTTTGTATTTTTATATTTGCGTTTGAGGTTAAGTTACATTGTTAAAAGAGATTTTTTGTGTGAAAGGTAAGTTTTTTACTTTTTCAATCAAAAAAATATATACGTAATTATTTAAATTATACGGCTCCTATATGTCCACAGGCTTGGTTTCCATGTAATGAAATAAGAGCACTTAAACTACATTACACACAATGATATTACAGATTTCCTTGAACTTAACAAAGCTCTAAACACACTTATTTCATTTCTGTAAGTTCCTGTTTTCTACAACTTCATCGTAATACTTTTAAAAATGTAGAATTTAATTAACGCCCTGAATAAAATGTCATTAACGAATTATAGTAAATCATTTTTTATGCAATACTGTTTGTTATATCAAACCAAAAACCTTTGCATTTTCAAATATTTTTTTTGACTTAATCAAGTCTAATATACATGTGTGTGTGTGTGTGTGTGTGTGTGTGTGTGTGTGTGTGTGCGCGCACGCGCGCATAAACCTCTTATATTTCACTCAACGTTTATCTGTCACTGAAATTAGTGTACACATTTTTTTTACCTCCACCCCAAATTTTTTTTGGCTCCCCCCACACTATGACTATGAGCATATATGAAACATATATGCATGAAACACTAAATTTTTCTTACTAATACTTTTAATGTTTTAGATTTTAATAATTCAAATGTGATGTTTATTGAACTAAATTATATTTAAATTATACGTAGTTGTTAAATTATTAAAAAATTAAATTTTTACAATCAACAAGTTTTATTACATATTCCCTGGTGACAACTGAATGATCTAAATCCACATAATAGTACTTGGAAGATTATAGAGCAGCATTTTGGGAATGACGATATTCTGAATTATGATTTGGATTATATGGTACAAAATTTGGAAGATGAAGAAGATTTTGAAGAAACAGACCAATTAGAAGTAGATCAACCATACGATTGGATGGACGTAGCTGCTGGACCAAATACTATTCAGGAAGAAGTAGATCTAGGTAGAAGAGAAATTGATATCAGATATAATTGGCATTCAATTTTGAATCAACAAGTGTTGAATACATTAGAAAATGTCATTGAAAAAGAAAAAGTAATAGAAATTCAAAGAAATGACATTGTTAATGTTCAATATAATCTGCCAAATATTGTTTTCTCTGATGAACAACAAGAACTGACAAATATATTTGAAAAACAACTTAGTTATCTACAAGGTAATGAAGAAGAACTTCCGATTAAAAGAATTGTTATTCAAGGAAAAGCTGGTTCTGGAAACGGTACTTTAATTAATTATTTCACTTGTCGATTGAATCAAACACTGGGATCATCTTCTTATCAACTGCTTGCAACAACTGGTGCTGCTGCTATTAATATTAATGGATCAACAATACACTCCAAACGTTTATTAGGAGTACATAAAGTATTTAGAGAACTCAGTTCACACTCACTTCCTCAATTTCAACAGGAAATTCGTGGTTGTAAATTTCTGTTTATAGATGAAATGAGTATGATTGGATGTAGTCTTTTGAGGAAAATTGATTTAAGAGTATGCAGAGCTATTCCATCAAGACAAGATGAACCGTTTGGTGGATTATTTGTATATTTTTTGGGGATATTAATCAGTTACCTCCTGTTAATGACAGACCACTTTACAGTGATAAAATTGAAGGAAGTGAATTCCTTTTAGAAGGAAAATTATTATTTACATCAAGCATTCAAAGTATTTTTTTTTTCGTCATCATTTCGACAAAATGAATCTCAACAAATATTTCGAGATATACTTAATCGTGTTAGTAATGGTGAATGTACAGTTCACGACTATGAAATATTAATGACACGTAATATACAAACTTTTTCACAAAATGAACGTCATTTTTTCAACGATGCAATTAGGTTATTTGCAACAAATAAAAATGTAAAAGAATTTAATCATCAAAAGTTAAAAGAATTTCATCAACCAGTTGCTTATATTCCAGCTGTTCATAATTGTTCTAAAGCAAAATCAGCAAGTGTATCAGGTGGACTTGAACCATTTATAATTTTATCAATTGGATCTAAAGTTATGTTACGTTCTAATTTGTGGGTTGAAAAAGTGAACGGAGTTTTAGGTTACGTTGAAGATATTATCTACGAAGAAAATCATGGTCCACGTGATCAAATGCCACGAGTGATAATGGTTCGTTTTGAAAATTATTTTCATTCAACTTATGAAAATAGTGGTTGTGTTCCAATTCCACCTATAACTAAATTTTGGAAAAGTTGAAATATTAGTTGTTCAAGGAAACAATTTCCGTTACAATTAGCCTTTGCAATTACAATTCATAAGTCTCAAGGTTTAACCTTAGATAGAGCTGTTGTAGATATTGGAGAATAGGAAACTTCTATTGGTTTAACATATGTTGCGTTGTCAAGAGTAAAAACTTTGGAAGGTTTAGCATTAAACAGAACATTTTCTTATGAGAGATTTTGTAATATTAAAAATTCACATATGTTAAAGTGTAGAAAACAAGAAGAAACTCGAATGAGAAATTTTGTATCTGATTTAAAATGTATCTAATTATTGATTTCATTAATAATTAATTATGTTAATTTTTTTTTCTAATTATTTAATTATTATTTTTTAAAAAATAATTTTCAATTGTATTTTTTTATATTTAAAAAATAAATATAAAAAATCAAAATATGGTTTTTTAGCCATAAAATTATTTCAAAAAATCAAAAATTACTTTTTTTTTAACTAGCTAAAAGCATGGTTTGATGGTGATTCCTGAAGCTGGAATATAAATATTGTGATTGTTTATTTGTACTTAATAATTTTTTGTATTTAAGCTTCGCGAGTCACCACAAAACCATGCTTTTAGCTAGTTTGTATAAAATGAAATTATAAATAATTTACCTTAAAAATTAATAAAACTGATGAATTACAGATCTGTAGTATACACCATTTGTATTAACAGTGAAACAACTGAAATTATGAAGTTCTTCTTCTTGGAATTTATAATATATTATATATCGACTAATTATTAGTTGGAGCACATACAAATAATACACCATGTATTATATATGTTAAAACATTATATACTGTTGTATTATATACAATGTAAAGTCATAATATAATTTCTAGCGGGTCGTCAGATTTTTGTGTCGTCAGTTTGTGGCGATGTTCAATCTAATAGACTGCGAAATAAAATGTTGCAAAATAGCGGTAATTTGCATCTAACCTAAATGTACATGACTATTTAAAAAATGAGTTTACTGTTGGTTATAAACATCAATTGAATGTGTACAATGCTCTTTTGGGTACTTTTAACAGTAACTTTTCAGTATTTTTACTACCTCAGTATGTAACAGAAAATTTGATGTGATGTTCTGCACAACCGAGTTTTCATGTGGTATTTGCATTTACAAACAGCATGAAGACTATGGGGGAAGTATTTATTAATTGTAACGTCATTCTGCATCTAATATGAATAATAGAATACACTATGTAAGGTACGTTATTGTGTTTCAGTGTTGTATTGCTATAAGTAAGTTTGCATTTTTGTTTCGCAACTTGCAAATAAAAAGTTCAAGTCTTTCGTACCCGCACCTAGCCTTGACCTGTAGTTTACGTAGATACACAAAAAGCCCGTTTTTTTAGGTTTCGTGGCTTTTCCAGACATTACCTAAATAGTTCAGAGTGACAACCTCAGCTATGCCAGACACAAAACTTGCAAAAATTGCGTTTTTCGTGTTTCTACATAAACTACGCGTCAAAACTAGGTGCGGACGCAAAAATTCACACTTTTTATTTGCAAGTTGCGGAAAAAATACATAATTACTCATAGCAAAACAGCATTGAAACACAATGCTGTTGAGTCGGTTGCTTTTCCAGTAATCTGCACAAAAACCGAGTGGAAAACGAGTTGTGCCACAGAAAGGGGGACATGTATAGTAACAGGCAACTCTTACTTCGAATTGTTTTTTGCGTTTATTTCACAAAAAGCGAGAAAGGTTATTAGTTAGGTTAGTTTGCATATTAACCTAACAAAGTAAATTTTACATTATTTACGTCAAAAAAAAAACTACCTTATTTACCGCGTACGCAGCTAAATTAGACGTGGATTCCACTTAGAAAATGAAAAAAAAAACACGTTTTACATTATTTGGATCCCATAATTGTTTTTTTGATCACCTGTAGTTTACGTAGAAACACGAAAAACGCGGGTTTTGCAAGTTTTCGGCTGCCTGAGATCAGGTTATCACTGCCGACTATTACCCGTTTGTTTAATCCAATAATACGCGTATCTGTGAGGTATGAAGGACAGGGAACTGAAATCAATATGAGCCAGATAAAATGAGAGGATCTGCCTCTTAACGCATATTACAAAAAAAAAACCAAAGGATCTGAGAATACCCATCGATACAAAGGAAAATACACAGATAGTAGGCCTATAAAAGCAACACATTATCGAGTGTCAGCTACTTGGGCAATGTGATAGATCGAATAGAAAAACACTGTCTGTACTATACTGAACACTAGTGACGTAACTACAGGAGGGATCAGAGGACAACAATCCCCCCCCCCCAGTGGAGCTATTAAAAATGTCAGCAAAATTCAATAATCACTTAACGTAGCCATATTTCTACACCAGGAGCATGTGTTGAAATTGGGCTTATAGTAAATAATTGTTGAAATGCAAGGAATTACAATATTTGTAAATTAATAATGTTTCAATTATAAAAAGTAGCAAGAGAGTACGCACTGACAATTTCAGTGAAAAAGACTAAAACCATGGCCTTTAAAGGTTAGGACTAAGATAGTTATAAACAACAGCACTTTAGAACAAGTGAGCCGTTTCAAATATCTCGGCTACGCAGTAAACTATGAATCTGAATATGATATAAGAGAGAAGATAAATAAATTTAGGAATATTTGTGTTACGATTCATAGAAATCTTAGAAATAAAACAAGGCACAGTACAAGGATTAAATTTTATAAGACAATTGCAATACCCACACTGACATATGCGAGTGAGGCGTGGGTCACGACAAAAAAGGAATGCGGTAGGGTTCAAGAAGGTGCTGAAATAGTTTCTTCGCAGTACTTGAACTATACATTGCAAAATTGAATAAGGAATGAAGATATCAGAGCAGAACTCGAAGTAGAGGACATAAGTGAAACTATTTCAGCTTACGGAACACAATGGTGGGACCATCTGCAAAGGATGACAGAGGATCGATTGCCCAAAGTGGCACTGAACTATATGAAGCCATTGGTAGAAGAGACATGGGTCGTCCGAGGATGGGATGGGTGCCGGAACAGGTTTATATAACCTAATCCTTGAAGAGGAGAAGAAGAACAACAACAAGAAATAAATTAATAAAATGGAGTTAGAGTTTTCTTAATAATGATAATCACTAAACATTTTATAAATAACGTACGTATTTTACGGTAAAAACATATGCTCGCGCCAGGAAACGTAGGCAAAGTCTATTAATCTACATTTATATTTTTCGCCCAGACAGTTCCTGCTTAAATAGTTGTCTACGTCATGACTTCACTAGTCTAATATCTCTACGGATTCAACCGTTGTCTTTGCACAGGTAAAGTAACAGTTTCTTGATTTCAATTCGGAAAAACGAAAAGATTTTATTGCTGGGTTTTCCATAAAAAAATAATGCCCTTTAACACGAACTATCAGTTGCTTAAAACATTATTTGGGCAAAGGCCTTAAATTAAAGTGTGAAGGGGTAATAAAACTGACTTTTTTAAAAATATTTTGAGACAGACTCATTTTCACAAGATCTAACAAGTTTAGTATTAAAATGATTCCTAATGATATGAACTTTATTACCCTATATTTAATGATATTTAAATTGAATAACCGGTAATCAAGATAGAATATTTTGAAATGAACACTTTTCCATATTTTTATCAGCCCTAATAGTACTTCACGTTCGTTTACTCAAAAACTTTAGACGCAAAGAATTTATAAAATTTATGTGTAAAATTATATAGGAAGAACCCTTTATATACTTGTCCTGTATTTTTAATTTGCCCTGAGGAAAAATGGGGCATCCAACCTTCAAGTTAATCTTACAAACCCCGACTAGCAGTACCATTAACTAAATTATAGAAATTAGCAGTGCTAAGTAGACCTAAAGTAAAAACAACTAAGTACAAGAATTTAACATTAACGTGAGTTCGGTACTGCTATGTAGGGCCCTTTATTTAGCCCTAACCTACGGGCCCATTTATTTAGAACAAAGTACATTATTACAAGAATTTTGATATTAGGCCTACATAATATTTCAATGAAAAAATAACAAAAATCCCTATTTCTCTACTGTGTTTATAGCACAATTGTAGAGCAGACAATCGTATAGTAAACACTAGAAATTTAAAAAACATTAGGATTCGGATTGCAATTCCTTTTAATCTGACACCCTGCTGGATTTTCACAATTTTTTCGAATTTTCAATCTATTTTTTTGGCCCTTAGGTCCAAAAATTTTGAAATTTCCAAAACGTAACTTTACATTTAGATATTTGTTAAAATTCTCCTTAGTTTGATATCCCACATGAATTTTTAAAACATTCTCACCTACTTTGTGGGTCCTGACATCTAAAAATTTACTGGTAAATTTAGCTTTGAGAATAGCACCGCGGAGCTCTTGGTTTCGTTGACGGCAACTTTCCAGCTTTCCGTCCACGTCGAATACGCATCAAGTGCGCGCTGGAGTCGTGGGATAGCCCTGTCAGCGTTCCGATCGGCGGTATAAACCCCCGTGTTGTCAGCAAACAGGGCCATCTGGACTCCAGGCTCTCTGGGTGCGTCGTTGACGTACACGGAGAACAGAAGAGGCCCTAGCACGCTACCTTGAGGTACCCCGGCTGTAATGCGTCTCTCATAAGAGACATGGTCATCTATTCTCACGCGGAAAGTCCTCTCCGTCAGAAAGCTAGCAATCTGGGAGCTGGATTTCCCGGAGCTTCAACAAGAGCCCGTCGTGCCAGACACTATCAAAGGCCTTCTCCACATCTAGGA
Source organism: Magicicada septendecula (assembly GCA_034769895.1). Classification (NCBI taxonomy): domain Eukaryota; kingdom Metazoa; phylum Arthropoda; class Insecta; order Hemiptera; family Cicadidae; genus Magicicada; species Magicicada septendecula. The sequence goes on along the minus strand of CM068371.1, from coordinate 11,051,081 downwards.
AACAGGCGACAGTCTGCTCTTTCCGACAGCCGGCGCCCGTGATGCATTCCACCAGTCTCATCAGCTGATGAGTGTTGGAATGCCCCACACGGAAACCGAACTCTTCGCGGACCAGTACATCGAAGTTTTGTAGATGGTCTAGGACTCTCCGTTGTACAAGACGTTCGAGAACCTTTGACGTGGCTGACAAGTTCGTGCAAAGTGAGAACTATAACTGTAATTAAAATAAAGAAAATGTGAACTACAAGAATCTGCACTAAGAAAAGTGAAATTACAACTTGTGGAACTTCAAGTAAACAACCTATCTTCGAGAGCTTCAAGTAAACTAAAAATCAACCCGATGTAGATACACCAAGAACAACGTACTCAACCCGTAGAAGACAACTGGAGATGTCCCAAGAATACAACAACAACCTCAGGTGATATCAAACCACAACTTTTGTAAATTTCCCCTTAATAAGAAGTAACAAAGAACTTTAAAGAACTTTCGTAATGTAATGAACAAATTATCAGATTTGTATATTTTGTAATTTTGTAAGAAGTAATAGTAACCGTAATGTATATATTGATAAATTAATAATTTTGAGAAAATTGAGACCCGGATCCGTGGTATTAAAACTAACAGTTATATGAATAAATCTTGATATAAGAAGAATAATATAATTAAGACCTTTGAATCAGTAAAAGCACTATTTACAAAAATAACCTTGTTTAAAATCAGTAATAATGTTTGATTAATATTTCAATAGCAATAAAGAGATGTTTTAGCTAATACCTAGTGAGTGAATAAGTTTATGCAAACCTTGTCAGTTTCCTATATCATACTTGTTTGTAATTTGTTAGTAAGAGTTTTACTAACAACGGCAGCTGGTTTAGTTTACTGGTAAAGAATTAAACTAGTTCCCGATTTTTGTGTTGTCTTGCCAAGGGGCGGCACAAAATTGCGCCACTCTGCTGAATTTAAAATTGTGTAATTTACTTGGAAAAAAAAATATATTGTTTACAGAGTGTCACGTACAGAAAATTGCAACATAATTATGTAATTGTTGTTGTGTAAGTTTATAAGTCGTTAACGATAAAAAAAAGGACAAACATAAATTTATTCACTCAGAAATAAACAAAAAAAAAAATAAATGAGTAAAATTTTAATTATATAATAATAATATTGGTATCGCGACTTTGGCGTATTAAGCAAGTCATAGCTGGTTAGTATTCGATTCCAAACCAGTCTGTTCATGTTAAATACGTGTTGAGGAATGTAAACTCTCCCCTTTGTAAATACCATCTCATTCATAAACCCTCCTCCCTAAAGAGAACAAAACCATATTAGACAAGCTCTTTCCTGTTTTGTATTGTCCTGAATTACCACCCTACGCAACTCGTCGACACCCCAAAACAGCTGACTCTTTGTGCTGTTGTTAAATCAATGAACTTTCCGTATATGAAATTTCTCTCTACTAAAATAGTATTATCGTTTGTTTTGATTAATTATATATGTCAATACTGAGAATTGAATTGTTGTGAGATAAGTTATGTTGATTAATTAAGATAAGATTGCATATGGAAGGTTAATATGAAATAAGATATATATGTGTGTTTAAATAAATTCAAGTTTATAAGTGTTTGAAATAAAATAAATAATAAGTACTTTAAATAAAAAGGTTTAATAATAGCTTGAATAAAAATAACGTGTAATAAAAGTGTAAAGTGTAGAAGTAAAATGAGTAAAGAGAAAATAATAATAAAAGTATATTTGAGTCGTGTAAACGCCCGGTCGTGGCCTTCTTCAAAATAATTCCCCCAGCTTGACAGTAATAGAGACAAAACCGTTCGTACAGGAAATATTGTAGTAAGCCTTCCCCTATTGTTATAAATGGTAGCATCCCTAAACAATGAAAACCTCCCTAGTGTATAATACAATGCGTCCAGTGTTTGACCCCTCTTAGATTGTAACTGCTCATTGTTTAAATGTAAATAAAGATGCCCGCTTTGTGAAATTCCGCGTATCTCAGTAGAATAAGAAATTAGTGTTAAGATAGGATCTAAGGTCAAGTATGGGATTGGCTTTAGATTACTGTAGTAGAATTAAGAGATATAGGGATCAAGACGTAACATAGTCACAATGGCGCCGTACTGAAAAATGTTCTTTACAAGGGTTAAAGAAAGCGCAGAAAGCTAACCAATATAGTTAGAGTATGCAAGGTAATCAGTCGGGCCACTATATTGTGAAGTTACGGGAAACAAGAGTAACAAATAGATTAATAAATAAGTAATGTCTATTTATATGTAAATAATAGTAAGGTAGATGTTAAGAAACGAGAGAAAGGGAATTTCACGAAAGAAAAAATATAATTATGTTTATTAGATTTTCTATTATTACACCCCCCCCCCCGTTTTTCATAGTTAAGTGCAGGAGGATGTGACGATTTTAAATGTATCAAAAATCGCACAGATTAAAATTTTTTAATTTTAATAAGTAAGAGTATCATACACCCTTACCTATACCCAGATTCCTGTATCAACTTGAAACCTTCCAGTACCAACACGCCAAGAAAAGTATTAAGTAGTGAATAATAATAATAATTACTTAAATAATTAAAAATGCGACTAGAGAAATAAAGAAATCCCTAAGTCATAATAAAATAAACATAAAGTATTTATCTTCTAATTAATGAATAAATAATAATAGGAAAAGTACGAACTATTTTCTTAGTGCGTAAATACGCACTAGCTGACTGAGCCCTCTCCCCTAAACCGTACGCGCATTCGGCCGTAGAACGTCGCAATGAGTAGACGTGAGTTTTGGTATTGTACACATATACGTATGTGTAAGTTCTCTAGAAGTATATCCAGCGTGAAATCTTGTTATTGTGAATAATGTAGTGTCTAGAGTTTGTGAGAAAATATATAAATAAAATAGAAAAAGGTAGCCAACACATCTCTTAAAAACAAAATCAAATGTAAGTGTAACATAGTTAACTCCTAGACTGTAGTACTGCAAAGTGAGAACTATAACTGTAATTAAAATAAAGAAAATGTGAACTACAAGAATCTGCACTAAGAAAAGTGAAATTACAACTTGTGGAACTTCAAGTAAACAACCTATCTTCGAGAGCTTCAAGTAAACTAAAAATCAACCCGATGTAGATACACCAAGAACAACGTACTCAACCCGTAGAAGACAACTGGAGATGTCCCAAGAATACAACAACAACCTCAGGTGATATCAAACCACAACTTTTGTAAATTTCCCCTTAATAAGAAGTAACAAAGAACTTTAAAGAACTTTCGTAATGTAATGAACAAATTATCAGATTTGTATATTTTGTAATTTTGTAAGAAGTAATAGTAACCGTAATGTATATATTGATAAATTAATAATTTTGAGAAAATTGAGACCCGGATCCGTGGTATTAAAACTAACAGTTATATGAATAAATCTTGATATAAGAAGAATAATATAATTAAGACCTTTGAATCAGTAAAAGCACTATTTACAAAAATAACCTTGTTTAAAATCAGTAATAATGTTTGATTAATATTTCAATAGCAATAAAGAGATGTTTTAGCTAATACCTAGTGAGTGAATAAGTTTATGCAAACCTTGTCAGTTTCCTATATCATACTTGTTTGTAATTTGTTAGTAAGAGTTTTACTAACAACGGCAGCTGGTTTAGTTTACTGGTAAAGAATTAAACTAGTTCCCGATTTTTGTGTTGTCTTGCCAAGGGGCGGCACACTGGCTGCTCGGTTGCAGGTCTAGAACCAGCTTTCGGATGCCTCGGTAGTGGCAGGTGCTCTTTCGGCTTTCGCCGCTCGAGCTCCCGCTGAAACACCGGGCAAGCCCGTTAGTTGGCGTGGTGACTTCCGCCACAGTTGATGCACCTTTTGAACGCAGGTGCATCGCAATGTATACTGGCGTGAGGTAAAGAGTACCTCACGCACGCAGGGGCGTTTGAGCAAGTCTCTGAGTGGTGCCCGAAGCGTTGGCACATGTAGCACTGAGGCAGAGCCCTGGGAGCGCGGCTTCTTTCCACTTTAACGCGGAATCCAAAAAGCCGCGTAAGAGAGAGTAGGCTTGCGCCTGCCTCGCTATTCTCCGCCATGATGCAGACCAGGGGAATTGGACGCTTTGGTCCGGCTGGAGCAAATACTCGATGCACCGAGCGAACCGGATAGCCCAGCTCGCGCAGCTCATCGAGGATTTCCTTGGGAGGAGAGTCCATGTCCAAGCCTCTGAGCATAAAAGATAGAGGGTTCACGTGTTTGGGGGAGAAGGTGTGAAACTTCAGGTTGGCGGATTCAACGAACGCCATGACACTGCGGTACACGTCCAGATCTCGGACAACGATCTTGACTGTATCGCCCCCAAGGAGCTTCAAGTCAACGTTGGCCGGGGAAAGTCCGGGAGCCGCTATCAGTCGCCGGTAAAAACCGGTGACGTTGTTCATGCCGTGAACGAACACGGGCGGGATGCGACCAGTGGCCGGCGATGCTTGGGCATCACCGGGCACAGTCGGCCCCGTGCCGGATTCGCCATCGGCGGGGACAACTTCCATGGCGGACGCCGAGGAAGAGGTAGAGGAGGACTGGTTCCTCCTCGGTTTCTTAACCGGGCGCCCCCGTGGCCCAACCGCCACGAAAGCGTCGGTCTCGTCACCGGGCAGCGGAACCGTCCGGGGATCAACTTGGCCCGTAGGCATGAGCGGAGAACTCGGCGAGTCGCTCGAGTGGTGCAAGGAAGTGGCAAGCGACTGCGTGCTCGTTGACTCGCCCGTACCGGGCATATCCGCCAACGAGCGGGAGGTTCGCCGACCAGAGGCAGCCAGGCTGCCTCCGGCGGTAATCAGGGACCTAGGGTCCGGCCCGAGCCGGACCTCGAGTAGGGGAACTGGAGCGCTCAAAATGTCTACTAAAGCTGGGCTAATGACCGGCTTCGTTGAATACCTCTCCTTACCAAGAGAGGTGTCCACCGGCCTCTTTACCCCGGCGATATCCAAGCTCGCTTACCACTGGTGGGGGCTCGCAAGGATCGTCCGGGGCAGCGCTACCTAAAGCCTGAGCGTCAGCGAGTAAGATGCACCGCGCAAATAGAGCTCTGGCAGGCTGTGCTTCCTCCTCTTCAACAGGCGAGATGTTGGTCCTGAGAAGGGTCGGCTTGGCTGGTGGCCCTTAGAAGGTCCGACGACTCAGCTGTTCTTGTGCTGGCTACTCAATTCACCAGCCAGCTGAGTTGTTGTCTTACTTCTTGAAGCCTGTAGTGTAGAATACACGGCAAGCAGGGCAGCAGATCTAGTGTTACTGTCCTCTTCAAACGAAGGCAGCAGGGCAGCAGCTGTACCACAGCGAGATCGCTTCCGATAACGTCCAGAGAGAGCTGGTCCAAGAGAGGAGGTCCTTCCAGATCGAGAAGCAGTGTGGCCTGTGTGTATCACCGTGTCTCGTGTCGCGCCAAAATTACACGACTGGGGGTTGCGCGGGTCGCGAGTAGTACAGTGTCCCGAGTCTCAGAAAGGACTCCTGCCACTGGTAGCATGTAGCAATGTAGTAGCAGGGCGTCTTTGCACCCGGTGCATGACTGCAGCATCTGAGTCGAGCTCAATGGCTGCCTGTAGATATACATAGTTCTGGTTCTTCGACTGGTGCCTAATATCAGGAATGGACAACCGCCAACCAGTTAACTGAGAAGGCGGGGGAGAAAGGTTTTTAATTTTTATTTATTTAAAAATTTTTGCAATCAGTGGGCACTGCCGCATGAACGGGTTCAGATGACAGATGTCACCCGTTCCCAGTCCCGCGTGCAGACGCCGTGAGGCGTCGGTCGCTCCCCGCGAGGCAGAGAGCCTCCGTGCCAGTGATAGCGCGTAGCAGCGGCATTCAGCGCGGTCGGCATACTAGGAAGGGAGGAAGGAAACAGCTTTGCAGGTAAATTCTGGGGCATGGGCAGATAGTGAATATTCAAATTGAGGTTTAAGCAGGTTACTTAAACTTATGGCGGGTCATCGAGAATCGCCCGAGGGCGTTTGACCCGGACAGGGGGAGGTGGTTGCGTGGTGCTGATGGTCCTGAGGTAAGGGAAGGAAGAGGTCTCAGCTGCGGCAAAGAGAGTCGCAGCTAATGACCAGACAAAGGCTGAGAGAGCAGGAACTCGTAGACCTCCTCGAATTACACTGTTTCGAACAAACCAAGGAGATCCCGACAAGGAACGGAGGGTTCTGGATTGGAAACTTTCCAGCCTACGCCTGTTGGTGGCGGAGACAAGTGACCACCAAACAGGTGCCGCATAGGTCAGTACAGACCGGAGAAACAACAGATAGAGGGTAACTTTCGTGCGCAGCGCCAGGGGGCTGCGGGACGCGAGGTATGGGTAAAGTTTGGCTCGGACGCCGCGAGCCTTGGCAAGGGTGTCCGTCACGTGGGCGTTGAAGCAAAGGCGACGATCTAGCCGAACGCCTAGATACTTCACCGACTCTTTGTAGGCGATAGGCCTCCCTTCCAGGGAGAGGGGCTGGCATCGGGAGATGGACTTACGAGTGAAACAGATCGCCTCGGATTTCTCCGTATTGATCGTCACCCGCCATTTCCGTAGCCAGTCCGGAAGCTGGTCCAACTGACGCTGCAACTGTGTACTCGCAAAACGCGGGGACACAGAGCTGTAATGATACATTGCATCGTCAGCGAACAAAGACAACGTGACTCCGGGCAAGACAGGCAGGTCGTTCGTGTACACGAGGTACAGAACGGGGCCGAGGACAGATCCCTGAGGTACGCCGGCGGCGACAGGACGAACTGCAGAGCAGGTTCCGTCGACGCTCACCCTGAAGGTTCGGTCGCTGAGATACGACCGGAGGAAAAACACTATGGACGATGGTAAGGGGGAGTTAGCGAGTTTGAAGAGAAGACCTTCGTGCCAGACTTTGTCGAAGGCCTTGCTCACGTCCAGCAGAGCGGCGGCCGTAGCCGCTCGCCTGTTGGTGGCGTCAGAGAGTTGCGTTACCACGCGGACTAGTTGAAGCGTGGTCGAGTGCTCTCTGCGAAACCCGAACTGTTCGTTGCGGATAAAATTATCCAACAACGGCGAGATTCGGGCCAGCAGGAGCCGCTCGAACACCTTCGAGATAACTGGCAAGAGAGATATTGGCCGATAGCTTTCAGGAAGCATGCGCGGCTTGCGGGGTTTAGGAACCATAACGATGTTGGCATTTTTCCACAGGCGGGGAAAGTACTGTAGCCGGAGACAAGAGTTGAACAGCTCGAGAACGAGGTCAACGCCTGACGCCGGGAGATATTGTAATGCAGCGGCCCCGATCCGGTCAGGACCGGGGGCGCGACGGCGGTTAAGTCGACAGACAGACGAAACGAGTTCGTCTCTGTCGAACGGGAGGTCTGGGCCAGCAGGAGGGCGAGAAAAATAACCAGATAGGAAGTCCCGGACTTCTGCCGAGTGGGCAGGGTCCGAAACGCCTCGATGAACGGTAAATTGCGACTCCATGCAGTCGGCGAAGACCTCAGCCTTGCCTTCCGATGAAGACACAACCCCGTTCGGGGTTTCCAGCGGGTTGCGAGTTCTCTTCTCGCGGGTCAGTCTAATCACCGCTCTCCAGACGGAGGCGTGGTCGACTTCAAGAGACTCAAGGTATGAGTCCCATCGATCAGAGTTTACGTCCCGCAGTAGCTGCTGAACGTAAAGGGACTGTTGTTGAAATCGTCGCTTAATGACTGGGTCACGGGTTCTTTGCCATCTGCGGCGGAGCTGGCGCCGTAGCCAGATGGCGTGGAGTACTTCCGCAGGTAAGGCCGATTTGCGATGATTCACCTCGAGTGCGTAGGTGTGTCGATCCATGACACCTTGGACCAATTCCTGGAGATTTGTGGCGCGGAGATCCAGATCGTCACGAGTGACGATTGGGTCCGCCGGGAGAGATGGTAACCTTCGAGAGAGCTCGTCATGATAGGATCGCCAGTTGACTCTCCTAACAATCTGAGCTGGAAGTCGGGGTGACGCCGACAGCTCTCGAACAGTTATTACAAGGGGATTGTGATCGGACGAAAGGTCCGACACAGACGAGACATCGATGTTGCGGGCAACGTTCTTGACAACAACTATGTCAAGAACGTCCGGCCGATGGCCGTGAAAGGGGAAGTAGGTAGGGTCTTCAGGGCCGATGACATTAAGTGCCGGGTCGCCAGAGACGAACCGGAACAGAGAATTTCCATAGGCGTTGACAACGCGGCTGTTCCATGAAGGGTGTTTGGCGTTTAAGTCGCCGGCTACAATGGTTGAGAGGGGGTGGTCGAGGAGGGCGTCCCACTCCTCGGGCGGTGGCGGAGTTCGCCGGCCAGGCCGGAGGTACGCAGAAACTACGCGCAGCTCCGATCCGCCGGCGTCCACCGCCACCGCGCAGCCTTCAATAATAGATGTATCTAGTGGAGGCAAATGCCTGTGGGATATCCGCCTGTGGACTAAAACAGCTGTGCCCCCCGAGGGGGGACAGCGAGGCCGTAGGGGACGATCCTGACGATAACAGGCATAGGCAGGAAGGGAAAACGAGTGGTAATGAGCCAGATGAGTCTCGGAAAGAAGTATGATATCAACATCATACTCCGTCACGAAAGTCATCCGTTCAGATCGTCTGGGGAGTAACCCGAAGGCGTTCCACGCAACGATCCTCAGGCTATTAGCCATTTAGGGGAAGTAGAGGAAAGAGGGCAGCTAATGATTGGAACACCAGGGCAAGCACTGTGGTAGTGTCGCGAGCAGTCCTGATGGACGCAACAAGATTATCTGCCCAGGCAGTCAGGGGATCCGCCGAAGCCCGAGAAGATTCCCGGGATTCAGTAGGACAAGCCTGACAGTTCTCGACAGGGGTAGCAGATGGCGCTGGGCTGGTGGACTGAGTAGTAGACTTCTCGCTGGAAGGTTGAGGACGATGACTGGGGGCGGGTCGAGCCCGCGGAGAGGGTACAGGTGGAACCTGTGACGATGTAGGTCGGCCGGCGGAGTTCCGGCGACGACGAGAGCGCTTGGATTTGCCCGATCGGGCTGGAGGCGGGGCTGATTTAGCGGCCATGGCCGCGTAGGAAGGTGCGGGCGCTCCGGTAGGCGCCGGGATTGAGGCCGCTGCAGGCGGCGCCGAAGCGACGACTGCAGGCGAGACAGCGGCACCGGAAGCAACCGGAGTTGCTGCCGGGACCTTGGCAGATGAACCAGTGAGAGGCGGGAAAGCCGCTCGCCGGTTAGGGCCAGGACCAGCTACACGGCCTGCCTGCGCGCCAGGGCGCACAGGAGGTCGCTGCGGTTTCATGGCGGCGATAAAGTTAGGGCAGCCTCGGTAATTAGCCGGATGGGCTCCTTTGCAGTTGCAGCATTTTGCTGTGTACCCCGTCGTAGGCTTATCACAGCCACGATGAGGTTCAACACAACGCACGCAACGCGGGGGCTGATGACAGAAAAGACTGCTGTGGCCGAACCTCTGGCAGTTGAAACACTGCGAGGGGCCGGGCCGCGGGTCAAATGTTCGGACTTGCACCCGTAGGTGCAGAAGGTTCTGGAGACTATAAATCTCCTCGAAAGGGCCTACTTTTAGAAGTTTGACCAGAAAGCTGTTAACAGGTCGGCGGTCATCACCTTTGCCAACATGCAGGACGCTTACCGCGGTCGGCGCATAGCCGAGCGCAACAAGTTCCTGCCTGATGGCATCAGTTTCAGTGAAGGAAGGGATTCCCGACAGAACGACCTTGATTTCTCGCTCTGACGGGAGGGCAAAAGTGTGAAATGAAATCTTACGCTCTGTCAGGAATGACTGAACAGAGCGGAAGTCTGGGATTGTAGCGGTCGCCAGCTTTAGCGAGGCGCCTTGGCACCTCGCCTCGACCTTGACCGAAGGAAGAGCTAGGGATATGGAGCGCAGTAATTGAGAGTAATTCCTATTATCAGGAATTACAATCGGTGGAATGCGTGGGGAAGACACAGTTTGGGTAGCAGTTGAATACTCACGCTCGCGCTGAGTGCCGCTGTTACCGTGACTAGACGACTGATCTGCAGCTGAGGCGGGCGGCGGAGTTTGGGCCAGTTTTCGCTTGCGTTTGGCAGACTAGCCCTCCACAAGCGAGAACTGTCCGTCCCCCGACCCAACACTGCACATATCGACCTCACTTATGTCACTTTCACAATCACTTTCACTGTCGTGAGGAAGTGGAGTGGAACGGAAGCCGGTTGAGCATGTTTCCATTAAGGAAACAAGCGGCGCCGGCAGAGGATTCGGGGGCGTATTCGACGCCATTTCGGACAAGCCGAAATGAACGTCTACGCAGGTCTAGGATTGAGGGATCACCAGACACTGAAAACTATCCACAGGCACAATTGAACACGACACAGAACCGCACAGCACTCGGAAACAAAAACACTCCCGCACAGATTAAATATAACTGTTTAGCACTGGACTGTTGGTGAAACTTGTAGTAATGATGATGCAGAATATGATGATGATGAAATAAATGATGAAAACTCAGGATTTCCGCTAAATTACACAAAATTTTGCAGAGCAAAAACCGTCACAGCCTACCCTGGCAAATGCTCTAGGTAGACTCTCGTCAGTCACGATTCTCCCTGCCACTGGGTCTATTTGAGTTCTTTATATATCTTTTAGCTAATTATGGAGGGGTCTGAAGTGACCTGCGATTGGTGGATTATACCACCGGGACTAACAAACGAGGTCGCTTCCAGGACTCACCTGGTCGCGGGGTGTATTTACCAAGTCCGGCAATGAGGGAATTGTGGGTCACTCTGTCGGAACGAACATAGAATCTACGCGCCAGGCGTCTCACGGTGTCATCAAAAGAGTGGACACCGAGTCCTCTCCTCAAAAGACGAGAAGAGTACCTCCGGGGGACTTTACACGCAAGCTTCAGTCCCCGGTCAAGTACGCGCTGGAGCGCTGTTCTGTGACCACGAGCCAGGTATCCCCAAACAGGACAGGCGTAGGTAATCACGGGCAACACGTACGAGTTGACTATGAGCTTACCTAGCCGGGGGGTCATTGCCGGATTAGATAGCACGGGCCAGAGTCTACTTGAGTTGCGCCGAAGGACGTTGACGGATGTATTGTGTGTGGATTCGCCAGGTGAGTCGGGAGTCCACGTGGAGCCCGAGGTGCTTGACGCTGTTGGTCCAGGGTACCTCGACGGGGCCTACTTTGAGCGGCCGAGGCCGCTTGCGTTTACGCGAGAATATTACCGCGGCACTCTTGGAGGCGTTAATGGCAACTCTCCAGTCATCGGTCCACCCGACATAAGCGTCAAGTTGACGCTGGAGCTTGATTGCCGCATAACTTGAGTTCGGCTCTGAGGCAAAAGCCGCAGTCGTCCGCGAACAGCGACAATTTAACTCCAGGAACTCGGGGCGTGTCGTTGACAAACAGCGAGAACAGGAGAGGCACAAGTACACTTCCCTGAGGGACACCCGCGGTAATACGCCTCTCCGAAGAGAGAGCGTGGTCTATTCTCACTCGGAAGCTACGGTCTCGCAGAAAGCTGCCGATCAAGTGAACGTAGCAATCGGGGAGAAGGACTTCCGTTAGTTTGTAAAGGACACCCTCGTGCCACACGCGGTCAAAGGCTTTCTCTACGTCTAGGAAGATCGCAGTCGTCTGTTTGCCCTGGCAGCAAGCCTCGGTAATGCATTCCACGAGTCTCGTCAGCTGATGAGCCGAGGAGTGCAGCTCACGAAAGCAGAACTGTTCGGGGATCAGCACGTCCAGTCTTTCTAGGTGGTCGCGGATCCTACGCTGGATCTATCGCTCGAAAACCTTGGACGTCGCGGACAAGAGGCTGATGGGTCTGAGGTTTTCCACGCGAGATTAATTCTTTCCCGGCTGGGGTATCACTATTACTGTAGCCGTTTTCCATTTCACCGGAAAGTAGGCCAGTCTGAGGCATGAATTGAACAGGTCAGAGAGGAACTGTGTTCCTCGCTCCGGAAGGCGATGGAGTGCGGAATTCATGACTCCGTCTGGGCCAGGCGCCTTCCGGGGCTTGAGCTGAACAATCCTCTCAGAGACCTCCTCCGGGGAGATGGGCTCCGGCTGGACTGTGATGCCGGCCGATAGAAAGCGCTCTACCTCGCGGCAGATTTGCTGATTGAAAGCCGGGTTCTTGGATGGGTTGGGAGCGAACTGTCAGCCAAGAACTCTGCCTTCTCGAGGGGGCGTCCAAGGGGTTGAGTGTTGACCCATTGGCGATGAACCTTGTATGGGCGTCCGTCCTTCTCCACTGTGTAAATCTGCCCGCCGAGGGTTGCGGCAACGCTAAAGGGACCTTCCCAGGCTGGCTCCCATCCAGGGTACCTCCGTCCTTTGGCTGGTCCGGCGTGGCTCTTGACGTACACCAACTGCCCTACGGCCAGTGTAGGGTCCTGTGTCCTCCGTTCCGGATACCGCCGTTGTTGATACTTGGTCTGGTGTGATCTGGCCGCCTCTTCTCGTTCCTCAATTGGCCGGACGTCCTGTTCTGCGTGTGGCCGACTCCAGTCGCCGGGTCGGCGTAGGTCTCTGCCCAGCAGAAGCTCGCTCGGTGTCACTCCAGTGGCGGCGTTTGCACGATTCCGCAGCGAGAACAGAACCGCCGGCAAACGCTTGTCCCAGTCGCCATGGTCCTTGCAGTCATGGAGCTGGATCCGCAGTGTCTTCTTGATCTCGCCGTTCGGTCGGGTTCGCCCTGGGATGGTAGTTGGCTGTAGTCCACGGTCGTATGTGCAGCTTGTCGCACATCTGCTTCCACTTGTGGCTCGTGAGCGGCTTCCCGTTGTCGGTGAGCAACGCCTCTGGGTATCCCCAACGAGGGAACACTTCTTCCTCCAGGTAGCGGATAATGGTGTCGGCGTCCGCCTTGCGCACGGCCTTTGCTTCCACCCATCTCGACATCATATCCGTGACCACTACGATGTACCGGTTGCCAGCTCGAGTCAGCGGATACGGTCCCATGACGTCCAGGGCGTCAGTATTCCAACATCTCCTGGGTCGGTGAGGTCGCTGTTGGTCCTGTTCGGACGCACTTCATCTCCTCTCCTCTCTCGGACGACATCGGGGCGGAGTCAGCGGAAGGAAAGGCCGAAGAATAGAACCGGCGTTCTTGCGTCTTCGCCCTCCAGTTCCGCGCCAGCGATAGGACGTCGCTGAGCCGGCAGCCGACTCTACAACCGTGCCGAAAGAAGAGGAGGACTGCAGTACGCCACGAACAGCGGGCGCAGCCGCCAAACATCTCAGCGCGGCACGACCAAGATCAGCTTTCTCGCCACCCGGTCCTTTTTAGGGCCACCAAAAACACTAGAGTGTACGATTGACGCCATTTGTCATGCGGCAAGCCTTTTGTCCGGTAACAGTTCACACATGCATAAATACACATTCAGTAGAAGTGTTCTGGATAGCACCTAGTATGGAGTCCCCTTTTACATTTCTTGCACTGGAAAGTTAATTTTGTCCTTTTCCCAATGGGTTTTGTGGTCCTAATGCTGTAGACACAACAGTTTTCCCCTTTAATGAAGAAATTTGTGTTAGTGGTTGAAATCACAATCAGAATGATCAATATTGCACACCACTATATAAAAATTATTCCGATTAGCGCTTTCAAGCTTCACAGCTCATCGTCAGATCAGGAATAGGCTATCTCTGACGAACATGATCTGACGATGAGCTGTGAAGCTTGAAAGCGCTAATCGGAATAATTTTTATATAGTGGTGTGCAATATTGATCATTCTGATTGAGTTTTCCCCTTTGTTTGGAAATTTTCTAAAATATTTGTTTTCAATTGCACCAACACAACCACCAGCTTGTTCAACAGAGATCTCTTCATTCATATTGGGAGAAATAGGCAATTTTGTGTTACAACAATTGCTTATAATAATAGATATGATAAAATCCAAATATATCAAAGATTTAGATGTATTTGTTTTTAGAGAATGTAAGAATTTAAACTATCCTTTCGAAAATGTTAAATGTTATTTTCTTCCAAAATTTTAAAGTTCTCCTCATATAATCATTATATTTTCTAATTATTTCAGGTTCATTTATTAAGTTTCTTGATTTTCCCTCTTTCTGGTTCTCATTTCACTCCCTGCTTTAGCTTCGGTAGATAAAAACAAAACCTGAGATTTTTTTCTCTCTGTAACTTAAAATACGTCAGCATTTCATTAGCTCGTACATACTGTATCAGTGCTACTGTAAATTTTATGTTCATTTCAAATGGGATTCCTTTCGTTTTTTTACAGAGGGTCCCAGTTAAGAACATCATTTTTGAATATACGTAACATGACAAGCTAACAGAGATGAAAAAATTGTCTGGGTAAATGTGTTAGGGTTTATTAAAAAAATTCCATTTCTAATAATTTGGTAACAAGTGCAAAGCTAAGTCCATTTTACTTCCATGTTCCACGGTGATGGCGAAAGAAATCGTGTTTGAGATGAGGGCTGATTCTGATTGTACTACCCTCAAAACATGAAGAAAAGTCATTTTCTGAAAAGTGTCTGTGTGTGTAGAATTTTTTCTATGATGAACTATAACTGCCGCAAATTCAAACTGAATCGAATAGTTTTTTGCATATGTGCCTGAGTTGTAGAGGACTCGAGGCCTATTGATTTTGGTGAAGATTGGTTAAGGGGAAGGGGTAGTTTACCTGCAACATTTTGCGTTTTAACAAAAGTAAAGTACTTAATTTTGATAAACAAGAATCCTGAAAAGAAGTTCATAATAATCTACTGTAGAAAGGTTGATGAAATATCTATAAATGAAAAGGGTAGTTGAAGGGGGAGAGGGTAATTTTCTATAAATGAAAATGATAGTTGAAGGGGGAGGGGATAATTTTTTATGTGTACTACGTTATTGGCAACAAAGAAGTAGTTTGTTGTTAAAATTCCTTCCCAGGCTGTTTGGCCGTGGTCCAGTGTTTTCTGCAAAACCAGATGTTTTGGCAGTGCCATCATCAGTGAAAATCGAGTGCGGTAACGTGAGGTGGTATTCGTTAGTGACCACAGTACTGTGGTTAAGGCTTAAAAAAGTAGTTTCTATGGAAATATTTCATTTCAAAAATGATTTTAAACATAAATCTTAGAACAGGAAGTCATGTATGGTTCTCCATACCGATATTTTACAAACAATATCTTTTTCAGGTCCTTTGGCACCCTTATATATAGTAAAGCATATACAGTAGCGAGTTATGGCTACACATACTGTAAAATTAAATAGACATGAAGCAGCGCACAGGTTATAGTGGGGAGAAGGCGGGGGCAGTGGAAGCCATGAGAGAGGAAAATATCTACTAACACAGTTGAAAATATTGGCCTACTCTCTGAATTGTGAACAAGACGCACGTATGAGATGAGTAATCTATTTTGATGTTGGAGGTGGATTTATTTTACATTGGGTAGCGGGCATTGTCTATTACTATTACACTGTTCTTATTCAAATGAAATGAAACTAAATGGTTCGCTTTTGATGAGTACTGATGTTTTCTTAAAAGTACTCACACAATAATTTCCACAGCGTCTTGGAGAAAACTGATTTTTGTTTCTCTGTCGACGCATGCGCATTACATAACCTGCGCCGTTAGAACGAAAATGGTTGATTCATGTCTACTGAATCTTACTGGAGTAGTCACAATTTTATCTGCCAATGATGTTTTTTCAGAATGTACTGCAGTAATAAGTATGATTTTTCCTGTGCCAATCATTGTCTCGTCCACTGAAAGTGATCTGTTACGTGTGAAATAATGCTTGCCCAGTTGATTACAATGATCAATAAGAACCTTCAACCTTGCAGAGGGTCATATGTAGGTGTTAACAAAGGTTACTGGTACCTACCATATAAAAAAATTAAGGATACACTGAAAACGATTTATCAGTGAACTTTTGGGTAAAACTAGTTCTATGGTACCGACTAGACCTGGTCGACCAATAACTAGTAATTGTTGGTTACTTTTTTATCCCCATGTTGAGTAAAACTACAATAAATGCTAACACTTCATGCTGAGTGACAGGTTCAGGTTCCACTCCTTGGATCTGCTGGGTTTTGATAATACACGGTAATTTGCAACAACAAATCGCTTAGCATATTTGTTAGTAAATTTCACAAAGATAAGTAACAAATGGGGGGGGAGGTGAATTTTGGGATGGACAGTGCCTGTAACGGGGCAAACCAAGGGGTTTATTTTAATTTCATAATAATTGTAACAATCTGTAGTAACCAACCATGCTAGACAACATTTTAGATCACCAAAAGCTCGACTTTTGTGAACACCCAGTGGTCAGTCTGGTACCAGTCCGGGTAAGGTACAAAAACAATTATAACATTGGAATGTTTACGAGCACGAGTGTGCCGCCTTTTCACAACGTGAAAGTCACGTACAGGATCTCCGTACCACCTTATAAGAGATGACGAGAAAGGGCGCAACACTCATCAGCCAATCCGGTAGCAAGTTGATGGCCGCAGAGAGATGCTTATCCATTTTTGGACGTGGCAGTCGACCACCAACATATGGGTAGGGGTAACAATAGAAAATGAACAGTCACAGCATTTTACAACACCCTATAAAGAAAGGAAGTGGAGGTCAACAAAATCTAATATTGATGATTTTGATTAAATGTGTAGTAAGAGGAACAACTTATAAATTTACAAAATTGTGTACATAGATGAGACATATATACCTCTGAAATGAAAGTGATAAAGGAGTGAAAGTGCCATTAAATAAAGGAGACAGATTCATAAAACTTCATAGGGGTTCAAATCAAAGGTTCATCGATTGTGAATTATTGGTTTTTAAATAGAGAATCTTGGTGCTATAGTCAATGAACAATGGGACCACTCTCAAGAAATAAAGAGCAGAATTGAAAAGGCAAGAGCAGTGTACACTAGAATGAGCAGTTTATTCAAAAGTCAAGATTTAACAATAAACACAAAGATGAGACTTTTATGCTGCTACGTATTCTCAGTCTTCTTCTACGGTGTAGAATCTTGGACTTTGACTGAAGCCACAACTAAAAAATTGTAACCTTTTAAAATGTGGCTTTACCGTAGAATACTGAGCATTTCACGGACAGCACATATAACTAATGTTGATGTTCTTAGCAAGATGAAGAAAGAAAGGGAAGTTCTTAACACAGTGAAGATAAGAAAACTTCAGTATCTGGGACATCTCATGAGAAATGAACAGAGGTTTTACTTATTGCAGTCCATACTACAGGGAAAAGTACTTGGAAAGAGAGGAGTTGACGACCGAGAATATCATGGCTGAGAAATTTAAGGACCCGGTTTGGCATGAATACAACTAGCTTATTCCATGTGGCAGTACACAAAGTTAAAATAGTCTGTATGATATCCAACATCCGAAACGGATAGGAACTATCAGAAGAAGAAGTAGAAAAATAAAATACGTGATTTTCATGAGGATACGAATCAGTAGAGGTTTCAAGAAATGGGTAATTAAAAATTAATTCCAGTATTACCAATACATCTGAGTTAGCTTGGATAATGCACCTTGCCACAGTTACCAGTCTGAAAATGTACCATATCAAATATTCAAAAAGTGACTTAATTCAGTGGTTGTCTAATGACAAAATTCTTTTTACACGTAATATGTTTAAGCTAGAAATATGTAACTTAGTAAAAATGAATAAAACCTTTACAAAAAATATCGGTATGGAGAACCATACTGTCTGGCCGCGATTGGAATGCGCGGCTTGGCGTCCCCACCACTAGACCGGCAGATGCATTGTTACTACTTAGTACATTCCCCCACTTTACCTACTCTGCGCACTCCAATCGCAGCCAGACAGTACATGACTTCCATGTTCTAAGATTTATATTTAAAATCATTTTCAAAATGAAATATTTCTATAGAAACTACTTCTTTCTTCAGCCTTAACCACAGTACTGTGGTCACTAATGTATACCACCTCGCGTTAACGCACTTGATTTTCACTGATGATGGCAGTCTATGGCACTGCCAAAACGTCTGGTTTTGCAGAAAACATTGGACCACGGCCAAACAGCCTGGGAATGAATGTTAACAACAAACTACTTCTTTGTTGCTGATAACGTAGTACACATATAAAAAATCGGTATGGAGAACCATACATGACTTCCATGTTGTAAGATTTATGTTTAAAATAATTTACTTGAATTCGGTTCGGTAATTTCTAAAAAAATATCGCCCACCCTCAAACTAATTTCATTATTTATAGATATTTTTGTTATTATGGGGTAGTCGTTAAATATAATGTTATTTTCAGTCACTTTACCCATAAAAATTAGGTAGGCTTACTTTATGCTTATAAAGAAACCAAACTACGCAGATAATCAACCCTCCTCCGAAGTCACTCATGGACCCTGAGCATCTTGCAGCGGGTTCAATCCCTAAAGACGAAAAGTCTGTCTCTGAACCGTTCCTCTGTAAACATGTGCAGTTACACTGCCCAGCGATCCACAGGAAGCAAATTGCTATCCACGCTGGACACTTTTTCGGCTTGCACGCGTTGTGTTGGTGTGGGTTTCAGCAATTTCCATTTAAAAAGCATGCAAATGTAAGAAAATAAACATGAGTGAGGCCAGAAATAACGTGAATTGTGTGTGTGTGTCTTGCCTGCCTTTTTATTGCGTTAATCATAATAATAAAATGGAAACGTAAACATTACATAATTGAGATATGCTTGCCTGCTACGAACGATATATTTTCTCTCATGCATGATTTAAATTAAAATGAAAAAATTATAATTTTATTGCCTGGCAACAAAATTATTTTATTTTTAACAATTGTTTGAAAAAGTTTAAATGAATTATCAAGTACTTTACTCTTGTTAAAACATAAAAGGTTGCAGGTAAACTACCCCTTCCCCTTAACCGATCTTCACCAAAATCAAAAGGCCTAGAGTTCTCTACAATTCAGGCACATATGCAAAACATTATTTGATTCTGTTTGAATATGCGGCAGTTATCGTTCGTCATAGAAAAAATTACCCTTGTTAAAACATAAAATGTTGCAGGTAAACTACCCCTTTCCCTTAACCGATCTTCACCAAAAACAGTAGGCCTTGAGTGCTCTACAATTCAGGGCTGTATTCAAAACATTATTTGATTCTGTTTGAAATTGCGGCTGTTATCGTTTGCCAAAAAAGAAATTCCACACATACACACTTTTCAAAAAATGACTTTTCTTCATGTTTTGAGGGTAGTACAATCAGAATCAGCCCTTATCTCGAACACGATTTTTTTCACCATGACCATACTTCCATTTCCTTATGGAACATGGAAGTAAAATGAATAAAACCTTTACAAAAACACTATAAAATATACATGAAATCATGGTCCACACTGTTATTCGTCTGCCTCCCTGACATGAAAGTCCAAAGAATGTATGCATTTGGGCTCAACTTAAACAATCAGTTGCAAAAAACCCAGTTTTCAGGCCAGTATGTCTAGTCATTTTTGACTGTTTCTTAGCTCCTCCATCTTAACACTCTCACAGATATTCCAATACACGCCCTAAACGGATGGCTGCCACCAACACCCTTACTTACATCCTGTGTTTAGGTTTTTAATTAATTCATTCATCTCTTTGACAATGGCTTAGGAAGTCGAAAGATCTGTCGGAGATAAATAAAATCTGTGGAATGAACCAAGTGTTTATATATTTTTAAAAAAATCGGTATGGAGAACCATACATGACTTCCATATTCTAAGATTTATATTTAAAATCATTTTCGAAATGAAATATTACCATAGAAACTACTTCTTTCTACTTACTGCTTCAGCCTTAACCACAGTACTGTGGTCACTAACGTATACCACCTCATGTTATCGCACTCGATTTTCACTGATGATGGAAGTCGATGGCATTGCCGAAACGTCTGGTTTTGTAGAAAACATTGGACTATGGCCAAATATCCCGGGAAGTAATTTTAACAAAAACTACTTCTTTGTTGCCGATAACGTTGTACACACATATATAAAAAATATGCATAAAATTAATGGCTTGTATAAGTTAATGATTGATCTCCATTAAGTAGTGCTAAAGTTTCCAAAGTTTTAATATTATGATGTCCGTAATTAAAACATCAGAGCAGGTTTAGTGTGTATGAGGGTACACCGTGGACAAAAATTTTCAACATTTCCTATTGAGCGTTGCTTAGAGTAAAGCTGCAAATCTACAGTGTACGTTTCACAGAACAAACACGCGGAAAAGAAGGAGCGCTCCGAAGTCACTCATGGACCCTGAGCATCTTGCAGCGGGTTCAATCCCTAAAGACGAAAAGTCCGTCTCTGAACCGTTCCTCTGTAAACATGTGCAGTTACACTGCCCAGCGATCCACAGGAAGCAAATTGCTATCCACGCTGGACACTTTTTCGGCTTGCACGCGTTGTGTTGGTGTGGGTTTCAGCAATTTCCATTTAAAAAGCATGCAAATGTAAGAAAATAAACATGAGTGAGGCCAGAAATAACGTGAATTGTGTGTGTGTGTGTCTTGCCTGCCTTTTTATTGCGTTAATCATAATAATAAAATGGAAACGTAAACATTACATAATTGAGATATGCTTGCCTGCTACGAACGATATATTTTCTCTCATGCATGATTTAAATTAAAATGAAAAAATTATAATTTTATTGCCTGGCAACAAAATTATTTTATTTTTAACAATTGTTTGAAAAAGTTTAAATGAATTATCAAGTACTTTACTCTTGTTAAAACATAAAAGGTTGCAGGTAAACTACCCCTTCCCCTTAACCGATCTTCACCAAAATCAAAAGGCCTAGAGTTCTCTACAATTCAGGCACATATGCAAAACATTATTTGATTCTGTTTGAATATGCGGCAGTTATCGTTCGTCATAGAAAAAATTACCCTTGTTAAAAAAAAACCGTTGCAGGTAAACTACCCCTTTCCCTCAACCGATCTTCACCAAAAACAATAGGTCGTGAGTACTCTACAAATCAGGGCTGTATGCAAAAAATTATTTGATTCTGTTTGAATTTGCGGCTGTTATCGTTTGCCATAGAAAAAAAATTCACACACACACACACACACACACACACACACACACACACACACACACACACACACACACACACACACAGAGAGAGACACACTTTTTGAAAAACTACTTTTTTTCATGTTTTGAGTGTAGAACAATCAGAATCTGCAATAATCTCGAACACGATTTTTTTTGCCATCACCATACTTCCATTTCCTTAAGGAATATGGAAGTAAAAACTGTTGTATTAATATGTTTCACCAAGTGCCCAATGAGTCATCAATTAATATTGTGTTTCTTATGTTTCACTAATCTTTTATTATTATAAATTTGTTACTTGGTTTGTAATGGTGAGTTATCTATTATTTACATTATACAATGAATAACATTGTTTTGGTATTACAAATACACATTTGTAAAAAATCTGATAATGTTTTCAGTAATACTGAATAAAATGTCAAAGAGTAGTTGAATGAAATCATGAAATTTCAACAATGTGTAAAATCAGAGTTCTAATGACTAAATAATTATGAAATTGTCATTCGGAATAGTAACAGTTGTAGCAATAGCAATAGAATGGTTAATATAACCGTTTTTGAAATGGAGAGTTTAGAACTGAGCATGTTGAGCTGGCCACCATAAAGTAGTACGATTGTATGTCTATTTATAAACTGTTCGGAGGAGAGAATGGGTCTTACTAATACTTTTGATATATAGAAACAGAAATACAATTCATTATTATTTAAATAACTATATTCTGCATGTAACCAGATGTTGGCACTAAAAAGGTTAGTAGAGAATTTAATGCAAATTCTTTGTTCCGCCATTTGAGAATATAAACATCACCAGTCTGCTTGTTAAACACAAACTACACATCTAATGTTCCCCAAAAACTGACACGGACATCACGGAGAGTGATACCACCTACAGAAAAAAATTGTATAAATCAAAATGTATAGCACACAGAATTAAGAAATTTTTTAATTATTTTTTAATCAAATGTCATATCTGTACCTCGCTACCTGCTTGATATTGATATTTCTACTATAATATCTGGTATTTCTCTAATTTGTTTAATCTAGTAAAGACATACTTGTGGAGTGTTGCCCTATATGGGAGTGAATTCTGGTCAATTGGAGAAATTGACAAGAAAAGACTTCAGCATTTGAGACCTGGTGCTACAGAAGAATATTCAAGATGTAACGGGACAGAATTGGGTGATGGAGTTTAATTTAATTGTAAATGCGACGCACAAGAGTTACCCACACAGGGCCTCAATTTTGACAATAGACATTCCTTGTCGGGGCACCTAGTTGCACGTTCGGTCTGTCCGCCCTGCAATAAGCTACTTTTCCAGGTGCTCAGGAATGTGAACGAGTGCGCGACTGCTTGCCCAAACATAGTATTTGTCACGAATGTTTTGCGAGCCCCAAAACGCAGGATAATGATACACAGACTCGCACCACAAATGATACCACGTGACGCCTGATCGGCCTATGGGATTGCAAGTTGCCACGGACCGTACAAATTTTGGCCATCTTGAAAGCGTCGTTTTGGCGTCTATCGTCTTATAGCTGCGGCTCCGGCCAGTTCAGCATAAAGGCTCGTGAGCCAAAAATTTAATAAAACTTGTAAAAAATGTGAAACAACTCGAGTAAACGGTGGAACTTTAACATTTTAATGCAGTGAACAAATTTAACCAAAAGAAACTTTTCGGACTAAAACAGTGCACAAACGAAACGGACGAATTACATCTGGCATTCAGGCGGCAAAAGGAAGTAACTGTATTGAAACTCATTTTAATAAATATAAAAAATTTTTAAGAAGAGCTCTAAATAGAATAAATGGGGGTAAAAGTATGAATGAAGCGTGTACGCAAATACTGGTTTGTCTTAGAATAGTTATAAAATAGTTTAAGTTGTCTCTTCAAGATACGTTTTATTTTGTTTTGAAATATTTTGTATGTTTTTAAAGAAAGTAATCGTTTTTGTTAGAGAAGGAAAATGAATAACGAGTAAAGTCACAAAGAATATAAAATAAATGTGGTACGTGTTGAATAAAAGTTGAGTAAATTAACAATTACCATGAGAGTTGAGTACATTAATAACGTAAACCCTAAGTCACGCTTATAGGCCTCTAGTTCGTGTGAAGAACCCTGAGAACCCAGAGAAGGTAAGCAATGAGTTTTATTATTAATTAAATTGTGGTAAAGTAAATGTACGATTACAAAGATAAGCTGGAGGGAGAAGATAACGAATGAGGAAGTTTTTAGAACAGCTCAAGAGAAGAGCTTTCTACGAAATTTAAAAGGCAGAAGAGCTAAGTTTATAGGGCATACACTATGACACAATAGGTTGGTTAAGAGAGTAATAGAAGGAACAATTGAATGGAAGAATCACAGAGGACGACCCCGTTTAGACTACATGAAACAGCTTATGGTTGATATAAACTGCACATCATGTTACGAGTTGAAAAGAAAAGCAGAGAAGCATGAAGAAGGGCAAGCTACTGCCAACCAGCCTATAGGCTGCTAACCTAGAAAGAGGAGGATCTAATTTGTAGCATTAAAGAAAAAAGTAGCTACAAAGCTGTGAACCCTAATCGCGCCTTTTGTAATCTCAAACTATGAATCTCTCTGCCCAAATAACTTATCACACAAAAAAAGATATATATATATATATATAATTTTCCAATCTAACTTGGAAAATACAAGTAAGCCAAACACATCAGAGGCATGTCGATGTACTGAAGTGTTTAAAAAGTATTTGAGTGGTATCTTAATACAATACCATTAAGGTACACAAAAATCGAGATTAATACGTGTTAATATATAAATACCGTCAAACCACATGTTAAATAAGAGATGACACAATTTTGAGTAAATAAATTCACTCATTGTGAGTGAACGCAGACATACTGGGAGAGGTGTACAGGCCACTTGTGTGAGTGAATGCCAACCCAAGGCCTCCACAGCAGTGCCAATGCCAATCAACACAGTGGAATATGTTATGATTTTGGGAAGATAACAACAGGTGAAGCAGAGAAATATGTACACAGGGATGACTGTAAACAATGTTACCTGCTGTCCGACAAAGGATTCCACAAATCATTTATTTGCGTTCCATTACATTCAAACATGTTTTCAAAATATATTACCAACTGTACAAAAAAATAAAAAATGTGTTCTATGTTGGGTGACATTTTGTATTTGTCCTTTAGGCTGTATCTGTTTGTAGAAAATGAGATGAATGTCTTCTATTTACAGAATGCTACAATCTTTTATCAGTGTTTAGTACAAGTTTGAGGTGTGTGTGTGTTTATCAAAAAGCACGTGAATCTTCTTTTGCAATGGGTTCTTCTTTCTTGTTGAGTCTTGGTTTCACTTTATGTAGTAAACGGGCAAGGATACATAAGGTGACTGGAGAGTCTTACCTGTTGTCGAGCCTGAACAACAAACAAATGAAAGAAAAAATAACATTATTAAAATTATTTTCAATTTTATTATAAATTTACTTCTTTTTTAATACTACAGTCATACCTTCACCTTCCATCAATATTATTTTATGCGATTTATGAAAAATGAAATCACAAAAAAATTTGTTTATTCATTTATTATTAAAATACCAGAGTTTTATAAGCTTCGTCATCTTCATCATCCTCATCCTCATCATCAAGAAAAGAAGATAATATTTGTTTTTGTTTTTTTTACAAGCTGTGCAGTTTTTTATTTTAATTTAGTTTATTATCTACAAGACACATGAACCATTTTGTTTGCAGGAGGGTATGTAACAGGAGGTACGAAAAAAAAGGAGAAAAGAAACAGAGAGAAAAAAGATGGACAGATAGTGAGAGAGAGAGGGCAATTTTTGTGATATTAGTTCGATTACATCACACACGATAAAGGAAATACGCACTCATACAACACAAATATACACTCGTCTCAAACTTCTTTGTCTTCTTCTTGTTTATACACTCTTTTTTTCTTCTGTCTTTGTTTATTATTATTATCATCATATCTCTAATAATGGGAAGTCAATATTTCTTCTTCACCTTTTAAATATGTTCATCTTCTTCTTTCAATATGATGACCACAAAATCACAGCATTTAAACAAATGTTGAAAAAAATAAATAAATGTACCAACACGATTCTTCTGATTTATGTATCATTATTATTATTAATAATAATAGCAGTAATAATAAATTAATATATGTATGTAAATTCACAAAGATAAAAAATTTGCTCTGTAAGAATCAGAATTATTATTATCATTATTATAATATTTGCTACATTCGCATATTTGCCTTTATTGACAAAGTAAAAAAAGTCACTAAATACTTAAAATCACAATGTACATAGCAATTGGATAGATATATAAATTATTTACATCTGTTATTGTACACAATCATAATAATAATAATAACGGATCACTGAAGGAAAAACATTAAAAGTACTGTGCTGTCCAGTTAACATAAATAACAATAATAACAAAACATCTGGTTTATATAGACTTGTTTAAAATTATCCGCACTGTTTTGTGCCACATTAAAATAATATTAAAAAAATAAAAAATACTAATTGAAGTACTCCCCATTAAAAAAATAAAATGATACAAATGTTTCACCATTGTGAACTTACGCTACAACATATACAAATAAAATTTAAAAAAATATATATATAAAACAGAGCTTAAAGCATAATTAATCAATAAAATACAATTACAAGCAATGAATGGACTTATTTAACAAATAAAAAAAAATCTGTACAAGAACCAAAGAATTAATAATTATTAATACATGTGCATTATATCATATTAAAAATAATTACAATAATTACTATAAAATATCATTGCCAGTGCCTGTCTTAGGCAATTAGTGAAATGGTCTCTTGTATCACAATTTCAATATTTTATTGGACACGTTTTTATTATAATACATTACTGATAATAATATAAAATTACCAATAAAACCAATAATAGTCCATAGAAGGCTGTAAAATATAAATTACAAAGAACATTATGTTTAAGGAAAAAAAAAACAGTTGTCTTGGTTTCAATACAAATGGCTAAGAAGTGGACAGGAAGAAGTTGTAATCTGATCACAGTAACAAAGACACATTCTAAATGGGTTAGTTATTACAAACTACCATATAAAATATTCACACGCACACATGCACAATTTAGAAGAAAAATTTCTTCCTGCATTTAGTTACTCTTCGTACAAAAGTACCATACTGCTTTTATTCATACATGTGTACATGAGTATTCTTTCTTGCACGCACACACACACACACACACACACACACACACACACACACACAGTTTTATATAATCAGAAATAATACGCTAATAAATTTTATACAATACACAGAAAAACAATAAATTATTATATACCAATATTAATTAACTAAATTTAAATAAATATTTTTAATTACCGGTGTCTCTTTAATAATAATAATAATAATAATGACAATAACAAAACAAAAATTCTGCTGTGTTGCTGATTTTGTGAATCACTATCATTTACTCATTATTATTATTATTATTATTATTATTTTTTTTTTTTTTTTTTTTTTTTTTTTTTTTTACATTTCATTGTCACAACATAACCCCAAAATCAAGTTACCCCTTATGGTTGTCAATGCTTTTTATCTCAACAACTTGTAAATTTTATATTTTTATTTCTTGTAAATCAGTTTAGCAAAACTCACATAATAATAATAATAATAATAATAACAATAACAACAATTATTTTTCCATTTAACTAAAGCAGAGTTTTGTTGTGATAAGCTCATAATAAAGAAATTTTATGTGTGTGTGTGTATATATATATATATATATATATATATATTTATGTATGTATAAACAACACTTATACTTGTAGAGACCACTTTATATATTTTGTCAACTCCTCCATTTTGTTTAAATTATAATTTTAGTCAATCTATATGTATATATAGTCTGAATATAATTACAAATAATTAATTAATTAATAATACCTGATTGAGAAGAACTAAGTCACAATGCCAGATTTTGTTTTATTTATTTATTTTTTTACTTAATTCATTATAACAAGCACGTAATATTAATATCAATAATTAAGTCACTATACATTTTCATTTTTTTTTTAATTTTTATATTATCATTACATAATAATTATGTACATAATACAGTTTGTGGATGTGTGCATTTATTGTTGTCAACGCAAAACATTGTCACACATAAACATCCACAAGTCTATCATTACCATCATCATCATTATTATTATTTATACACAGTTTTTTTCTTGTTAAAAGCACCTGTCAATTAAAATAACATACACGCATGCACACACACACTTACATGTAAATTAAATAAGAGTTCCCCTTGTGTTGTCACCAGCTTGTTTCTTTACAAAATAAAATTGCTATTTAATGCGTTTTCATGTTACATATGAAGATCGTCCTGCTGATGGCCAGTTGGCCAGCAGCAACTACAAAGCAGAAGAACTTTCATATGTAAGAGATTTCGTAAGAGATTTGCATTGTAACTAACACATTGGCTTTGAAGATCAAACGTATACTCAAAGATGGTGTGTGTGTGTGTGTGTGTGTGTGTGTGTGTGTGTGTGTGTGTGTGTGTGTGTGTGTGTGTGTGTGTGTGTGTGTGTGTGTGTGTGTGTGTGTGTGTGTGTGTGTGTGTTAACTCCAATGGCAGTTTCCGTTATATATTTATTTATTAGTATAAACCATATTTCTCTTATGCGTGTGCATAATTTGATGTTTAGCCAATGGTTTTAACACATTTGACTCCCTACAGCTGTTAAAAAAATATTGGGTATTTATAAATATTTAATAGTTTTGGCCAATTATGAACGCACCTGTACACAACTTGGTTGTTGTTGTTAGTCTTTAGCAAGTCTGTGTGCTTTCACTAATCCTATACAACTAAGTAAAAAAACAGAATCACTACAAAAAATAATAAACTAATAAAATAGTAAGTATCAACCGCGATAGTAACTGAATGCAAAATTGTGAAACACTGAAGTGTTTCCCTGAGTATCGATATACGGTGTGGATTCCACTACTTCTAAATACACATATGTGAGTTTATTTTTTTTTAAAATGAAATCTATTACATCAATAATAGAAATAATTTAAATTTATATTGTACTTATGTTGCTTGACAAAAAGTTTGTCTGTGAACAAAGAAAACTATTTATTTTACTTTTTTTTAGGTTTAAAAAGGAGTTCACTGTATTTTAACGTGCATTACAAAACATGGGTTTGTAACTTTTAAAATATGGGTTTCATTTGTAATTTATTGGCCATCTTGTCATCTTAACCGAATCGCGATTAACTGAATGATGACGCGGTAATTTTCTTTTTTCAAGAAGTTTGCATATTTTAAATTTTACAGTGTTTATAACTCATGCAACGTACTGTACTGTATGCGTGACCGAATGTACTGTACTTCACGCGAGAGTCAATTACCCCCCTCAAACAAAAGAAGATTTCTAATTTCTTCAAAAAGCTGAACTAATGTGAGATTAGTAAGGTTTATTTTCTATTTTTCATTTCATTAATTCATTTTCATTGATTTTTCTTCTTTGTTAATTTTTTAATGTACACCTACAGTAATGACTGAAATATGTATTACTGTATTTGAAAATGTTGTTTAAAAAATAGTTTTTAGTTTGATTAAAATAAAGTTATTCTTTTACATTTGAATACAGTAATATTGTATGATTTAATTACAGTATTTAAAAACCTGTTGATTTTAAAGACATATGCATTTTAATAGAAGTATGTAATAATGGTGCATGAGTACTGCTACTTTCCCTAAAAAATGATTAAAGGCGATTGTTGTTCTTTAGCATTGTTTTCTCACTAAAAAGTGTAAATTACAGTACAGTACTATGTTTCCGATTTTACTGAATTTTAGTTTAACCGAAACACCCTTGGTCACATCAAATTCGGTTAAACGAGACTCTAGTGTATTCATTGGACAGGTATTGTAAACTGTTAGTATAATAATTTTTACTTCCCCAAACTAAAGCTACGTTATTCCACATGCTACTTTCATTATAAAATGAACACAAACAACTGTGCTCGTATAACACACAGTTTCCATATTGTAGATAGACAGTGTTCCATACTTGCTCTCTAGCATAATTTATAACCAGACAAATTAATTCAGAAACCAGTTTCTTTACAACATGGTTAACTTTTTTTGTTTAAGTATGGACAGCACCACTTTCTTTGTACCAGTTTTAATTTGAGCTCATTAGACTGTACCAAAAATAAAAGCGATTATAATGAAGACAAAACTAGAAACAATTAAGTTCAGTAATCAGTACCATGTAACCACCGGGAAAGCATTAATCGTCAATCACTTGACTACTGAAATAATTATAACAGATAAAATAATGAGAATGGAATTACATGGATGCATCAATTATCAATTACTACAGCAGAAGATTAATTATTGAGATGTAAAGGTTGTTACTGGTTTTTTCGAAAGATCAAAATAAATGTAACATTCAACAGTTAACATCTGCACGTGTAAATTTATTATTACCAGTACTACTATAGACCTGACAAATGATTCTGAACAGTTGCTTAGAGATGCATAGAGGGCAAACACCACGTTGCAAGGATAACAAAATTCTTGTTCATTTCGTGCATGCGCACATCAGCTGCAACAAGGCTGACAAGAACATAAAAAGCATATTTGACTGGGAGATAGAGAGGTAGTGCATGAATAAGACTGGCTCCTTTCTCCCCTCGCTAGACATTATACTTGTAACAGGGGTATAGTTTGGCAGACCACCGCTCTAGAAAGGCTCTTAAACTTCTACTAATGTATATGCGCTGTTCATCAGGCATTCGAATTACATATAAATCCGACCTACATGTGTTCTAACGAACACACCTCATCCATAAAACATGGACCATTTGTATTACATTTACGAAAACTCTAAAAGAAATGAAATAGATAAATCACTGATGACTTGTCATAACCAATTATAATACTTTATCACAAATAGCAGCTGTAATATTAACCAAGGTGCTGGCCGTTTATTGCCGAATAAAACAACATGTTTGTAGAGTCACTACCTCGTCCAAACAGTGCTTCATATCTAGCAAGTGGATGACATTTGGTCATCTGTATGACGTATAATTGTTTTGCCTTTGCATTGCTGCGAAAAAATAACAATTATTAAATAACAACACGGATTTAAGGTGATTCAACAAATGTGATCCAACTATTACATATCTGTATATACAAAATACAGTGATCATTTTGTATTTATCAAAACCTACGGAGATTTATTAATTTAGTATTACTGTGTTGCTATTTTTTGTTTTGTTTTTAAATACACAAACAGTTATCCAAATAAATGTTGAAAGTGTTTTACAGATGTTCACATGTTTATTTGTATAGTTTTAGAGAGAAGATATCACCATCATAAATGAAAGGAATATTCAGTATTGATTTTTCCATAAGCCACGGTTGTTACCAGACAAGTCTTAGTTTACAATACCTCTCACATTACAATTTCCTCTGTGAGTTAATGGCATTACAAGATGCAATTCATAAATCAATGAACAGTAAAAATCAACAAAACTAATTCAAAGAAACCATATCATGAATTAAAAAAAAAAAATCAGTAAATTATATATAAAAATATTCATATCACAATTACAACTGCGGATTAAAAAGTTTATTTCTTGTCTTAAAATGCTACAGAAGAAAACAAAATTGTTAAACTCCTCTCTGTGTACAAACAATATTAAAGAATACAACTTTTTTGAAGTTTTTTTTTTATTTCTCTGTAAATAATACAAAACATTGTTGGTTTAATGCTACAAAGACTGTAGTAAAAGAGTTTTTGTGACGTACGTATGGAAATAAATGTTATGTACAGTATATATTGCAGTACACAGGCATATAATTTTTGTAGCCATTTTGTTTTCTGTATTAGACGTTAGCACGAAGCAATTTTAAAAATGAGAAGACCGTTTTCGGTTTCAGTTCGTACAATATATGTATATATAAGTCAACATATAAATACTTAAGTTTTTTATACACAAGTGTGTTTCAAGAAAGAATATAACATTTTTAAATTTAGTTCTTTTAACCATTACTAACAAGGCTAGGAACAAATGAAAAAAAAATTAATATACACATTTTCCCATTTGTTTTTCTCAATAATACATATAATAATAATAATAATAATAATAATAATAATGAGAAAAGAGAGATTGTTTCTAATGTTATATCATATTATTATTTACACAAAGAAATCATTACAGTACAACATAATGAAAGCCAAATAACCTCAATTATTGTAGTAACCACTATTTCACTGTGTTCGTATTTATTATATAAACTGTCTAAACACTTTGGGGTATATATATATATTTATATCACTCCACCCACTATGTATATTTATTTATATATAACACTGGCGTACAGCAAACTATATATATATTACAAAAAAGAAGTCCATTATGGTTATTAGTTTTAGATATACAACAGATTAATACTTCTTGTTTCTTTGTTTTTTATTTCATTAATAGTAACCATCGTCAGCATCAGCATTATCATTTACTGTTCGAAAGAACAAATTATTATTTCCACCCTATTTCTTACGACGCATAAAAAAAAATTCCTGATATAATAAAAAATTGTCAATACTGTTATGATAATATAAAAGGAAGATTTACATTGTTACCATTATCAACACACCATCATCATCATCATCATAAATTACATAACAACTACATGACAACATAATTATATACGAGGAATCGTCTCAGCAACATCATCTACCATTCCTCGACCTAACGATCAGCTTATACAAGCATAACGCATGGAATTCATCACTGTTATTTTTATATATCGTAAATATGTATACATTATAAATATATTATGTATTATATAGCGCTTCCACACAACAGATTTAATTCAGTGTACAATGTTGTGGTGCTGTGGTGCCGGTGCCACTGTTGTTGTTGTTGTTGTTTCAACTAATGGTAGTCACAGTTTGAGTTCGTTCGCGATTTTAGACGCAATGTTTTTGAAGCCGATAGACGTACCAGATATACGTTTGAATCGTACGCCGTTTAATGAGAGCCGAGGCAATTTGCATACTTCAATCTCCCACTGCACTAAAGAATCAGTGTTTGGGTCGCCGTGCACACACAACAGCAGAAATCTCTCTCGCTGTTCATAGTCACAGTTGTTAGCATCCAGCACCTGAAACATCACACGTCATTGCGATTAACTGCATGAGGTAATATTACGAGGGTCAGTTGAAAAGTTCGCGAAGCGACATCTATAGCTCAGTGCTAGAACTAAAAACTTTCGTGTGGTGAGAGACGAATATTTCACGTGAACACCTGTTCATTTCCAGATATATCTGTCAATTTATTCACTTTTTACCAGCTGTTTGAAATTTTCCTGTCACGAATGTTTTTAAAATGCACAAAATCAAACATCGTGTTGTGATGAATTCTCTATTAAAAACGTTTTAGCACCAATGGAAAATCAAACGAAAAAATGTAAATGCTGCACCTTCAGAAACAACGGTAAGTGAGGCACACTCGAGTTTCAACGTGGTCGTACAAGCACTGAAGACTATCCGAGCAGTGGACGTCCAAAAAGTGCAACAAAAAATTACATTACTGAAAAAATTTCATAGGGTGTTGGAAGACCGCAGATTGAGGAACGGATGACATTGCTGAAATCATAGGCATCTCATATGAGCGTGTGGATCATACTTTAACTCAAGAACTTGGTGGGAAAAAGCATTGTGCAAGATGGCTGCTGCATCTGGAGTTGTTGCATTTCTTGGCGTCCAGTGTGGGGATCATCTTCAGTGCTCGCACAACCATGTTTAAACTCAAGTGCATACTTACAAACCGTTGGTTTTGAAGTCGCAGCATCTCCTGACACATTTACAATTTTGCTCTGTTCCATTAGCGCTAAAAAATTTTTAACAAAGAATCACACTACGATGTTTGATTTTGTTTGGTTTTTAAAACACGCATGACACATAAGTTTTAAACAGTTTCTAAACAATGAATAATTTGATATATCGATTTGGAAATTCACAGGAGTTCACATAAAATACAAATGTTGGAGTACACGAAAAATGTTAGTTTTACCGCTAAGCTACAGATGTTGCTCTGTGAACTTTTCAACTGACTCTCGTATGTTTAGTTATTGCACTACAATTGTTTGTGTCAACAAATGTTTTGATCATGTGCCAAATTTTAAAATGTGTAACAGTACAATTCTGGCCCTACTGCAATTTGGGGAATAATCGATATAAATTGTATTTTTATTTTAAAGTCACATAAATAAAACCTAGTAAAGTTTTATAAGGGTTTTTAACTGCGTAGTATTGAGCGGACAAGATTTGCGTCAAGGTCAGGGATAAACTCACAGAAACAGCAAAAACAGTTCGTCATGTCAATGTGTCAACCAGCTGTGCACATGATTACGTCAGCCAAAACTATGCAAGGTGTAATACATACTTTTGTAAACACATAGGGTTGGGCGAGAAAGGCAAAGGAATGAGTGACGCAGTTTGTCCCCCACCTATGAATAGCAGCATTGCGATCAAAGACAGTCTCGTCTCATCAGAGAAGCGCGCCGGCCGGCAATTCTCTAAAAGGCTGTGTATAAAAATTTTACACAACCAAGTTTTTGTAATATAATGTAAAAGTGCTGTAATTAAATAAAATGCAGTAACAGTGCAATGTAAAACATAAACAACAGTTTTCATAAAAGTTTTTAACATCGATTAGTGCGTTTCCAGCGATGGGACGTCTGCAGGACAATAATATCAGCTAAGTGACAAAATGTTGTCAATACAAAACTTTTAATATTTCGATATTTTAATATTTCATTCAGTATTCACTAATAATAATAATGAGCTCAATTTGGGGAAAGTAAAAGGAAATTGTACCAAGAATGCGAGCGTGAGTGAATGAGAGAATGTCCAACTACATTTAATAAGTGCTGGGTTGTGAAATTACTGTTATAATTATGATATCATAAAAAACATAATTGAATATGTTATTTTGGAGGGCTTATGAAATGTTTAAGGGAAATTTTTAAACTTGTATAGTAGAACTACGTCGCATGACGCAACGCCAAAAGGCATATAGTAGTGTGCTTGTTTTCGCACGGTAGATTCACATGTTTTGTAAGTAATATGTTATTAAAAGGTAATGTCATTTGGTAAACATTTCAAGCAAGCGTACATTATTTCAAATAACACATTCCGCTATCTTCTGGTTCGCTTAAACGAATTCTGCCCTTAAGGTAAGTAAATGTGTTTGTATATAACAAGATGGCGCCTGAACAAAAGTTGAATAAAATTATTGATATTCCATAGTAATATTATGGCAGTAAAGGAATAATATAACATTGGCGCTTTCCGACCAGGGACTCGACATAAAATATAATTTTATGTGGGGTAAGCCTATGGGAAGGAGCGGGCAGTTATCTGAAATAATATATATAATTTTAAGATACGTAGCATAAACGTAGAGATAGGTTATGTTATAATATTATATGCATGCATGTATTATAAATAAGTAAAATGAATACTGGTGACGATAATAATGTAGAAGTCAGCATAACTGACGAAACAGTTACGAGTGAGATGGATGTTCAATTAACCCCAATTAGCCAGATCGGTGAATTCAATGCTACCGGATTAGACGAATTAAATACAGTTCAGTTAACACCCATCTCGACTCGAGACGAAAATAAAACAGATGATACAGCTGCCATGATGCAATTACTATTACATAAATTTGATGAACAAGTATGAAGTTTGATAAATTAGACGAGAAGTTGGATGAGCAAAAAAGCGATTCCAATGTTAAATATAATAACTTGAATGACAAATTTGATGAACAGAGTGTAAGATTTGATTATTTTGATAAAAAATTGAATGAGCAGAAAAATGAAATCAGAAATAGTTTTGATGAAAAGTTCAATGAAATGACAAACGAAATTAAAAGACAAAATTTTAAGTTAGATAAAAGAATCGATGAAATGCATGTACATTTCGATAAAATGAAAGAACAAATAGTAACGTTAGTAAACGAGGTAGTTGATAGATCAAAGAATAAAGTAGACGAGAATTACGAGAATAAAAAGGGGTTAGAGAACAGTGGAGGTAGTAATGCTAATACATTTATAGAGAATAGTGTTAGTTTAAGTGCTAACAAGGTGAGTAACAATGATGATTTGAATAATGAGTTTACAGGTAGTAACAATGATATAATTAAGAACATGGTGGTAGAAAATAATTATGTGGATATTGATAGTGATAACGAAATTGTAGAGAGAGTAGAAGTTGATAATGAGATGTTTGTGTGTGATGAATCAGAGAGAGGGAGAGAGAGAAAGTATATTTGTAGAGGAGATGCAGGGGGTAGAATTTTCCCTTGATATTGTAGTTGGGGGTGAAGTAAAGGCTTCACGTGTGTTTAGGAAGGACGAGGGTTCCTTCAGTGTATATTTGGGAGACGATAGGTCTACAAATAATTTCCCTGGAATTTTTGTGCACCTCATAGGTGGTGCAGTAATTGTGAGTTAGTGACCCCTGCATATTTTGAGAGTGAGAGATATATTTAGAGATATTGCGAGGGGAAAAGAGAGGTAGAGATATATAAAGTAAATAGAAGCTATGAAGATTTTGTGGAGAGGTTAGGTAGAGAGAGAAGTAATAATAATGAGTACTTACCTTATAGTGAAACTGAGATAGCAGCAATAGTAGATGATGATAATAATGATAACAAGTACTTACCTTGGGAAGTAACAGGTGTATTAGTAGATAATTATGATGACAATAATAGTGACTTTAGGACTTACACGATTATGACAGATAATACTAACGGTGACAGGATCATACCCTATGATGACATGGTACATGATAAATTGATATGGAATAAGCCTATTAATTCAAACGACATTGTGGAAGAATATATAAATTTAAATAAATATTATATTGATAATAATAATATCATATATTTAATAAAAAATAAGTTGTATAGACCTAAGATTCGACTGTTGTTCAATGATGGAGGATAGATTGTTTTATTGTGTATGAACATTAATATATGTGAACAGTGGTTTTGAAATGGACTGTTTATGAACTGATTTTGGTAAATGGTAACAAATAATAAGTTGGATTGTATATTTTTTTGTGTATTCTTGTCAATGTATTTGTGTATTCTTGATGTTGTGTATTACAGGTAATTTTATGTAAACCATGTATATAACAGGAAGTTATAGTTTAATTGATTTAATAATAACAATTAACATTGTTTTGTCTAAACAAGTGATGAAAGTAATGATGAAATTTTAAATAATTGAATTAAATAATTGGAGATTAATTACTTAATTAATGTTGTACAAAAGAAAGTTTGATAATGAAGTTAAATGGTTCTATGAGATTTAGCTTCTAATGAATAATAAGTGATTAAGCGTAATATATTTGGATATTGAGATGTATTGTTATTAGTAGGTGAGGGATGAATTTTCTAATGCAATTGTCAATGATCACAATAATGTAAAGTGTTAAAAAGGGGATAGAGTTTGGGTGATAGTGATAATTATGGCATTTGAGTTAGTTAATTAAAGTTAATGGGAGTTAGATAAATAAGAATTTTGAAATACCAGTAAAGTACAAAGAGAGTGTTAGATATTTAGGGACACAGTAGAAGTGATTATATGTAGAGAGGTGAGTACGGTAAAGAGTAAATATATTTGTTGATGATGATATTTTGTAGTAAGGGGGGTGGTGTGATAAGGAGTCCTCAACGAAAAGCGTTGTGGCGGGAGGGGAACCGATATGTGCCGGAAAGGGTTGCCTAGGGAGGGTCCAGGAACCAAATAAGGGAATGAGCATTGGGTAGGGAACACACATCCTAGTACAAAGACGAGCGGTGCCAGAGGAATTGGATAAAATGTGAAGGGAGTTATAATTGAGAGATTGGTGTCATGATATGTAAATCTGGTTGTTAATAGTGGTTGTTAGAAGAAAGGTGAGTACGGCTATAAGTGCTAATGCCTATTCGATAAGTCAAAGCATAGTGAATACAGGAGTCACCCAGACTAATCAATGATCAAAATGTGAAGGGTCAAGTAGAAAATTCCTAGTAGAAAGGTAATAAGAAACGAAATATAATGTAACATGAATGTTAATAATAAATTTGAATTTGTGAAGAATTAAATGGTAGTAAAACTGATAAATAATTGATGGTTAATTAATAAAAGTCTAATTAAAATTATTAATTAATTAATTGAAATTAAAATGTAATGTTTGTAATTTAAAGATGTAGGGTGTGTAAATTTTGATCAAAGTTAAATGTGAATTGTTTATTTTAATGTAATAATCGCAATGTTAATTATGAGTGTATCATTATGTATTATTGTAAGAATTTGTATGTATGTATAAGCTGATAATTTTGGGGCAGTTACAAATGTAACTATATACGACACTGAGTGTCAAACCATTGCGATTCCCTACATTTTGGGCGATCTCGGCCTTACCATCCCAGATCGTGGTTTTGGACGACAACCAGCTGTGGGCAGAAATTGTCAAACCTGACCATAGTTGGTTGCCTTTGAAATTGGTTAAACGTAGAAATTTAATGGGGTTTTAAAAAGGGGAATCTAAGATTATTTTTGAGCATAGGCTATTTCACCTCAGTAGGGGTGGTAGACCTTAGGGGCATACCATAAAAATAAAAGTAGGGGTACTTACCTTGAAGTTTTTGTAAAGCTGATGCAAGGAAAAGAAAAGAAACAGAGACAGAGAAAAGAAAAAAGTGCTCACTCCTTCTGCCTCAGTCCTTGTGGAGGCAACTGAACGCAACAGTTCAGGGAGGGAAATAGTGTGTGTGGAGGAGTAAAGGGGATAAGTATTAGTAACAGCGCCGGATCACTTACTGTTAATAATAATAATAATAGTAATTTTTATATAAAAGAGAAAATGTTTCAGAAAAAGGGAGATTTTGATAATTGTATCTGAGTAAATTTTGATTATGTGTTTAAATATTTTGGAAGTATTATTGCATTAGTATAAAGACTTGTGTTTCTTCTTGTTAATGGGAAAGGATTAATTATTATCGATGTGAATCGAAAAAATTTTATAATGTTAAGGGTAGTGAATTAAGAGAATGGAACTTCTATATAATTCTTGTTGAGTTAAAGTAAACCCAGTGCTTAACACAAACCAGCACATAGCTAAGGGGAAACAGATCAGTTAGGGATATGGTATTATACCAAGCCACTATTTTGATCTTTTTGATTTATTGTTTCAGTGTTTGGTGATGCTGTGACGGTGGTCCTGAGCTGGCCAGCGCGTCAGAGCAGGAGCGTAAAGTGCCTGATTGGCCTTATGGTGTTGGGATCTCATAGGAGAAGTCCAGTAAGGTCATGCAGGTACTGTCACCATCACTGGACCACGGGTGAGTTGTTGTATTGTTTTATATAAATAGTAAGGGGGTTGTGGCGACATATCCTAGCTGATCCCTTTAGGAAGTATGAGTGTGTCAATGAGAGTTTTTATGCTTTGGCATAAAACCTTTCATTGAGGGGGTTTTGTAACAGTACAATTCTGGCCCTACTGCAATTTGGGGAATAATCGATATAAATTGTATTTTTATTTTAAAGTCACATAAATAAAACCTAGTAAAGTTTTATAAGGGTTTTTAACTGCATAGTATTGAGCGGACAAGATTTGCGTCAAGGTCAGGGATAAACTCACAGAAACAGAAAAAACAGTTCGTCATGTCAATGTGTCAACCAGCTGTGCACATGATTACATCAGCCAAAACTATGCAAGGTGTAATACATACTTTTGTAAACACAAGGGTTGGGCGAGAAAGACAAAGGAATGAGTGACGCAGTTTGTCCCCCACCTCTGAATAGCAGCATTGTGATCAAAGACAGTCTCGTCTCATCAGAGAAGCGCGCCGGCCGGCAATTCTCTAAAAGGCTGTGTATAAAAATTTTACACAACCAAGTTTTTGTAATATAATGTAAAAGTGCTGTAATTAAATAAAATGCAGTAACAGTGCAATGTAAAACATAAACAAAAGTTTTCATAAAAATTTTTAACATCGATTAGTGCGTTTCCAGCGATGGGACATCTGCAGGACAATAATATCAGCTAAGTGACAAAATGTTGTCAATACAAACCTTTTAATATTTCGATATTTTAATATTTCATTCAGTATTCACTAATAATAATAATGAGCTCAATTTGGGGAAAGTAAAAGGAAATTGTACCAAGAATGCGAGCATGAG
The DNA here is from genome assembly GCA_034769895.1 of Magicicada septendecula. Taxonomy (NCBI): domain Eukaryota; kingdom Metazoa; phylum Arthropoda; class Insecta; order Hemiptera; family Cicadidae; genus Magicicada; species Magicicada septendecula. The sequence goes on along the minus strand of CM068371.1, from coordinate 11,011,741 downwards.
TGAATGAGAGAATGTCCAACTACATTTAATAAGTGCTGGGTTGTGAAATTACTGTTATAATTATGATATCATAAAAAATATAATTGAATATGTTATTTTGGAGGGCTTATGAAATGTTTAAGGGAAATTTTTAAACTTGTATAGTAGAACTACATCGCATGACGCAACGCCAAAAGGCATATAGTAGTGTGCTTGTTTTCGCACGGTAGAGTCACATGTTTTGTAAGTAATATGTTATTACAAGGTAATGTCATTTGGTAAACATTTCAAGCAAGCGTACATTATTTCAAATAACACATTCCGCTATCTTCTGGTTCGCTTAAACGAATTCTGCCCTAAACGTAAGTAGATGTGTTTGTATATAACAAGATGGCGCCTGAACAAAAGTTGAGTAAAATTATTGATATTCCATAGTAATATTATGGCAGTAAAGAAATAATATAACAAATGAGTGATTTTCATTAGCAAAGAATTAATGCGAACATTTGTGTTAAACTGGGAAAATCCTTCAAGGAAACATTTTAAATGTTATAAACAGCATAACAGGATGAGGCTTTATGTCAAGACTTGAACATACAAGTGGTGGAAACGTTTCAAAGATGATGATGATGGCACTTCAATTAATGATGATCTTCGTTCAGGCCGACGACCCTAAGCATCTAAAACTGAAGAAATCATTGCAAAAATTAGGAAAGTTATTCATTCTAATCATTGTTTAACTGTTTGAGAGCCAGCTGAAGAAGTAAGCACGGCATTTCAAAACTGTGTGCTATGGAAATCATTATACAAAATGTAGGCCTGAAGCTTAATTAGACTGTGGACTTAGCATAACCATGTTGGCAATACTGAGGAGATCATGGCGTGAGTAGAACCATCAGAATTTTGGTGGGCCAGTTTTTGGGAAAACTATAATATTTTAAGTCCTTTGAACATACAGATGTAGCTGGAATGTAAAATACATATGTTTTGTTTTGTCCCATATTTGAACAAGTTCCAAGTTGCAAAACCTTGTTTCAATCAGAGCAATTGTATTTGTTTCTAGTAATCCTATTCAGTTTTACAGATTCATACCTAAAAATAAAAACCAATGTTTATTTTAACTATTTTCCTTTCCATTAAACCTAATTAAAAGCTGTTTTTCTGTATAAAATATTATTAAAAAATAAAGAGTTGATTCGGAATTGCTGATGGAACAAGGCAAAGAGTGGGTTTACAAATTTCTTTTGAAAAAACTACGTTCATAACAAACATCAAGAAAATATCCAAGAAATGAAAACTCAATACAGGCAAATCTAAGGAACTGACAAATTCAAGTGTCTTGGAGAAGTTATTGACCACAATGTCTCAGAGAAAGAAGCCATTAAAAAGCATGAGTTAATAAGATGAAAGACACATATAACAAGAAATCAATATCCATTAATGCCTAACTTACACATTATTCAACAGTAATTTGCTCAGATGTACTTTATGCAGCTGAAAGTCTGACTCTGAACAAGAAAATGATGATGAAGAACTGGAAGTCACAGAAAGGAAATATTAAGAAAAATCTTGGGACCAATAAAAGATGGGAAAAAGTACACAAGACACCACAATAATGAGCTGTACACAGCTGTTGAGAAAATCACAGACATAATTAGAAAAATAAGAATTACTTTCTACAGACATGTTCAAAGAATGAATCTTGACCGACTAACTGGGAAGCTTTTTAACTATTTCAAAAAGCTCAAAATGTCCAATACATGGTTCAAAGAAACAGAAAAAGACATAGAAGAACTCTAGATTACTCAAGCAGACACTCAAAAAAAAGAATGCTTGCCACTCAAAAAGACGAAAGGAGGGAGAGACATCGATCAAGAATAAAGGAGATGTGGGAGACGAGGAAGAGAGAGGAGAAGAAGGGAGAAGAACCAGTTGAACCAAACATAGTCCACAGTGCCTTATATGCAAAAAAAAAGTCGATTCTTTTAAAAATCTTGGGAGCTGCATTACATCACATGGGAGATGCACCACTGTGTAAAAAGTAGAACTGCACTACAATGAGGGGCATTTTGCAAGAAAAGATCTCTTCTGGCATCCAGAAACATGTCCCTGGAAACTGGAAGCCAAGAAAAATTATAGTTCTTCATCAGTGAGCAAAAAAAGGATGTTGATTGGATCCGTTGTGGAAAGGAGAAGTAATATGGTTGGTCAGCTGATACGCCACTCAAAAACTGGTCCACCGCCCTGACAGAGGAGTGTAGTGCGAGGGGAACGTCTAGGTATGTGGTGACCAAGAGGCTGTCCACGGAAACAAAGAGAACACTTGTGTGGTGCTGTTCCAATTAGCAAGTCAAAAACCAACACCAATTTTACTTTTTGCACTGATGACCTGATATTTTAACATTTTCGAGACTGGGCCCTCCCGGGTGCAGCTAACAACCAGAAACTGTTTAACTTTCCTTCTATGTGAGGTAATCCTTCTGTAGACAAGAATTGCTTCTTTAATCTGGTATGTTGCACAACTTATGCAACGGTTTTATAATTTTCATGTTTTTAGTTTTATGTGTCCACGTTTTTAATTTTTTTTAATTTTCTGTTAGGACACACAGATCACGGTTCACATTGTGCTGGTAAAATTATGTTCCAAAAACTATTTATACACTATAATTTATTTTAGAATGGAATACGTTGAAGCACTCCAACTCACACTGAGGAATGTTACAGGCCTGACAGAATTTCATCAATATCAAGTCGATGAAATGTACACTTTTTTTCTTTTTGCACATTTTGCACAACACCACTAACATCTACATCAGAATCGTTATCACCAATTTTATGTACAAATTCATCATCTAAGTCACTATTATCCGTTTCAGAACCACATTCATTTGGTATATGTTCACGTTCCTGAATGGACAGATATTGGTCCCGTGAAGTCATGATAATAATAAAAACGTAACACTAATATTAACTAAAATATAACACAAAACACATAACACTCAAGAATTGTCTAAAAAGCTGTGAAAATAAAGATAAACACACCACAAAAGTGTATGAAGGTTACTGGAAGCATGGCGTCATCATTACAACTGAGAACGGTAAACAGCTGTTTCTTCACGTGTATAGAAAATGTGCTGTAATTCCTGTTTCATAATGCTGATGCCATCTATGGATTTTTTTGTGGACTAAGAGAGTTGTACGGTTCTATTACAGCTGTTCAGGCCGACTATATTTTGTCACTTAAGAAATACATGCATTGAAATGTGAAGACGTGTTAACTCGTCCTTCGTCAAGAAGACATATTAACACGTCCGTCGTCTCAAAAGTGTTAACCAACATGTAATGCTCTGATGTTACTCATATTTACAAGTAGGTAATAAATTATACAAAAGATACCTTCCGAATTTCAGCCATAATCTCATTGGGGTCTCTTGACGATGTGGTTTTCATACTCCATGTAAATCTCAGTGACCTTGGCTTAACTTGGTCATCATTTACAGTACTGCTGTAACAGACAAATGAAAAAACAAAATGAACAATTTACGCTGTTAACTCTTAACGCATGTCTTAATACTACACAGTAACACTAAAAGCAATTATATGGTTAATAAGTGTCTTCAATTTATTTTTTACAATTTCAAAAAGGTATGACACCAAAAGTCTTAGTCACAGTGGAGAGCACACCTGGATGCCAGTTTCAAACTAGAATGATGTTTAGCGACCATAATAAATAGCAGGTAGAGGAGGAAACAGATGATTATCACTGGTCATGTTTTCCAGCACTGCTGTATATTCTTATAATTCATCCACTACTTCTGTTAATTAGCAATTTAAGAAATAATAAGAGATTTATTTGGTGTTTCTACTATTTACCCAGAGAATTATCTACTTCAAAATTAATTTTTCTTTTTTTTTCAGCATACACAAGAATTTTAATACACATTATACCCAAGACAAATTAGTTTAAGTATGAAGTTTCCCTTATTTTTTGTTTTCTCTAGATGTGTGAATACGTAACTATTAAAGGGGAGAAACTTAACTCATTTTGCCAGAAAGTACCCCAATATAATATTAGTCACACACACAAATGTGGTATAGACATAATATGTTTTCTGTTTTGCATCACATATGGATTATTTTTAGAATTTTATAGGGAGAAGCAGTTTTGTATGACTAAGTTATCTGGAAAAATCACTTATAAGGAAAAGTCCTGTACTCAACACACTCCTCCTGGGGCTGTCAGCCATAAGACTAGTTTATTCCTCTCTGCTCATTCCATGAAGTGCGTGCGTGTGTGCGAGAGAGAGAGAGAGAGAGAGAGAGAGAGAGAGAGAGAGAGAGAGAGAGAGAGAGAGAGGTATATGCATGGATAGTACTTGTCTATTTGCTACTCCCTTGTAAGAGGAAGACTCATGATCATAACAAATCTGTTACTGAACCATATTAGACAGTTAAGTTTAATAACCACACTGAAAAGTTTAATAACTAGGGGGGGGGGTCCCGCCCATAGTTATACCACTGATCTCAAAAACTTATGCATAAAAAAGTGCAATGTAGTATGAATTCACATAAGAATGGACCAAATAATAAATATGAAAAAAGATTGGCGAGCTAAATATAAAAAAAAAGGTATGCATAATCTCAGAGATGTTAAGCTGAGAATAAGCGATGTGTAGGAGACTAACTAGCAAGAGACACAGAACATTGGGTAAATTTTGATGTAAGAAAAACTACTGGAGAATAAACAAGAACACCTACCCAACTTTTATAATGAATGATCTTTCTTTTATTCCTGTGATACAAAACAGTGATGTGGCATGGCATAATTGAGTTTGTCTTTTATCTTTTGTGTTACAAGGAATTGTAGTTTGTTTATAAGAATCAAAACACTATTGGTCCCACCTCAGCTTGGGGTATGTTTGGTTTGCCATCCAGTGCCTACAATTTTTCACTACTGAAGAAGGCCTCTTGGCAGGTGCCCAGAACATATAGAGGAGAATATGTATCAATCTATATATAATCAACCATGGCCCAATAGCCCAGTAGTTTCCGATTCTTGTAATGTGACTCTAGCCGTTACAGCCAGTGTGACTGAGAAAGTCATAAACATCCAAGTGGGACATCAAATTAAAGATAAATTTAACAACAGTCTGAATACAGTGTTTATGCTTGAAAATTTTTATCTCGAGCATCAGAAAAAGGAAATGACATTTTCTACCCAATGCCCGTAGCGCATGATGATTTTATTCAAAATCCCGACACCTGGAAATTTTACGTTAGACTGCTTTTATTATATTCTGTGTCTTAATATTGTAAGAAAAGTAATTTCTGTACAGTACTTACAAATAAAAAAACATTTATTATGTGAAAATACCTTGTAAAACTTTCTTTATTTTTCAAAACATGTTTCTGATCTAGATATTAAAAGTTAATTCCAGCTACAGAAGAAATAAATAGTGTACCATTTTATGAAAATAGAAGGTCCAATCTTTAATTTGACATGTAGTTTATGTTGTCAAATCTTACTATTTAAAACAAAAAATTGAGAAAAATGTGGAAAACAGCCATGCTGCTGGAACTTGCTTGTGCTGAAATGGCCAGGGTTGAAAGTGTTAACATAAATCTGAATTTGTTTTCTTTGAAAATTTTATCTTTAGAGGCAGCATGAGCTAAATAAATTGAAGTCAAAACAATGCAAAAACTGTAAAAATTTGAGCGAGTTATGCAGCTTAGGGAGCTTACTGGTAACATATTAAGGAACTAAAAAAATCACACTGCCTTAGTAAAAAACTGATGTAAAGTCATGCAAAGAACAAAACTAATAATACAAACACACATGTAACAATTCTATCTACTGCTACTGCTGGTGCTAATATACCAACATGATGCATTCATATGATATTCAGGCCATGCTCTTTTAGCTACACCTACAAACACAGTAGTCCTTCAGCAGCTGTCAACGGTAAATGTAATGACGTTCGCTAACTACAGACTAGAGTGACTGACTGTCTGTCTGGCATGCAATGTTATTGCCGGTTGAATCACTGTGTATGCACATATGTGTGCTCAACCTTATATGTGTCAAAAAAACTTGTGGCTGAAGAAAGAAAAAAACCATAAACGACAGCCTAACAACTGAAACACTAAAAAAATTAGGACTGAACTGTATAACTGAGTGAACTGAATTGATAGGATTGACTAACAAGTGAAACACTAAAACAATGAGGACTGAACTATAACTGTGTGAACTGAATTGATAGGATTGACTAACAATTGAAACACTAAAAAAAAAATGAGGACTCAACTGTAACTGTGAAGAGCTGGCAACACAAATGCTTGTGGTATTTCAGTGCGCTTGATACATTGTACAGAAATTCAACCTGATTTCCTACAAACGGAGTGGGGAGTCTGGTGACTTGCTATCGGTTCCCTTTCCACCCTCAAAGTACGAAAAAAATTAATAAATAAAACATTACAGTAGTATGTATGGTTTTTTGAAATACTGAATTTGATAATATGGTAAATTAAAATATACAATTGCCAGACACTTCTTTTGGTTCCAAGTTGCTGACAGATAATGTTAAAGAGTTCAAATAAATGTATTATTAACTTTATATCAGTAAAGTTGAATTTTATACGTTTTCGAAATATATTTTTATAACTTCTTGCAAGTAGCCAGACAAATATTCCTGGTTCCAACATCCAGCCAGACTACATGAAAGGTTGGCTGGATTAAAAAAAATCAGATTTCTTTCAGCATCTTGACTCAAAGAAATACACCACAGATCGTATGACTGTAGAATGAAAATTCTTGGCACCATAACAGCAAACATTATTACTGACTTAGTAGTGATTTAATGCAACTTTTATGCATTTTACACATTACAGAAAACAACAAGGAATGATACAATGACTTTATATTGGTCAGAAATAGAAGACCTTAAAAAAATAATAATAATAACAAAAAACTCTGTATAATTTAAACGGTCAATTCTTGTCAATTAAAAACATAGCCCACAGAAATTCTGTTGTTTCTTTTTTGTTTTTGTTTTTACAAGTGGTGGATGAACTAAAACTTTAGATCACAGTCTTATCATATACAGTCAGTTCTTGATATGTCCAAGATTGTTAACAAAGTATTTTGTTGTTAAATATTTATAAGGCAATCAGGGCTAATTCATGATATCGAGCTCACTTCTTCACTATGAATATTTGATAAGTTTCTATAGCAGCAGTTTTCACATTTTCCTTTAAGAACTGAACTGGTGGGTTTAATAATCAATATTGCTGCATAATTCCATCAGTATTGCTGTATTGCTCAACAGTTTTACTACACTTATTACATGCAGCCAATACTCTGTTTATTGACATTCAGTTATGCAAAACCTAAATGTTATCAAGTGGCACACACACAAAAGTTACTCCGTCACTATTCTCCAACATACACCGAGATGAGATGCATACACAATATGTTCCAGCACAAAACTTTGTATAAACATACTGTAATGGTACATTGTATTAAGGTAACGCAAAAACAGATTTTAATTTGCGAGAAACATCAGGGTGCGGAATTTTTTGTACGCATATTTTGACCTGGGAAGTGCATAATTATGTGGCTGGTGTATGTGCCGGAAAGTCAGTTTCACACGCCTAAAGAGTGTTGTGTCAGCCGGGTGATTTTCTCACAGCAGAGTGGAAAAAACTGGTATAGTGGACGAGTGGAGAGAGAGACACGCAAACATAGCGTCAGCCAGTCAGTCACAATCTCAACATCAAACAGTATGGACGGCAGTGGCAGTGGCAGTGACTCAAGAAGGCCATGCCTTGGTAAAAATGTAGTGGAGTGAGAACAGTGTCAGCAGTGCCTCGGGTGAAATGTAATTACAAACAATTAAGCTGTAAAGTTTTACAGTCGGGCAGAGCACATGTGAAAAGTATGACGACTTGGTGGTACTATGTATGTGCTAAGTGCGAAATAATATCAGCCACGTGGTACACATGAAAGAACAGGAATTCGATAAACAGATAAGTAATAAAAAAAAAATTGGCTAACTAAAATATAAAAACAAAAAATGATGAACTAAACTATATTCAGAATCAGAGTGTGAGAGAGCGAGAGAGTAAAAAAAGGAGGTGAGAGAGGAGAGAGAGAGAGAGAGAGAGAGAGAGAAGTAAGAGAAAACAGTTGAAAAGTACTGATTTTTGAGAAAAATCTCACAAACGAAGGAGGTATTTACATATTTACTATTTTGCAGACTAATAGTGAAACACAGATTCTGAGCAAAAACCAGAAAATCAAAATATAAGCTGTAGAGAGTAATAAATGAAGTAGCATGAAGAGTCACAGCAGTTACATGAACAGAGAGCAAGAAATATCGAAGTTAGAAGTGATTTGGAAATGCAATCTATATCTGAATGTACAGGAGGAAGAAAGTTACTACGAGCACCTACAATGTATGGAACAGACAAGGCTGGATGAAACAAATTTGGGAAGCAAAAATTTTGTTTAATTATTTGAGATAGGCAGGGTAGGCTACCTAAGTAGGCTGGTTGGCATTGAAAGGAATGCACTATCGCCACCACTTCGCTCAAGCTGCCCATTAATCCAAGTACTCATTTGAACAAATTGAGTCGACCTCGGGGTTGCACAACCTATGTAATGATTTTTATGGTGAACTCTAGAACTGAACGATCAGTGTATGCCAAAGAAAATTCTGAGCACGCATGTCTATACAAGCAGAAAGAGGGGTTGGATACGATGGTTGGATGATGTGCTACAAGATCTCAGAAGAATAGATGTAAGGGGTTACACTGATATGGGAATGGACATGAAACTTTGGAGAAGATTGGTGTTGGAAAAGCTAGGGTTCATGTCTGTAGTACTGAAAAAGAAGAAGCAAACCAATTTCAGAACTCGAATTGCCAATAATATCTGTCAATTCAAGACCAGATAATAAATTCTTCACTGTTCTCAAGACAAGGTAATAAAAAAAGAGAATTGTTTGAAACAACTTCCACCTGTAATATATCCCTTATTGATTGCAATATCGAATAAGACTTAATTAGACTTACTTCATAAATACTGTCCCTTTCTGACCAATCTTTTGCACAATACTATAAAATACCACATTATACAGAAGGCTGCAGTAGAGACAAACAGATTTGGACAATACAATTGGACTGACAAATTATATAGTGTGTCTAAGATGGTAACAAAGGCATATTTTCCCTAGTGGAACTGTTTTGTTAAATCCGAAAATGCAATTGCCAGATGAAAAAAAAGAAGGGCAATATTCTGCCAACAAGAACTTCTGCTCAGTTCTCATGGAAACCTATTTATGCCCGCACACGTGGTAATCTTGGCCACCCAAAATTCTAATCCTTCATATCATCCAATCATCCAGTCACAAACTAACAGGGGATGAAAGGAAAAAACAAAAAGTTAGCGAAGGAGTTGATAAATAAAAGAAACAAGAAGAATTTAGCTAGAGTTCCTGAAGGGAATTCAAACATGAAGAACGAAAGAAAATTATCTTATTTACAACAGGGACAGCAACATCCATCTGTCAGAAAAAAAATAATACTCTAAATTATTGGAAAATTAAACTATATATGGAGTTACTCCTCTTGTTATATATTACACATGCTAACTATGTTGAATATACGTAATTAATACTGAATACTGGTATCTAATTATATTGAAACCGAATGTTAAGATTTTTGAAGTTGTGGCTTTGAAATTTTTAAAAACCAAAGGACCGAAATCTTGGCAAAACCTTTGTTCTTTTATATCCATGTTCCATAAGGAAATGGAAGTATGGTGATGGCAAAAAAAATCGTGTTCGAGATAAGGGCTGATTCTGATTGTACTACCCTCAAAACATAAAGAAAAGTAATTTTCTGAAAAGTGTCTGTGTGTAGAATTTTTTCTATGGTGGACGATAACTGGTGCAAGTTCAAACAGAATCAAATAATTGTTTGCATATGTGTCTGAGTTGTAGACGACTCAAGGCCTATTGATTTAGTGAAGATTGGTTAAGGGAAGGGGTAGTTTACCTGCAACGTTTTACGTTTTAACAAGAGTAAAGTACTTAATTTAGATAAATAAAGTATCCTGAAAAGAAGGTAATCATAATCCACTGTAGAAAGGTAGATGAAATATCTATAAATGAAAATGACAGTTGAAGGGGGAGGGTGTAACGTTTTATATCGGCAACAAAGAACTTGTTTGATGTTAAAATTCCTTTCCAGGCTGTTTGGACGTGGTCCAATGTTTTCTGCAAACCAGATGTTTCAGCAGTGCCATCGTCAGTGAAAATCGAGTGCGCTAACGTGAGGTGGTATACATTAGTGACCACAGTACTGTGGTTAAGGCTGAAGAAAAAAGTAGTTTCTATGCAAATATTTCATTTCAAAAATTATTTAAATATTAATCTTAGAACATGGAAGTCATGCATGATTCTCCATACAGATATTTTAATTTTAAGTTTTAAATAAAAAATACACTTCAGATTTTACAACGAAGTGAGATATTATCAGAAGTAAATTTACGTCCAAAATTTATATACATTAAGTAAATATTGGACAACCGTGAAGGTGATGGGGCAATCATATTGAGTAATGTAGTTGGTTATACACAGGAATAAGAGGTAAATAGTTTGTACACACCTCAAGTGGATGAAACCACGCTACTTTATCATGTTAATTATAATACACAACTGCATTTAATAATGATAACATAAATCCTCTTATGAATTTAATACACACAATCCCCTTGTGAGGGGAGACGCTCATGGCCAGGGTCTGTTAAAACATAAAACATTCCATGCTTATGTCCTTGGTCGGTCTTCAAGTCAGCTACTCCCATGGTAGCTGAAATGGTTCTCTGGTGGTGTGAATGGACGTGATAGTAAGATGACATAGCTGAAAGATTCGGTATGGGATCTGAAGACCAACTATAGCTTATAAGCTCCAAATGTTTTTCATCTATGTATAAATTTATTTGAACCTCCCAAAGCACCAATGTTTTACGTTTGTTAAATTAACTCAGATGCCTGACTATACAATAGAGTACAAGTGGAATATATGCCTAAGAAATGATGATGAAAAAACTGAGTTACAGAAGATGGAGAGACAAGTAAGGAACAGGTGGATGGGTGTTATTTTGGAAAATCCAGAGAAGATGTGTCTTTCAGAATGGGGGAGAAGAGCAATATAATGAGATGAATGGACGATGAAGTCAATGCGCTTCAAGCTTAAGGAAGAGCCATAATGATAGTAAGCACCACACGGCAGCGATACTTTCATCCATCTACTGTTTGGGACCAGAGTACAAATCACAACAATAGTATGGTATACTACGGTACAAATCACTTGCGGTATTACAACAATTAACAATACATGTACAACAAAGTGCAATGCAAAACCATAACAAAATGTGCTCTCTTCACAACACACAATTTTGGCATTTCTTATTTAAATAATGATATAAATAGATTTCACAAAACACCATGCACACGCACACACACAACAAATAATCATACATACACATATACACAAACACAAATACACGATTATAGATGTGAGGAAACAGGTGTGTATTCTTCACTTACAAACCAATAAATATGTAATAATATAACATAACAAAAAAAGCTTTACAAAAGAACGTACCTAACTACATGTTTGGGGACTGGATCCATAGGTCTGAAAAAAGAAGAATAAATAAAAAAATAGAAACACATAAGAACACATAAACATATGACTAACTACCACAGTTTCATTGCATTAAAATTATTTCATTTAATTATTATAAAATAAAGCATAAATCCTTGTTGTATAAATTCACTAAAAACAGACAACAATTATTATTTAATGATTCATGAAATCGCTTTTAATAATTTGAGAAAAAACATTTAACTGTTGCAATTTGTCACAGTTGAACTTATTTATTATAAAAAAATTTTTCTTATAAATTAAAAACCTGTATTAGTGTAAAATTTTTTCCCTTTTTTTACATTAAAATTAAATCAGCTCAATTTTATTAAAATTATTTTATAATAAAATAACAGTAACTACATACAACTATATACAAATGACAACTTACATTTTTTTTAATGTTTTTTTTTTATATAAACTCTGAAACGTAACACAAACTGGCTTATTAATTTTTTGTTAACATTTTTGCTAAGTATTACACTTCAGACAGATTATAAAAACTACTACTGACGATTGTTATTTAATTATTAATTTATTACATTAACAATAAATGTCAGAAATGTATAATCTTTAATTAAAGTCATAATTATATATAAAAGAATAATAGTTACTAACTATAATAATAGTAATAATAAAGGCTGGAAATTAAAAATGATGTAATAAGTAGGTAAGAAGGAAGAGTTTATAAAAAAAACTTCGTTTTGTTTTGCAGTTTGGACCATGATATGATTTAGCAGCCATACACAAAACTGTGTACACTTTTACTGTCTGGCCGTGTTTTTATGACAGAGGCCGCTCTTCCCCATCACGTGGCCGCGTGAAATCGAAGTAAGGTGAAAAAGGTGTACTAGCCATTTGCCCACATTACGGAGAACACAATTCCCCTCTACCGAGCATCAGAAAATCTAGGTAATATTCTCATTTTACTCAGTTTAGAGCGCATAAAGCGCCAGTACTCAGCCACGCTTACACCCTGCTCGATAATCAAATCATGACCAGACAGGTACTGTATTCATCCATGCTGTTTGGTGAATATTCTGTGAATTACTTTATACAGTGGTGGTCAACTTGGAGAAAACAAAATATATGTATGCTGCCAACAAACTACCAATTAAACCCAACCCTTCAAACCCTTGAAATAGGGACAAAAAATATAGAGGCAGTAAAGAGTTCATATATCTTGGCTCCCAGATAAACACCACTAACGAGACCAATACTAAAATAAGAAGAAGAATGTATCTCACAAACAAATGAAACATATTATGGATTAAAAAAGCACCCGACATCTACTTTCATCTCAAGAAGCACGAAATGCAAAATCCACCTAAACACTTATCAGGCCAGTGATGATATGCTTCAAAAACCTGGACAATGACCCAAAATAGCGAAAGACTTCTAGGTTGCTGTGACAGACGGATTCTAAGAACAATATTTAGAGGAGTACAAGAAAATGGAATGCGGCGCAGGCGCTATAATTATGAACTATACCATCTTTACAAATAGCCGGACATTGTCAGGATAATTGAAATACACAGGCTAAGGTGGGTTGGACACATAGAGAGAATGGAGAAAGGACAGCCTGTGAAATATATTTTCTACCAGAAACCAATGGGTAGTAGAAAAAGGGGAAGGCCCCGAAGTAGATTCAAAGACCAGATAGAGGAGGACCGCGAAAAACTGAACATAAGAAACTGGAAAGCCATGATGATTGAGTGGTGGTTAATAATACAGGTTCACTAAATTGTCATAATTCTGCTGACCTGTCTACAAAACACAAGAAGAGAGACATACATTTAGGATCAGTTGAGACAACGCATCATGCTATACAATGTTCTTGTTAACACTGTATCCATATCATAAAAACTGTTTTATTTTAATAATCAGGAAATAACACTCTCTCATACACATTCATACACAAAACTATAGCAGTAATAGTGTGTTACAACGATCACAGGAAATAAATTCTAAATAAATTGTACAATTTATGCTGAATATACAGGAAGACCCTGGTTGCTTAATGCAAATCAACATGGAAGATGAACACTTATAACCCATCTTCACATGGACACTGAAAGAAAATATCATGTGTGTTTCCACAATATTGTCCACTTTTTAATCTGTAACATTATTACTATTTATATAAAAAACCCGACTGGAAAAAGATGGACATTTTTCTGGTTATTAAGTAAATAACCAGATGGCAGATATTGGCTATCATATTTTCAACTTCAAAAAACTGGATACTTAAAATACCTACCACGAGAGGGATTTCTTTAATTTTCAAATGCACCAGGAGGAAATATGTATTCATTTAATACCTAATTAACAATACTTAAATTTAATTAAAATGACTGCCAACCCCCATTTTCTAATGATTACATGATTGCATATGGAGGACATTCAAATTATTGTGAAATTACGCGTATCCCTCTGTAACACTTGTACTTGTCATGAATGTTTTCCTACCAGTTTTGATTTTCAAAAAATACCCATAACCCCCTAAACACTGAATGACAAGTGAAATATTGCTGAGCATCAAATAAAAGATTTTAATTCTTTTTTTTCAGCTTTTTACAGATGATTTTAGCCACTGTAACATAAAACAAGTATTCTTCTACTGTTCTTCAGGAATGTGTTTTTCTTCTAGTAGTGTAGCTTCAATTTTTAAAAAATACTGTTTATTTTTAATTGTGAGAAGAGGGGTTTGTCATTATTGCAATAATTATAACTATTATCAAAACATGTTCAATAAATGACATGGCATATTTTTAATTGTGAACACACACACACAAACTGTTTTCAGTCACTGCATACAGTCAACTGACAGGATTCAATTTTACAGGACAAGCATGACTTGTGACAATCAAAGCAAGTCAAGTGACATGAATACAGACAGTATGGAATTTGAGAAGAAAATGTAATCAATTAATTAGGCCTAACATAAACGGCGACAAACTATGACACGTACATATTGTCACCCCAATGGTTGACAAGTCACCGTACCAGCAATAAATTGATGAATATTAATAGCGAAAGCCAATATGACACAACAGAAGCAACAGTTTTGTTTGCACAGCAAAAAATGTGTTATGATTGCACTTATTTTCTTGTTTATAATGGAGCCTGCCCAACTTCAATGCAAAGCACACGGAAGAGGTTGAATTATCCTTGTTAGCAATGGCGTGGCATGGGTACATAACACCTGTTCCTGGTTGTCATAAGCCTAAAACTTGACCTAAAAATTAATTCGGACTTTTTCTTGTACCAAATGTTCATTTTAGAGCATTTTTCTATCACTCGCTGCGAGAAGAAAAGAGTCCTGGTTCAATGGGATCTGACTCTCATTATACTTACACAGAATAAATCACAATACAAATAATCGAATTAATAATAATAAAGACAAACAGAGAAACACATGACTAAATGAACAAAACACAAATCGGTTCGTAGTACCTGCTGCACGTCAGTTCTGAAAACGAACATAGCTGCTGAGTGTTTTGCCGGTTTACACAGCGGCAACATATTGGGTGGACCCCCCCCCCTCCACAGTTTGTACAGTGACAACTACTACGAGATCAATGACCATATCCAGTAAAACTCTGCCGATGTCTGAGCCAGCAACACAAGACGGTGCAAGTGCCCAGCAGTTCGAAGCAATGCTACGCTTTTCTTCAAGTTTCCCTACTAATGTTGTTCGGATTCCAAATTATTCAATAACTAAAGTATTTATTCTGTGAAATAATTAATATTATTTTCTCTTATTTCCAGTACTGTTGCCGCTGGCGACAGTGGTCACATGGACGCCATGCTACTGCTTGTTAGTTATAATGTCAGGTACATCATCTTTTCACCTACCTATCTCAGGTACCACATGGATTTGAATGACTAAAAATTCTGTCAAACATTTAAACTCAGACACAAAGTATATTGGGAGCAGCGGTTCCCCATGCCATACCACTACAAAATGGTGCACCAAAAATAAAGTGAGATTTACTGACAAACAAATAATACAATATGTAAGGGAGGAGGGTCTAAACATGGCATAGCATTACAAAATAGTGTATCGAAATACAATGACACTTGGCTAACTCAATCTTGTGCCGAAGAGATACGACAGTTTAATGAGAGAGTACCAGTTTTAAGATATGGGGAGTCCAAACAGCATGGAACTACAGCATAAGGCACAGAGAACATCGTCTCTATGCAATACATATATATATATATTAACAACTGTCATTGTGTACACTGCAGAACTACCCAATGTCTACACTACCACTACTACTACTATAACTACTGAACTATAACTAGAACATTCCAAACGATGCCACATGGAAATCAACAATCAAACTAATTCATTTACTAAAACACTCACAAACAAAACACCACTATGCAGCAACGTTGCACATTTCAATGCATTACTTGTTTGGCTAACAACAACTACAGGACATATAACAACGTCATGCATTGACTTTACACTGTCTTCATACACAATCACCACAATTTCTGCATTCAAATTAATTAATCAATGAATGTTACAAAACATAAATGCAGGTCAGTGTGACTGTCATGGATTACTATTTTGCATATTTATAAATAAATAGTTAAGTCTTCACAGTGTGCCAGAATAATGTAAAATGTTTTTAAGATGATTTATTTGTGGTTTGTAACGGTTTACATTTTTCATTCACAACCAACGAAAAACAACTAATTACAAGAAGAAACTTTACGGGTCCCATTTAACGTTACCTTCTTCGATTTTGCTCTAACCAGCCACGTCCTTGTCATACAGTTTTCTAATTGTCCTACCCATCAGCTAAATGATTTTCAAAATTTATTAAACCCATCAATGATTTCACCCTATCCAAAATATAACTCTACACATGTCAACCCTTTCACACACACATACTGTTTGTTTTTTACCTCTTCATTATTATCTTCATCATTAAATGATATATGCTTCAATGGTGTTCTTGTAACTGCCACTATCTATTGGCTTCACAAATTCCTATACAATTTTTTTTTTAATCAGCGTCTTCCCAAAATTTACATTGTACACCAACTAACATCTACTGACCCCGCCTTGCTTCTGTAACCAAGTTTTTACCATAACAATTTGTTAATTAACAAATTGATGAGTCAGTTTCGATAAAAAAAAACTAGAGTGGCCTGATCAATTGTGGAGTATGTCGAGGGTTCCCATTATCACTTTTTTTTAAATTTATATACAGACAATGTCATACATAATTAACAGATGAAACTTCTGGAGCATTTTATGATTGGTAACTCTGCAGTTGACACATTGTTGTTTCCTAATGACCTGGATATCCTGTCGAACTCAGAAAAAGGATTACAGATCTCCAGATTGAAGACTAAGGTTCAATGTTCATATGACCACTGGTTCTTCATGGAGTTGATTCCATATACGCAAAATTTGTTATACATGGTACTGTTCTGCAGCCAGTCATTAATTCTGAGTATCCGGGCTATAATTTGTCTTACTTTACAATATGTTGAATACGCTACATAAGTTCAACTATAGATGTAGGAATGTCAGGAGCACGCTAAAATCAACGAATTAAGAAACACCTACAAGGTGATGGCACTCCCCACACTTGTCTATGAGTCTGAGAATTGGACTTTAATGAAATCCCAGGCCAGTCATATTAAAGCAGCCAAAATGAGATTCTTCAGGTACGTGGCAGGATATACTCTTCAAGATCGCAGAAAAAATACAGATATACAACAGGAACTGAATATTATGAGTATACTGAATAAGATTGTTCAATATCGGCTAAAATGGTCAAAACATCATAACCGAGTGGATGGCTGCCGTATCACCAAACAATTATTAAATTATAAGCCGAAAGGGCGGGGGCAGTGTGGGATGTCCAAAGAAGCATTGGAGTGACCAGCTCTAGTCCATCTGCTTGGGACTGGAACAAACCACTTCTGGTTTAACCCTTGTTGAAGAAGACGTAGATGATAAAAAAGAACTTTGCAAGAACCAGCAATATTCAAAATTTATTAAATAATTCTGTTGAAATTGACTATGTTTGTATTGCGTGAAGGATATGTATATTTATATGCCTATGATTTCACAATCAGACTGGCTCCAAGAGGTACAACTCAGCGGTTGCTACTTGCTGTCTTGCATGAACCACAACTATTAGAGATGTGACAGCTGTGCAAACCCAGCAAATGAATTACCCCCACTTAAGTTGTCTAGAGAGGAGTGAGGGGAGATAATAGTTGACTGTCTCACTTTACTCAATAACTCTCTCTGTCACATGCACGCTTCCATTCTTCTTGCCAGCCTTATTGCAGCCAATGTTCACTCTATGAAACACTGCACAAGTATATGCGTATATGTAAAATGACTGAAATATTGTTAGCCTTAAAATGGGGTGTTTGTCCTCTGTACATTTTGAGGTCAGCTTTCTAATGTTGTGTAGTTGTCTAACACACTGCTCATTGAATAATACTGTCACTCTCGATGTGAGTCACACATTACACTGTTTGTACATTATATGTACTCCTCAGCTCCTGTTGGTAGACTGCCATTTTGAAGAAGTGTTTACACTGCACGGGCAGGCAACCCCAGCTGACCGACATAGTAGACACCTTTGAAAGGAAAATCCTCAGACACATTATAGGCCCAATACAAGAAAATGGCTCATGGAGACTGAGATACAACAATGAACTGTATCAAATATATAAAGAGATACCAGTCTCAAAATTTATAAGAATGCAAAGATTGCGTTGGGCCAGACATGTTATGAGAATGGAGGATGGCAGGAACCCCAAAAGGGCTCTGCTGGGTACATGGGAGGGAACGAGCCCTAGAGGCAGACCGAGGAAGAGGTGGAAAGATGGCGTTGCAGATGACGCTCGGGACATGGGGATAAGAAACTGGAGGAGGGATGCAATGGGTAGAGTAGATTGGAGGCAGAGATTAGATGGGTCCACAGCTTTGACCACTGTTAAGGAGGACAAGTCACCGTTAGGGTGAAGAGATAAACCAATCTTTGGCTAAAGCATAGCTGATGACCATTGACGCAAAGTGTATGTCCAGCATTTTGTGGTACGATTTCTGGATCCTGGCAGAAAGGCCAGAAGTATTTGAACAGCTACGTGTGTCTTGGGGTTGCTGGGGCATATACCCACTGTTGTAGCTTCTTCTCACATAGCAAACACCACACCTCTTCGAGGTTCCTGTTGGTAACATTATGTCTTATGTCAACATGTACAAGGTATCACATAGCATAGCATTGAAGCATGTTGTTTTCCCATAAGGAGAGAGGATCTTATTGTTCAAGATGAACAGTGGGGATTTTCCTCCCTATCATGAGTTTCTATGAAGGTAGTACAACTTGCCAGCTTTAAAGGATACAAGTCACTCACACTCATACACACTGTATAATGACACAAAATACTAGCAAGCTTTTGAGTTATGCATTATAGCAGCATCGATATAACTAATACGACAAAGTATTACCAGTATTTAAAAGCAGATGCAAATAATAAAATTATCGATACAACATAACATTGTGTAAGGACTACATGAAAATGATTATCAAAGTATCTTCTACTCAGAAATATGGCCAAACTGGGCAAGAAGCGAGCAAATGAGTAGTTTATTCCAGAAACCTGAATGTGGTGATTTTGTTTTACATATTTATGAAGTCCCTGGATGAGAGGTGTGACCAAAAAATAATACGAATTTCTTAATTTCATGTTCTATACGTTTTCAATTTACAGTTTTTTTTATGTTGGTACCACTGTGTGAAGTATGTCACAATTGTTGGGAATATTAGATGCTTAGTTTGTGTTTAAAAGACCTAGTTTATTCCTCAGTTTATTTAAAAGGCAGAAGAGCTAAGTTTATAGGGCATATACTACGACACAATTGGTTGGTTAAGAGAATAATAGAAGGAACAATTGAAGGGAAGAATCACAGAGGACGACCCCATTTAGACTACACAAAACAGCTTATGGTCGATATGAACTGCACATCATATTATGAGTTGAAAAGAAAAGCAGAGAAGCGTGAAGAATGGCGAGCTGCTGCCAACCAGCCTAGAAGAAGAGTTTGTGTTTAACAAGCTAACACTGACAACAATTTTAATGTTAGCATGCTTGACGATTTTTGTGTTTTTAAAATGACTGAACAAAGAATTTGCGTTAAATTTTGTGTTAAAAATAATATCAGTCCAGTGGAGTCCAAATGTTGAAAAAGGCTTTTGGCGAGAATGCTGTGTCCAAACCAAGGGTTTATGATGAGTGATACAAACATTTCCAATCTGGCCGTGAAGACAAGAAAATTGGACGTCCTACTGTATCAAATACTGAAGAAAACGTGGGAAAAGTTAAAAAGGATATTGTGGTCAGTAATCACTGAATCACTACAAGAGAGACTGCTGAGGAAGTCGGTATATCATATGGGTCTTGCAAACCAATGTTTACTAATGTTTTGGCCACAAAACGAGTAGCAGCATAATTCTGTTCCAAAATTGTTAAATTTGTCATAAAAGTGGCATTACAAAAGCACTGCTGAGCAAATTTAGGCCGAAGTCGCTGATGTAGCAGATTTACTCAAACACGTCATAATAGGTTGTGACGGCAGCGAAGCAAACATCTCCTCCCCGGTACCAGCCGAGAGGTCGCCACAAACACCTGGCAGCACCCAACACCTGACGAGCTCACAGCAAGCCAATCAGGGATCAGCGGCACTCTGATAGGCTCATGGCACACAACCTGTCAGGGCACAAAAAGAGCACCGCTAGAATTTTTGGCGCACTCCATCACCACTACTCCTTCAGACAATGCGACGCCAGCCAGACGGGAAAGGAGAAGAGAAGAATGGAGAACAAAGAAGAACCAGTGATGGACATTGACTGGGACAGCAGCAGGCTCTAGATACCGCTGCCGAAAGAAGAACAGGACTGTAGTACACCAAGAACAGCGTGTGCAGCTGCCAAACATCTCAGCGCGGCTTGGGCAGAATATACAATGGAGTTAGCGTCCTCGCCAAACGGCCCTTCTAAGGGCCTCAAAAACGAAGAGGTGTACGATTGGCACCATTTGTCCTGTGACAAGGTGATGGACACACATGGGTATACATTGCTTTGACAATAAAACAAAACCTCAATTGTCCCAATGGAAGCTTGCTGAGGGGCCAAGTGAGATCGAATATGAAGGTTCTCCTTACTGTTTTCTCTTATTATAATAGCATAATCTACTGTGAATTCTTACCATCAGGCCACACTGTCAATAAAGAGTATTACCTTGAATCTTGAGTATTACATCAGCTGTATGATGCAATAGAAAAAAACCCTAACTCTAAGAAAACAATTCTTGGATTCTGCACCATGATAATGCACCGGCTCACACTTCACTATGTTTTTGGCAAAGAATAACACAGCTCTAATGGTGCAACCACCCTATTCACTAGATATGACCCCATGCAACTTTTACTTGTTCCCAAAAATGAAGAGCACAATAAAAGGATAACATTTTGTGACCACAGAGGAGATAAAGGCAAGAGATCACTGACTGAACTTAATACCAAAACGAGAATTACATAAATAGTTTATGGACTATAGAGAATTTCAGCATAAGTGCATTGTATCTGATGGAAAATACTTTGAAGGAGGCAATATTAATTTTGAAGAATAGTTTCATTAAAAAAATGAAAATTCTCTTTATTTTTCATCACACCTCGTATGTTGTTTAAATATAAGAAATTCTCTCAGTGGGCCTACCTCCCCTCCACACATGCACGCACAAGTACGTACAGACCTGTTGCTTACAGGGGTTTCTGAAATAAATTGTAGTATACTGTAATAAAGTTTTTTGTACTTCAAGTAATTTCCAGTAAGAAGTAAAGAATTTATAATTCAAAATTTTGAATCATGTATATTTATTAATTACAGAAAATGATTATAAAGAGAGTTCACAACAAAACCCATTGTCATTCACATGCAAAACATAAACCAAAAACATAGTACGCAGCATTCACCAGCAGGAGTCACAAATTGGTCCTTCCTGTACACAGTGGGTGGGTAAACACTCGCACAAGTTATACTGTCATCGAGCCATGAATTTGTGAAACCTGACACAGGTGGACGTCAGAATGTCTTTTTTCTCAGAATCTGCCACTGAATACTGGGCACGAATTAAAAAAAAAAAATGAAATACAAAATCTTTTTTTTATAACCCTTAACGTGATCTATATTCATTTTGTGACTCACGAGTAACACTTACTGGTTGGCCATTGCTTTCAATGAGAAATAGTGAGAGTGGTGGAGACAGCAAAGGGCACTAACACTTCTATATCATTATACTCATAAATTCCTGATATCTGCTCTGAGGATTAATAGGCAGTACCAAAATAAGATAAATGCAAGGAAACAAATTTAAAATACTGTAAAATATTAAAGAATTCCTTATCCTCAGTTTACTAAGCTGATTCTGCATGTATACATGACATGAGAGTATATGATGGAATAAAAATTTCAAAGAATGAAAACTAGAAGGACTGCAGAGGAGAGAAGGTAAAATGCATACATGGACATAATGAGATCGGAGTAGGAAGAATTCCCAGACTAGAAGAACTGCTGGAAGGAACTGCACACAGTAATCTACTGAGGAGACTGAAGAAGGCAGTCTGCTCCCTACCGAGCGGCTAGGTGAAACCTATATAATAGCATTTCGTTAGTAGTATATACTAGGATCTGAAGAGCTCCCTACCGAGCGGCTAGGTGAAACCTATATAATAGCATTTCGTTAGTAGTATATACTAGGATTTCGTTAAATAACAGACGGCTGCATTAAGAATACAAACATATGGATTAATTATGAAAACATCTCATAACAGTTTAAGAAAAGCCTTGGCCCAACAGAACATTAAACAATTGGATTTCTTTCAATTCTATCAATTTTTAAACTACATCAGAGAGCAAGACAATTGGCTGAGACGACATGGGATTTGCAACTGACGTAGTACGTTCCTGAGTACAGAAACTAGTTACCATACTCCACACATTGCGGCAAGGCACTGGTACTGGTACTGGCCAGACCATCAGAAAAATGACTAGAATCCAACATACAGTTCTCAGCTGTGTAGACTCTACCGATAGCGATCCACTGTGTAAAAGTACTGAACATTGTAAAAAGAAAACTCTGAGCAAAATGCATTGCCAACCTCTGAATGACAGCTACCCTAATTGCAGGTATATACTGATGTGACCATTGGTAGAAGAGACAAGGGTCGTCCGAGGATGAGATGAGTGCCAGAACATGTCACTATAACCTAGTCCATGTAGTAAAGAAGAAAAACTCATGTGTCCAATAACGTGGAGATTACAATGGGATCAGGTGGGGCATTACATGGCTAGACCAAACAACTATGTTCAACACTGTGTAATCTACATGAGAAATCGAGGTAAACAGCATCTGGGTTGTGATAATAGCCAGATCAAGACAACAGCTGGTTGAGATATACAAAAAGCTGAATCAAAAAACCGCTGGAATGGGACTGACTGTACATATCAACAAAACTAAATATATGGTGATTTCTGCAACAGAAAAGAGAAGCAATCTATACAATTTATGCATAATATTATTAAACATTAAATAATTCATTTGATGGAGTTAATAAGTTGAGATACCTGGGTAACATGATAGATAATGAAGGGTCCATAAACATGACAATACATGACAGGATACAAGTAGGAAACAGATCATATTATTATCCCAACACCAGAGTACTGAGAAGCAAACTCATTAGTCATAACACAAAAATAAAAATATATAAGCCACTTTACAGACCGGTTGTTACTTATGGAGGCGAGACGTGGACGCTGATAAAAAAGGAACAATAAACACTAAGAAGGTTTGAAAGAAAGGACTTAAGACGTGTTTATGGCCCGGATAAAGAAGACAATGAATGGAGAATCATAAAGGCCAATGAATACAATGGTTAGGTCACCTGGAGCAGATGGATGATCAGCATATGCCAAAGAAAATTCTGAGTGCGCAGGTCTATAAAAGCAGAAAGAGGGGTTGGATAAGATGGTTGGATGATGTGCTACAAGATCTCAGAAGAATAGATGTAAGGGGTAACACTAAGATGGCAATGGACAGGAGAAGATTGGTGTTGGAAGCCAGTATAATATATTCCTTATTGATTGCAATATCAAATAAGACTTAATGAGACTTACTTTCATAAATATTGTCCTTTTCTGACCAATCTTTTGCACAATACTATAAAATACCATATTAATCAGAGGGCTGCAGCAGAGACATCACATCAGTAATAACGTGATTACTCAAAACTTTGTGTTTATTCTGTTTATTTTTAGTTTCATCCTTGCATCACTCAAAATTGCTGTCGAATGTTCAAGGCCTTTTGAAAAAATAAATGGTCCCATGAAGAAAAGGGAACAGATTTGGACAATACCATTTGACTGACAATTTATATAATATGTCTAAAATGATGAATTACGGGGTCAAGTGTCCACCGTTTTTGTTTCCGCAAAATGTTATTGCATATCATGAAGTTTAAAAACGTCTACAGGAAATTATGTACAAAGTAATCAGCTGGGAGGTCTGTGTACACAGTAACAGATTTTGCCCACTCTTGATACACTTGGGGGGGGGGGGGGTAAAAAAACTCCATCATCATCATCATCATCATCATCTATATACTCTAACAACATGCGTCAGTCAGCATAACACTATTCTAAATCAGAGCCAAAGAATTTTATTTTGAATATTTCTGTTCTTACAATGAAGAGGAACCTGCCATTTCATCCTTGCGAGGCTGTTTTTGTTTTTTTATATATAGTTTTTAAACACACACAAGCTTCAACTTTTTTTTTAAAAGAACAAACTCTGAGAGCCGGAGGAATTTCTCCTGCCATTAAATAATAAAGATACAATTTTAAAATTTGCATCAGCTTTTTAATTTAGAATATATTTAAAGCACATTTTACAAATTAATAACTTTGTAAAATTTATGGCTTATGTTTATAGTATGAAAAATTGTGGTTTAATTTAGGCCTACATACACATACGCTGCACCCTTCAAAATAGTTTCAATCGAATAAAACACAATTGTACGAACTTTTTTTCATACTTCAAAACACTTCTAATAACAACTACTGCTAATAATGTGCAACAACGTTAAACTCACACTTATATGTACAGCACACACACACACACACATTCAATTGGTTTAACAGAGTACATCTGTTAATTTTCTCTCAACCAGTGATTCCCTTTAATACAGAATACACAATTGCACTCAATTGTACTGTAAAAACGTTAACTTCAATAATGACTAAAGAAATTATTATTACTATTATTATTAAGAAAAGCACGAAATAAAATTTTTACCTTTCTTGCTATTATATAAAATGAAACTCCCTACTGAATCACTATTTTTCTTGCTAATTTCTAGGATGTATAAACACCTATTTCAGCTACAATGGGCTGGATGCGGCACGATGTTTTATCTCACTGATTTTATAGAGGGCATTTACGTTACAACAGGACTAGCCAGCGCCGGGGACGTGTGCCGTATGGTACACAGCCACCCGTCGCTACGATATTTTTCTGTCCCCCATCACCTCGCCGTTACGTCCCGTTGTAACAAACAAACCAATGTGCAGTTCACAGTTCATTGCTATCCTTAGTGAGTGGTGTACGTAGTGTTTTTGATTACAAGATATTCACAATGGACAGCAAGAAATTATTGAGCGTGTATGAAAATAACCTGCTATTTACGATATGAGTCATCCCAAGTACTTGGATAAGACCACGTTGGGTGTACACCCCACCTCCTGTTTCTTCATCGATGCCACAACGATAGCCATTAATTCAAGCAATGTAAAATTTGGTCATTATTACTGTATTTCACTACATAAGTTATATAATACTGTATCTTCACAGCGTCACGATTGTTACTATGTGAGCCACCCGTTGTACCATAAACACAAACCCCATATGGGACACAGTACCGTACCCCATGTGCCGTATCGTGCCCATTCCCGTTCTAGCATAAATAGGCCTTAACATTATACTATACTAATGTGGTTAATGTGGTATATAGATAGCACTGTCCAGCTGATATTCACACAAACTTGTCGCTGAAATATATGTATTAGCAACATGTATTCTTTCATACCATTACACACAAATCCATGGTTCACTTTGTTTATTCTGTTTTCAGTAGTTACTGATGAAACATCAGGGCGAACTGTTGTCCTGCCAGTTGTAATGTGCATGGTACTGTCCCATCATATGTTTGCAACCGCTGGACAGCATTAGATGACGAGGCTTATGGTGTCATTTCCTAAATAGCCTGGTCATCATTCTGACCAACCAGTATCAGATCAAAGGCATTACACAGCACTGAGTAATCAATGGATTGATCCCAATCACTGGAACTTGTGCCATCACAGGCCAGAATATTGACAGAATTTGCTTTTATTTCCATGAAATTCATAGCCAGGAATAGCGAATAATCATATTTGTGTCCTGTGGATGACCAAATTGAGACCAGTAGGCTGGTCGGATTCCAGGCTATAATGCCATTGTTTCACCAAGATGAAGTTCTCACTGGTTAACCACAACTTTTAAACCTACGTGGATCTCAGTAACGGCATCAAGTCTTAGCAGCTGTTTTTTTATTAGGGGATGGTAAAACCTGACACAATGATAAAGTAAGTGCTGATTAAGTGGAAAAATAACATACATATGTATGTAGCTTTTGTATGTCTTCTTCTTCTGATAGTTCCTACCCGTTTCAGATGTTAGATATCATACAGACTATTTTAACTTTCTGCACTGCTGCATGGAATAAGTCAGTTGTATTCATGCTAAACCAAGTCCTTAAGGACAGACTGAAACAAAGGATTTGTCTATATAAAAGCATAGGTAATTCCTTAACGCTTTAGGTACACTTTTCTCAGGAACCAGTTATTATTTAGCCATAAAATTTTTCCATCATGTTTCTAATATGCTACTATAGATACTGTACAAGAATTATTAATTTTGCTCAGCTATATTGTCTTCTACAACCTAAAGAATTTGTTATTTCAGTTTTTATATTTTCGTTGTAATATTATGTTTTAAAAATTAGTAACATTTTTATTTATTTATATATTTTAATAATTCTAGTACAGACCACGTATACATAAGTGATGTACAAGAGGTAAAAAAAATTAATAATATAACTGCAATAGTTTCTGATATATATGTACCTTTATTCACAAAAACAGTATTTTCAGAAACACACAAAAACGTAAAAATTTTGTTTTTATTCTTGTTTTAAAATTTACCAGCAGAATACAGCACTTCACTTTCATTTTCATTCTCTTCCCTTCTTCTTTTCTCATTCCTTCTATGGGTTCTTGCCTCCTTTGTCATCATTTCTGCTTCTCTTTCTGCCTTTTTCATTCGGAGCTCATCAATTTTTCGTAGCGCACTCACAGTGTTTTTTCCTGGATCAATGGACAATTCTTTCAAAACCATTGCTCTTGCGGATGCACCTTCGTTGAAGGTTAGTACAGCATCAAAAACTCCTAGTTTTAATGTTCTTAGTCCCACAAAAACATCTTTTGGAATTCTAGACCATATTACATGGTTTAGACTTTCATTGGGATTTTGTGTCTTTCCGTGCGTACATTTCTGCAGTAATCTTTCATCTGAGAGATCTCTGAAAATTGGTTTTATTGCTTCCATCACAGATTTTGGCAGAGAATGTTTATGAGAGTAAGTAGAGAATGTTTCATTTGTAAGTAGTGCTTTATTGTACCCACACCATGTTCCAGCATCTGTAGGGCACAAACCATGCTGGGGCGAGTCATCAGTTGATAGCTTATGAAAATATATTGCCCAAATTGCCCTTTTCATTTTTTCACTATCGCCAGTATTTCTCCTTATTGCCAACCCATAGTAAGACTGAATTAGATCAATTTCAGAATCTGTAAGTCTACCTCTGCCGGAAAGTGTTTTGCCATCGGAGAGTTTTTTATGTTGATTTTTCAGTCGCCTCAGTCTGGCCCCCACCCTTTTTTGTACATGGCCTATGCATTCAAGTTTTTCAATTTTTACATCATTTCCATATGGCATTTTATTGCTTATATTGTCAAAAGCTTTAGAATCCCCATCTCCTAAATATTTCACATATCGCACACCTCTTTTCTCAAAAGACCTCTGAAATAACTTTTCAACTCCAATAACTTCCATCCCACCACTTGAACCGCTATAGTTTCTTACACATTGTTCTTCATGCTTACCTTCAAACTTTTTATTCAAATTACATCCTTGGCAATATTTTGTTAAACACTCTACATCCAAAACTTTGCCTGTCTCAAAAGATGTAGCAGTAAATACACCATTCAGGGAAGTATGGCCTCTTTTCTGCCACATTCCATCAAATGCTGCGGTGATGTTAGTGCTTCCTGAATACTCCCTTACAGCTTCATTAGCAGCCTTCATCATAGACATTTCACTCACAAAAGCAGTAGCATTCAATATCACATCAGAATGTTTCTTGAATGTAGTTGGTGGGGTGTGTAAATTCATTACTCAGCAGAGCGTTTTTACCAGCTGATTGGCCTTTGCCTATACATCTAAGACCGTAGACAAATCTTGTATTTATATCATATAATCTATGTTTCCCAATTTTTGAAGTTACTGTTGATATGCTTTCATTACAATTTGAGCAATACACTGAAATGTTTGTTGCTAGTCCTTTTTCTTTTTGTACTTTCTTCCTTTATACATACAGTGATTGAGCTTTTACAATGTTTATACACAACAAATGACTGGATAAGGTTAGACAGTAGTGATAAAATCAACAATTATATTACATGAATTGGAATCTTCAAACATTTCATAACCATTTTCATCAAGTACATGTAACTGTTTCAGTTTAGATGAGTTTGACCTAACCTCACTCTCGTTCACATCCACATTTGTATCTTTTTCCGGCAGAATTGAACTTAGCACACTCCTACTGTTCGAATGACGATTTCCTCTAAATACTCTTTTCGCAAATACTTTCCTTACTCTTGGCATTCTAAAAAATATAAAACAACCGCACAAAAACAAAGCAACAACACACAGGGGAAGTCAAAAATCTGTACTGGACAACAATACACTAACAGCTGACACTCAAGCTTCAATACATTCCACTTATTTGCCATAATAAACACAAATGTTGTTCACATATCCTAACATAATATCATAAACAGTTTTCAACTAAAAAAGAAGTGTCAGACGTTTATTACTAGCAAAATCTTTAATCGGGTTACGAAAAGGTTTGCAAAAATTAGATTGCAGGCTTACGTTAAAAAATTTATAACAGTCAAAATATTAATGATAAGCTATAATAATTATATATTTTCTTGTTCAGAAACATTAACAAACTTTAAGTAAAAAATATATTTGAAAAAAAGATTTTTTTTTAAATTTCATGACAATCTGTCCTTAAATTCCTCACCCATGAGATTCTCGGTCACCCAACTCCACTCTTTCCAAGTACTTTTCCCTGTAGTATGGACTTGCAATAAGTAAAATCTCTTCATTTCTCATGAGATGTCCCAGATACTGAAGCTTTCTTATCTTCATTGTGTCAATAATTTCCCTTTCTTTCCTCATCTTTCTCAGAACTTCAACATTAGTTACATGTGCTGTCCATGAAATGCTCAGTATTCTATGGTAAAGCCACCTTTCAAAATTTTCCATTTTTTTTTAATATATAATGAAATATTTTTTCTCTATTTTTGTTGTTCTCTAACAAGCTAAATTTTTAAACAACCAACATATTTTTTTATACTGATTGAATGATCACTTGGCACTTGGTAGAACATTTTATTAATGAATTGAATATCTAAACACTTAGTATAGTTCGACAGATAATTTTTATTCTACTGACAACTGTTTTCACCAGTCACGGCAACTTTAGAGGTTAGATTTGAAATGAATGTGAGGCGGGGGTAGGGTTGGACATGTCTGTGGTTTACTGACACACATCTTGTCAGTTGTTTCAGAAACCTTTCACTGAAGTTGGCCTCCAGAGGTGAGGCTGAAACGACCGATTATAACATCAACATCGATCAGTAGTAGACCGTGGGGCCTTATGCCCTGGATAACAACTTGAATAATTATGACGCCGGCCGTGAAAGCCTAAGAAACAGATTGAGGAATGTATGACGTCACTGTAGCGGACAGGAATTGTATTCAATCTGCATGTTACACTTGCAAAAGATGTACGGTACCTTATTGTAAAATATTTTCATTTTGCTCGCTGTGTTACACGTTTTCTCCCACTGTGGTTAAACTAACCTAGTTTGTCAGGATGATCACTACACGTCACACTTGTACAATCAAATGGATACATTTGTGCCACACAACTCGGGCACTGTGCACTTAGTTATTTATGAATAAACAGAATTATCACTGTTGCACACCACACCACTACAGGAAAATTATTCTAATCAGCGCTTTCAAGCCTCCCAGCCCATTGTCAGATCAGAATTAACAAGAAGAGGGTAAAACCAAACCCTATACCCCCCCCCCCCACTGACTATACACAACAAGTTATAATTCAAATGTCCCTTCCCAACCTCCGAGCCCTGTCACCCCCATCTGTACAGTTACATATTTTTCTAGCACATTCCTTGTGTTTATGTGTTGTGTGTGTACATTCTTTTTAAACCTACCATTGTACCGCCTTTCTCATTCACACTTGTGGGCGTGGTCACTCACCCTTATTTCAAAAACATCCATATAGTCCTATGCAATTTAATTCTTAATATTATCTATCCATCCTCTTAATTTCTTTTATCTCTATCCTGTTATCTCTCTTT
Source organism: Magicicada septendecula (assembly GCA_034769895.1). Classification (NCBI taxonomy): domain Eukaryota; kingdom Metazoa; phylum Arthropoda; class Insecta; order Hemiptera; family Cicadidae; genus Magicicada; species Magicicada septendecula. The sequence continues at coordinate 10,981,166 of CM068371.1, read as the reverse complement.
TACTTTTTAATTATATTATAAAATATTTCTTCATTATCAAATTTAGTTTAAATTAAATTGTCTAACCCTTTTTCTCTTTCATTCAATATTTCTAACTCCTCCCTAAGCTTCCTTTCAACTCTTATTTACTACTTTTAAAATTTTATAGTCTTCCAAAGGGTTAAAAAGGTTCTCTTCTATGAAATGTATTGCATATAACGAATTCGTTGTTCTATTACCTTCTCCACGTTTGTGGTGAGACAACCTGCATAGGAATTTCCGTCCTGTCTCGCCTAGGTACACTTTGTTGCAGTCTTTACATTTTAATTTATAAATTACGTTTCTCTGTAACACTGGATTTTTTTCTATATTTTTATTCCTTAACACACCTATATATTTATGAATATGTATATATGAATATGAATATGTAGGTACATTCACACCAAAATGCCGAATTATTTTTATGATTAAAGCAGACAGGTTATGACAGAATCAGTTAATTGTAAATTTAGGTTTACCCTCTTCGTACCGAACATTAACACTTTCACTCTCAGACACTGGTGACAGGAAAACCTCTCGCTACCAGACCTGTAAAGAGTAAGTTTCCCCCTGGCCCAGATATGTTTTCTTATGTATGTTATAACAGCTGATTTTGTTGACAGTACAGTATTTCTAACTTGACCCAAGAGCATATTTCTTTCACTCTGGCCCAGAAGAATGTAAAACTCTTTATCTACATGACTTGATCTGTGTTCACATGTTGCCAAGATCTTCAAAACACAGTTATGCAATGTGTCCTACTTGGTACATGTGGGCTGTACGGAAAATTGAATATGTCCAGATATGGTATACACGGGCTCTAGAAAAAGTTTTGTGTGTCCAAAAATGGTACACATGGTAGCATGAGTGTTTTAATGTACAGTTTGTTTTTAGGTTTGTAATAATATTCATAAACATTATATTTTTTTAATACTGTCACATATCAAAAACAGATCTTTATCGAAAACAAAATACTTTACTGCAAAATGTGTTTTACATGGGACTAATGTTGCTGCTCCTGATTTAAATCAATGCATTTTGATCATCCCCTCAAACAGGATTATTTTAACTGCGGTGGCCTGCTATGTGAAAATGCACGGTGCATAACACTGGCTTATATTTTCATGGTATTCATGGTATCCCTGGTGCCAAAGTACACTGTTCACAAATCACTGTCCATATTCATATTTTCTCCAAGTACGCTGTCTTGCTAATTTACACAAACCTCTGTTGCAAACTCATGCTATGTTAAGAAAAAGACGCAGTTTCACCAGCACTATACTTCTAATAGCCATACACATATCCCTCCTGTTGATAATAGTTTCAGATTCTGGGTATGTGACTTTCGACCAGGTTTGTAACCGATGCCAGACAATACTGTTTGCATTTATGCATTTTCTTTTTTAAATTTTCTAACAAAAATGTGCAGTATGATGTTATGCTCAGTTGTTATGATGGTTTGCTCAGTTGGAGCAAAGCTGATGTTATGTACTTGTTGTTTGTAGAATCTATATTTTTGTAATCTAATCAGTTCTATACACGTTTATGTCAACTTTCTGTTCAACAATACATACAGCTATTTACAAAGTGAAATCAGTACCCACAGTAGGTCATACATATACTGTAACACTTTGGAATCACGTTTTACATAAGGTGCTAAAAGAAAAAAAAAAACTATTTTCTGTATAAAAACAGTAAATAGTATAAACTGTATTTTATACTATACTATATATATTTATAAATATATTTACTACCTAATTTGCATGCAAGTTATATTGTTTTTCTTACTTGGAACATGTTACGGGCATCAAATAGTTTCCCCATCCTCATTAATCTTAGTTTTTAGTCTTAAGTTTTTCAGTACAAGAGTAAAAACTAAGATGGGCTGAGGATGAGTAAACTAACTGATGCCCGAAACATGTTCCAAGTAAGGAAAACAGTATCTCTTGAATGAAAAGTAGCAATAATGTTAATTAATGTACATTTCAAGAAAAGGACCGTGCATTATAAATTTATTTATACTACTTTATAAATGGTAGTTTACAATAGTATAAACACCATTTTGCAGCAAAATGCAGAAGATTCTACAAAAAAAAGCATTGTCACAATATTAATTGATGACTCGTTGGGCACTTGGTGAAACATTAATACAAAGGTTTTGTAAAATATATAAAAAACACTTGGTACGTTTCACAGATTTTATTTAACTCTGACAGCTGTTTCGACTACCTAAGCCATTGCCAAAGAGGCGAATGAATTAAAACCTAAACACAGGATGTGAGTAAAGGTGGTGGTGATGACCATCTGTTAGGGCGTGTAATTGGAACATCTGTGCGGGTTTGATGAAGACGGGGGTGTGCAAGAGCCAAGGAAGGTCAGGTGTCTTTATTATGGCAATAAAATGGTACGACAAGAGATGTGTACACGCTTACAACCATACACACACTCAATTTCTAGCCAACTGATAAACGAGATTATAGGACAGGTAGGGAAGTTGTGAAACCAAGTGCAGTGTTGGAATAAAACTAAATACAATCTGAATGTAAATTATATTTTTATAAATATAAAATTAACTAAACTAAATATAATCTGAATGCAAAATATAAAATTAACTAAACTAAATAACAGCTTTTAATAAAGGGGATATGGAATTCAGTTTGTCCATTTGTTAAATTTTTGTTATTTTTTATTGCTTTTTTAATTTCTAGAATTTCTAACAAATCCATTTTTTTACCTTTTTGTATGTTGTGGAGTAGTGTTACGTTTTTTGTATTAGTTTTTAAAGACAACTAATACAGCGTTGTCTTATGTATTGTTGTCTTTAGTTTTTAAAGACACCTGACCTTTCCTTGGCTCTTGCACACCCCCCTCTTCATCAAACCCGCACAGATGTTCCAATTACACGCCCTAACAGATGGTCACCACCACCACCTTTTCTCACATCCTATGTTTAGGTTTTAATTCATTCGCCTCTTTGACAATGGCTTAGGTAGTCGAAACAGCTGTCAGAGTTAAATAAAATCTGTGAAACGTACCAAGTGCTTTTATATATTTTACAAAACCTTTGTATTGTCACAATAATTCCAAATATGAACTACTTGTCACCCCATAACCTTAGCATTGGCACCCTTGTCAGAATGTGACCCAACATTTTCTAAACCATACACCGAACCAATCTTACAGTAATGCATCTGTCACATTCAAATCATGGAGAAACAGGAATCAGATAATGTGTCCAAAGGAGCAAATAAAAACCATTCGTACGTACAATGTATGTACATAATGACAATAAGTAAATGTTTATTTATTTAATCATTTATCGGTTGGTTTTGTAACACTCCTCTGCCGAATAATAAATAGTGAACTTTTACAATGTTTTTTGCTGCTATCGTATAAATGCAAAATAAAACTGAATGTAATTTTTTAACATTTCAATAACAAAATCTTAGCATATTTCCACTGACTGGCGCGCACACACACACAGGTTACTGTAAAATAAATAAAGTACAAATTACATAAATGTAAAAACACAAAGCTGCCTGTTTGGTAGCAAATGTATGTGTACGTGGTTCACTTGTGTAAATCATATTTCTGTCTTCTCATAAAAGTGATATACTAAAATGATTTTATTGTGTTGACACAAAATACGTATTGTGGCAGTATTCAACCAACTTTCTCCAACCACATTCCCCTTAAAGGAACCCCCCCCCCCATAACCAAAGAATACAAAATATGCCCCTGTTGGAGAGCGAAATAGAAATAGTTTTTTTTTTATTATAATATCAGCTGAGAACTGACAATCAAATATAATTTTTAAAAACAGAAGAGACGCTTTACATAATAATGAATAATAAAAGTAAACAAGTTTATGTATCTTTGAGAGAAATAATACAACCTTACTGTTTAGCCAGTGAGACAAATAACATGAGACCTCGAACAGATAAATTCAAACTTATGTGCAGGACTGTTAGGCGAACCCTTAAGTCAGCAAGTAAAGGAACACGCCTAAAATTCTACAAGGTGATGGCTCTTCCCATACTTCTTTATAGGTCTGAGAATTGGACTTTAACAAAAGGACAGGCCAGTCGCATCCAAGCAGCTGAAATGAGATTTCTCAGGCATGTAGCAGGGTATACTCTCCATATCATAGAAGAAATACAGATACACGGCAGGAACTGAATATTACGAGTATACTCAACAGAATCGCCCAGTATCGGCTGAATTGGTGGGAACATCTTTGCCAAATGGATGACTGCTGCATCCCCAAAAAACTATGGAACTATAAGCCGAAGGGACGGAGAAGTGTGGGACGTCCAAGGAACCGCTGGAGTGACCAGCTCTAATCTTTGCCTATTTGAGACCAGAACAAACCATCCTTGGTTTAATGCTTGAAGATGATGATGATGATCTCGAACAGATGTTTAGTTGTAAATTGTAAAGTAGAAATTGCAGAATTACGAAAAAGAGAGAAGAAAATATTAAGGAATATTCTTGACCCAAAGAGGACTGGAGCTAGTGGAAGAAAAGTAACGTGAAGGACGCTAACTTTATAAAAAGAATAAAAAGAGTTCCAAAGTGTCCGGATATTAATAGAAGGAACATGACGAACGTTTGTTTGTTCATAGAAATTATAATTTACAAGAGATGAACATTCTTTCTGGAAGTGGAAATTTTAGACAGTTAACACTTTTTGGAAATGGATTAAAGCATTTCAGAGTTTTACAGAAATAGAGATAAAAAACAAACAAAGACTGCCTTGACTGGACACAAGAAAAGAAGGAATAAAATACGTGTAAACTCAAGACATAAAGTTTTACATCGGTTGCTGACCCTAACGCTATTTACACCACGATTTGAATCGATTGGAAGAAGAAATTCCATCCAATAACATTAGTTTGTTAACTACGATGTATTTTTTTTTTTTATTATTTGGTCCACCTAGATCAAGCAAAATTACACAAAACTTATTATCTGTAATGAACGCAAGTTACACAAACTAATTTGGTTAATAAGTTTCTTATTTCGATTTGAACTTGTTAGAAAAATGTAAATTTTGCTTACTCTAAAACATTTCTATAATGACTTTTATAAATGGATTAGCTGTAACTTTTTTTCTTTGGAAAGTGGAAATCACATAATCATAAAAGTGTTCAAAACAATTATTGAATTTTCAATGAAAGAGATCAAAAAGAATGTGGCTAAGGACCAAGAAACACCTGTTAACAGCCGTTACAAAAATTCATGAAGAACAGTCTTTTAAGGTAGTTAAAACCAAGTCTGTTATTTTGAACATATTACAATAGATGAAGAAACTGGGCTGCTTTCATTGCTATTATAGAGTTTAATGTCTAAAGTGTGGTGTTAACACATGTACCTTTAAAAGATAGTATTGTTCAGCACAAATAACCTGCAATTGAAAAATGATAAATTTAGTGAAAATTCTATGACTCAGCTGTTTAGGATTAAATTACGATTTGAGTTAACAAATTTCTTTAAGCTGCAACAACGCAAACGATTCTTTGAACCAGCACAAATCAAAATGGTACTCTAGATGTCTCTACAGTATCACACAAACACACACACACCGCACACATGCTTTAACTCTGTGTGTACCTGCAAATACTTTCTCTATAATTTCGATTCCTATAGTAAAACTTACTTTTCTAACGATCCTTAATGCCACAATACCTATCGGAAAAATCTGTACTGTCAACATATGATTAGCACGAAATTGATAAAGAATAATGTTCCAGTCAGTGAAATGTTTTACCTAATATTTTAAATAAATTCGCTCTGCACAGAACTAAATCTCTTTTCTTTTCTTTTTGCGTGTCTGCATACAATACTTTACTATTAGAAAAGGAAGAAAAAGGATTTAAGAAATACACAGTAAGCTTGTGACTATTTGGCCTCGTGTTGTGGTACAGTTAGTAATAACTTGGGTGCTCTGTTGACTGGGAGTTATAAATATGCCTGTGATGAGTTTCTCATGTGTGTTGTTCATGAAACATATTGAACAGTACTCGACAGGTTGTTTGCTGCACTCAGTTTTTAATGGACCATACTTTTTTTTCATTTCAAAGTTACACAGTTTATAAAGGAAAACTTTGTGCTAAAAAATATAGGTTGGAGTTTGGAGAATTAGACAAAAATATATGCAGTTAGGAACCTGGGGAAGTCTGTGAGTGACTAGGAAAAAATTTTGCAGACCGAAAAAATGGTGCAGTAACAATGGTGAAGTTATATAAAAAACGTGACAAAAATAATGGAAAAAGAATTGGCGCATTGAGAATGTTCTATATTTGTGACATGAATATATGTAGGACAATGGGGGGGGGGGGGGATATGTCAATTTCAACTGCAATGCTCCTGTAGGAAAGGCTTGCAAATTTGAAAAACAAATTGAAATTTCATTTAGTAACCTCACTACTAGTGACATGTGGTTTGACACTAGTCAGAATGCCACACCACATCAGCAAGTATCTGGTAAAGAAGCATCAAATGCAGATGACAAACAAAATCAAAGGCATTCCCAATAGCTGCTCCATACATTCTGCATTCGTTTTCATGAAATTTTATTTACTGTATTACGAACAATGCCGTTCTAATTTAATTAAAGTAAAATGTTCTACAAAGTAAAGATGGCAATATCTACATTAAACGGAATCCTGTGGGATAAGCAAATTACAGCAGAAACAAAAACCAAAATATTTAAAACCACTGTCAGAAGTATCATGACTTATGGCTCAGAAGTTTAGACTACTAATAAACACACAAAAACAAAATTAATGACAGCAGAGATGGACTTTTGGAGACGTTTGGCAAGTGTATCCAGATGTGAGAAAATTAGAAATGAAGTCATTAAGGACAGAATGAATGTGAAAAATTCAATTGTTGATTTTATCCAAACGAAAAAATTACAATGTTATGGATAGACGAAAAGAATGGCACAGGAAACAATGCCAACGAGAGTTATGGAATGGACCCCACCAGGAAGAAGGAAAAGAGGAAGACCACCGATCACCTGGATAGAAGAAATTCAGACTATATTGAAGGAACAAGAAACTGAAGAAGATCTTTGGATGGACAAGCACCAGTGGAAAATGAGAATTCAATCACTTCTGTAATCTTTGGTTCCAGAAAATGTGCAAAGATTGTACAGCTGGAAAAAAAATGGTTCAAATGAACGTTTTCAGTTTGCTATGCATTTAATGCTTCTCTTTTCAAAAAGCTGCCATTTGTGCTGCATGGAATCTGATAATAGATACTTCGCAATATTTAACATTCCTTTTTCTTTTAAACTCAAATTTTCGTATTTAATACTTTGTTTAAAGTACGCAACATATTTTTAAATATGCTATCAGACGCTAACACCATATGTAGGTCATGCTTTGTGCATATTAGGAATACAGCACAGACAAACCAATACATTAGGGCAGACAGTCGTGAACTTACTGTGTTTTTGGACATTACAAGAATTATCTCTGGTACAAAAACTGCTTGAAGTTAATATTATTCAATGACTAATTGGAGAACCACATATGCTCCACACGCACGCACACACACTAAGCAAATAAAATTATCACCTATACATATATGTAGCAGCAAATAATGCTTTGTTAAAACTAAAAAAAAAAATAAAATAAAATAATCATAAAAACAAAATTAAAATCATCGCCAGCAACAAAAATTAATTTTGAATAACAAAATTAATAAAAAAATTTAATTAATTACTTTGGTACAACATGTTTTCCTGTTTAAAACACTACTAAGTAATATAGTAATAATAATAATGACAATAATTTACTTATTATTTATTCTTCATGTATATAAACATATCTAGAAAGAATATAATAATAGTAATATACAATGGAATATTATTATATAATAATAAGTATTTAATTTCTTCCAGTGTTTAATAACAATAAGAACACAACCAAACTCGTCACCACACACTTCGGAATCCCATGACGACGACTATGACATACACTCTCTCACTCTTTCGTTTAAGGCACAAACATTCGAGAAAACATCATCATAACACAATAGAGGCACAACAACACGCACTGTACTAATTACTATATTACATTTAATAACAATGAGCGATGTTCACGCACACGCACACACACACACACACACACACACACACACACACACACACACACACACTTTTGTTTATTTAATTTTTTATTTTAAAAATAATTGTGGCACATAACATTTATTATTTAAATTCAGTGCTTAATAATAATCATTATTTTAATACAATAATAGTAATAATAATAATAATAAACTAACTAAAAAAACTCTTCTTTTTTGGTATTATTATTTAGAATAATAATGATAAAAGAAATAAAGAAGAATCTTAATAATAATATGTACTAAAAATAACTAAACGGGACACTGACTAAGAGTAACACAATGTCGAAAATTAATTAAATACATATAAAAATACACATGTGTACAATTTACACACGCACGCACATGCACACAATTTACAATTTTGCACTAATAAAATAATTTGATTACAAGCTGTAGAAACAATAATCATGATTATTTGATGAAATCAGTCTAATAAAATATAATTAATTTCCTGCCTGACTGCTACCGCATGCGGTCACACATGTTATAACTTAACCAAGTCCAGTGATAAATATATACACAACATTTATGCGTACAACAACTAAAAATAAATCACCAATTGAAATTAAAATAACAATGATATAAATGTTTTTTATTCTTATTTTACACACACACGACTTTTAAACATTCTTTTTCTGGTCAAAATATTCCACATGCCTATCCATATTTAGTTTCATCTGTATTCAAAAAACATTAACTAGACAAAACTCTTGGTGAAGGTAAGAGTATTATCTCTAGTAACAATTTTTGAGATTTTTATATACAATCTGAATGTTCCTAGAGTAGGAAAATATTTTTAATCTCGAAACAAGAAGTTTTTTTTTCCAATTTTTTGACAACACATAAATATATAAATGTATAGATGGTTGAATTTCTTTCTTTTATACAGTCTTGTCTGTTACTAATTACACGTGAACAACAGTGTGTCACTTCCGTATTCCTTCAAAGCTGAGAGAGATAAAACTCCATTTGTAATTAAAAAGGCAAAGGCGAAGAGTAGGAGCTGCGAGATGTAGGTAGTGGTTTCCACACGCGTGTCACTTCTTCTAATTCGTCGGCCTAGGAGAAAATTAAAAAGCCCCTGTCAGTTCAGTCAGTTTAGACGTCTATTTTTATGTTAGTAGTTAACAGGCAGAGAAAAAGAAATAAAGGAGAAAATTAAATTCCTTGATGTACAAAGAAAGAGACAGAGAGAGAGAGAGAGAGAGAGAGAGAGAGAGACAGTTAGAGAGACAGGCGACACAGAAAGTAAGAAAGAAAAAGACTGAGATAAGAGATCAAACAGGAATCCTGAGAATGTGAAAGATACAAAAAAAAAAAATAATAATATTAGTGATGTTGGTTTGGATATAACTAAGCATAAAAATAGTGTGATGCGAGGGAGTGGAGGTGGAGAGGAGAGGAGAGGGAGTGGAGTGGAGATGGAGGGAGAATGGTAAGCAGTGACCGTACGTGTGAAAGCCTTGTCTGTTTACAACAACCCGCGCGCAGAGCAGAGGTCAAGTCTCCCTACTACCTACAATGTAATAGATAGCCATGTGGAATATTATGCATGTGCAATACCAATATGTATCCCCAACAAACATTATCAGCACCAGCCAACATGAACAAAACACTAAATATGTAAACGAAATGGTAATGAACGTAAAAAAATGACATACACTGTATAAAAATTTCACCACCAAAATAAACTAATAATGATCATCGTATACAGCATCATCATCATCATCACCATCATATCATCATCATCATGTTTCATATAAATAAATATATATATTTAAACATATATATATATATATATCAATCAAGAAATAATAATTACAAAAGTAAAGCACATCAATGCAAGGACTATGTATATATTATGTATTATTATAATTAATTAAATAATAATGTACCATCATGGCGAAGAATATAAGGATGCACAATGCTATATAATCAACATAATTTGCTCGCTCAGCATATATTTATACATAATATGTATACAGGTAAAAACAAAACACATATAATAGGAGGAAGATTGAGTAAACAAACAAGTGGTAAGCTTTCACAGGTTTGGTCTCTGCTTCGGGCTAACACCGACGTGCAACATACAGCACACTTAATGTAATGTATATCTATCTATACAGTATACACTTTGCTTTCCTACACACAGACATTAAGTCATCAACTTAACTACAACGTGTTACTCCTATTGTGTGTGTGTGTGTGTGTGTGTGTGTTTCTTTGAATTCTTAGGTTTTCATAGGCACGATATGACATGTTACTATCTCAGCCCGACTCCCCTTCACTAAATTCTGTCTGTTTTTCCAGAAGAGGTCTTTTTTTCGACACTTCAGCACGGTTAAAATTTTGTTTATATCAAACTGTCAAATCGTCCTTCTTTTTCTACAATGTAATGGTTATGGAATTAAATTTATATTGCCTTGGAGTTGGAATACCGCCGCATCCTTATTGATGATTGGTTACTGCCAAATATATAAGCTGTTAGTGTAAAGAGTTGAAAACTTTTTCTGTTTGCCACTCATACAGCGCAACAGCCAATCAAACACCAATGCCATGAGTGCCAACAACCAATCAGAAACAAGAACAGTGGATGTGAACCAATACGAATGTATAATTGCATGTTAGAAATACTGTTAAATTTACTTGTAAATTGCTCCACATGGCAATATAAACACCAGACTATTCCAACCTAAAAAGAATCCACCCCATCCTATAACATTAAGAATGGGTTAACTCTGGGTGGGAATCCAGAAACGAATCTCTCGAAGGTCTTCCAGGAAAAAACAGATTTCAATGTGGGATTCAAGCCAAAACAAAGCATCACACGTATACAGGATGATCACAAAGGCCTACCCCTACTTTCCGAGCTTATTCTACAGGTAAAAATAAAGGAAAAAATACCAAACACTTTACAATCAATCAATCTACTATTAGCCCATTTTTAAATATCAGAGGTAAAATATGCAATAATAAAATTATGTCAGAAATTTTCCTTTGCTAGTCGACAAAAGAGTATTAAAAGTTGATCAAGAATTAAGTTCTGTGTATTGTATCTGAAAAACTATGTGCTTAATTAGACCAAGAAGGCAACTATTATTCTATGACCACTAATTTGGAAATATGTTTTCTGAACCATATATTTTGGGCTTTTCAACTATGTTCTCGATAATTTTTGGTAATACGGTTCTGGGATCCAAAAAAAATTTACCTATTGTGTTTTTTTACCTCTTTTGAGACCCCAAAAGCATAAATATAAATCTTTTAGTGGCACTGAAAACAAAGCGTTTCCAGGCATATATTCACATGATGTTTCCACTTTATTCTGATCTATAGAATAAGCTCAAAAGTGGACGGGGGTACAACTTCATGAATCACCCTGTATACACATCCTCAGCTCTCTCTATACTATAAAATAAACATTATCATTGTTTCACAAATAACACACAAATATTTAAAGTAATAGGAACAAAATAATACTGCAATATCTGGGCTCTGTCCACGGCATGTCACAGACAAAATGGAAAAGTAATAATCAAAGAAATACTGTTGTGTAAATTCTATGTTTTATTTGAAATATCAATATCACCACTGATAGAAAATTTGTTAACATACGTTTGTACGCAATAAGGAGAAACACATATCGCAGCTGAGGATGGTGTATTATAAGTAATGCAACTCGTCCCAGGTTAAGTTGGTAACTACTAAATGCTTGTGTAAGGACAATTGAATTAAAAAATAAATACATTTTCAGTGTATATAACACACGTACAAATTACATTGACATTTTGCCATTGTGCACCCAAAGTAATGCTCTCCTGTTCAATAACTTACTCCGGTTTCAAAGTTTAGCTCAAATTTGATACAACTTTTCTACATAATTTTATTATAACTAAGACATCGGTTGCAAATATACACAAACTTGGTTTGGTAGGTGGATAAAAATGTGTAACAAAAGGAAAAACTTCTCAATTTCCACACTAAACAACATAATATTTGGCCTCTCAATTATACAAAAGAAAATTGATTGTTTCTTTACAACTGTTCAAAGATTTATTTTTGAAATATGTAAAAAGGCGCGTGTACAACTATCTTGTTAAAGTTGTTAACAACTTTCTGCAAAATAAAATGCTATACGTTTTCAACCGAATTTTATTTATATGCGCATCTCGACTTGTACGTGCTCCAAAGTTTAAACGTTTTTATTGTTGATTATGTGTAAGTTATGTTATATGTTTTATGTGTTGATATTTTTACTTAAATGACAACCTCTGCTGAGTGACAATACCTGAGGATGGGCCATATGTCCCGAAACGCGTCGTAATAACGAAGAAGAAATAAAGCCACCAGACGGACAAACAAAATAAGGTAAATACTTTATTCTATCAATATAACTAGTAAACAGATAGCAAAATATAAAAAAAAAAGTATTTAATAAATGGCTGTGATGGATTGCAGACATCTGACTTTGAATATAAATCACGGACTTTTGCAATCACATAAAAAATATAGACGTAACATTTTGCCACCCAAACAATCTCCTTCAGGCCACCACCTTCAGAGTAATTATAAACCAATACATGGAAATAATAAGTAATACTCTGTCAACAAGTGATAGAGAGTCAACAAAATAATAACAAAAGTTCACATAATATATGATCAAAAGACTAAATAGTACAAATAAATACTAGGGAAAACAATATATGTTGACCTTGTCAGTGCACAAGTGTTTGTGTGCATTGTACTTGTGTTTTGTGAGTGTTGTGATTCTTCCTTACAAGTATTTATTTGTATTACTTAGTATTTTGAACAATTATTATGTGAACCTTTGTTAATGCTATTTTATTGACTCTCAATTACTCGTTGCTCCATTAGTTCATAATTAGCCTTAAAATGGCTGCTGGTTGTCTGGGAGGCCGAAATGTCGCATTTATATTTTCTCTGTAATAGCAACAGTCCATCATTTAGATTCAAATTCAAATTTAAAAAATTGTTATTTTCCGAATTCTCCCTGTAACAAAAGTTCTTTTTAGGGAAGAAATGTTGAGGCCCTATCAAGTCCATTCCATATGTTCAGTTTATTGCATCATCACCCGGTTGTAGTATACAAACTATTCCTCAGAATTAAAAGAAAATGATCATTTAAGTGGCTTTTAATGTGTTTAATGTATCAAAATTTGACACTAAACTTTTCAATAATATGACACTTGTATTTTCAATGTGAATGAACTGACTAATACGTAGGGTTTTGTTAATTCCACAGGTATTTTTATTATTAGAAACACTAATCCGATAAAAAAGGAGAACAGTCCAAGATCATATGGCTTACAGATAACCTTCTGTTCTCTATTTCAATTTAATCCGATGGCAGCATCTCGTCTGGTTTTGATACAAGCTACTTTCTATAACCCATGAATAGGTTGTGTTAACAGATGTAATTCATTTTTACAACTGCAGACGTAAGTAATCTATATGCTGCTTTGATTTAAAAAGCATCAATGAGAGCTGAAGTAGTCAACGATGTCTGCAATGGGTGCTGTCGAAATGTCCAGCATTAAGACATTTTAATGACAACCATGGCCAATTAGATCATAAGTTTTAAGTAGCAACAACTATGATTTGTCTCCTTTTACATAACTGTTTACTTTTGTATTATATATTTAATTTTTTTTTAATTTGTATCTTGTACTAATTTGCATTTTTATACTATTAGTATATATTTATGGCATAAGTACACTACACACACAAAGCACAAGTGAAGGTTACATCATAAAACGCCTTCTAAACCATCTGAAATTATAGTTTTTAATATACAGTCCCGGTAGCGTTTAGTATTTTGGAAATATTTCATTTTTTTATTAAAAATAATATCCAATTTTGAAACATTACAAATATTTTCTAACCTTATTTTATACCAAACCAAATTCATAATTTAATCGTATGTAAGTAAATAGTATAAATACGTATATGTAATACACTTGTATAAAGATTTATATGCATGCACGTAGGCTTAGATGTACAGCAAATTTGGTATTGGCACAAGTTTTTATATTTTATTTTAATTTTACTGTAATTTTTTGTTTATATTGTATTGAACTGGAGAGCATTCAGCATTGTGGAGTAGTAGTAGTAGTAGTAGTAGTAGTAGAAATTTGGGAAGAGGGAAATGATGAAACACAAACAAGGCTGTGGCCAAAAGACTGTGCGTCACTTACCGTTTGGAGAACCTGGACGACAATTTTGAAAAGAACGAAGGTCTAGCGTTTGCATCGTGAGGCGCACCGATCGGCGGAGTACCGCCGAAACCACCACGCTGCCGGTTCTGTCCGCTGTGGAACGTCGAACGGCTTGGTACGTTTCGTGGGAATGGTTGCTGGCGGATACTGACTGCTGGTGATGCAGGAGGACCTCGACAAACGCCCACGCTGTACACAGAACACAATCAGCTGTAATTTACTACCCACTAATAAATTAATTAAATAAAATTAGAACAACATATTTATGAAAAATACATGAAGATTATTAATTAATACTATTACTATTATTTATAAAATTATTGATTTAATAATAAAATTGAACTCCAATGAACGTTCATTAACAATGTGTAACAAACTGTTTATCATAACATTGATATAATATACCACTAATTAAATATTTGAAACAGCAAAAGAAGTTTGTCAAATCAATTTAAAAAAATATACATCCTTATTCAGAATTCTTGGACATGACAAAGTATATGTTATTTCAATTTCCAGAATTGTAATAAAAATTACGTTTGGTAAACAATTTTTATAAACTGTATTTTACTTTATTTTACTGTGCTATTTTATTTGTACGAATAATATAAATTTATAATTTATTTGTCCAAATGAAAAAAAAAAATATTAATCAAGGAACTAATTAAAGACTTGATAACTAACATTAACAATAAACACAGATATTTTGTTATCATTATATTTCCAAATATCAAAAACAACCTTTCTAACTACAACAAATACAGTATATACATAAAACTTTGTATTTAATTACAGATTAAATCCATAAATCCACTTGTTGTACACAAATGATATAAAAACTGTATCAATAAAGGCAATGACTAATGAAAATTATAACTTCACTACAAAAAAAATAAATAAATAAATAAATAAAAATGAGGCTGATCAGAGAGAAAAAAAACTAATTTATACTGACACCAAATTTGAAGAAACAACTCAAAAATACGGTTGTGGAAAATATAATAAAGTGTGACAGAAGAAAACAAAGAAAAAACCTGCACAAAATAAAACAGCACATTATTATACACAGAGCGGCAAAAACTGTACAGGGAACCAGGTTGACAACCCACAATATTTCATGGGCACTGATCTTAAGAGATTTTGTATTTTAACATACAAGGTCTGGAATCAGATGTGACACGAGATCGTTAAAAGTATTCAACTGTTTATCTCAACAAATGTTTGTTGTATGTTATAAACTGGCTGAGGCCTTGAAGAGTGCCAACACCTCCTTGGTAGAACTTGACAATGGTGGAGTCAATGCAAAACAACTTGCAGCTTGACAATTAACAATGACTGCGTAATAACAATTGGGGTGGCTAACAAACTGAAACCGATTGTTCATTAAAATTGTGGGTCAACAATACGAACGGAATAATTACTCCCTATATATAGTCATTGTTATCAACCCTTAAATTCATAGTGACCGTCAATCAATGAATTTTTCCAGTGAAGGGTTTGTGAGGATCGGTCAAAAAACATAACACAAATTTTAACTTACTTGTGTCGACGTTTCAACAATGTTTATTGTCATCATCAGGACAATTGTTGCAGACGCAAACACACAACTGTGAAAAATTCATTGGTATCAAAGTAATACAGATCTTGAAATTCGTTGTCACCAGAATTCATATTTTCTAATTATTCTAACCATAGGTGGGGAGCGAGCAAAACAAAGCATCCAGCACTCACACATAATGTATACTTGTGCAAGTTCTACAGATACACCCCCCCCCCACACACACACACGTATGAACACACACCATTAAAACAATTTTCTAAAAATAACATTAATATAAAACTGGCTCTAAAAACTACTAAATTTCATAATGTGCAGTACAAACAATTAAAAATATAGATAGGATTTGTTTGTTAAAAAAAAATAATAATAATAATACAACAGTTGAAAAGACAGTATGTGAAGGAAGAGAATAAAAACATTGTCAAAATACATAAAATTTTCCAGAAATACTACAAATGTGGAATGCACTGTATACTGAGTGTAATATACAACATTATACCAACATACAAAATATACTGCCGCAGTAACATCGCTACTCTAGTAGTTTGCATCATAAAAACGCTCTCTGCAAAATACTCAAGAGACCATTACTGCAGTCAAAACACTGTCATAAACTTGAGATGCTCAAGACAAAAAACTTGTGTACTTGCCTCCTTTTGTCGCTAACAAAACAGATTTTAGAAAACCTACCAACTAGAAAAAAAAAGATTTAAATTTTATTCTAAACAACTTCATGGCTGATTTCAACCACAATTAATCTCAATTCTCTCCCCCTCAGACATGCATGTGCGAATGTTTTACAGTTTGATTTGAAAACACTTTCATAATTGATCCATCCTTAAATTCTTAGTGACAATGCATTTTTCTGGTGAAGGATTTGAGAGGACAGTCAAAAAGTATAACACAAATTTTAAATTATTTGTGTCGACGTTTCATATTATGTCGACATAATTTAAAATTTGTGTTATACTTTTTGACCGATCCTCACAAACCCTTCACCAAAAAAAAATAATTGATCAATGTTTACTGACAATTTCTGTTATAAGGGTACCATTAGTGTCCACTTGAGAACAACAATAAAAAAAATACTGAAACAGAAATTGGAGTGTCCTAAAAAAAAAAGAAGCATAAAAATAACAGTAGAGCAAAGGTGTCTCCGCATATATCTGTCTCGATTGATTTTGAGTGCTAATAATTTGTAATCTTCAACCACACTTTACCCTTAGCACATTCAGTAGTTAGATTACAACAAGCTGGTGCCACGCTACAACAATTATTCCGGTAATAATGTTTTAAATTTTTTTAAATATATATCTTGTGTGTATTTGTTCCCTATAATTTAGCTTAGAGTTAACATGTACACTCCCAAAATGTGTATAAAAAGTTGTAAACATTTAAAACTATTGTACGCTATGCACTCCACGCGTTGGACGCTTATAGAACATATACCGCTGCCTGTATCTTAATAGATAAATTAGATACTACCTTATCTACTTTCGCATAAAAGCAGAGTATCAAGAATAGTTTGTCAGTTTGAAAATTACACTAAGTACTTCATGGCCTTGGTCCAATCTTAGTTTTCCACATGACAGGCTGCAGTCTGTTAGTTGATTTTCAGTGAGACATATTTTTGTCTGCTATAACTGTGGCAGTGGCAGCTGTCAAAGTGGTCAGCAACAATGGTGAATTCACCGCACCCGTATACACTGGCTACTTATGATGAGACTGAGTCAGCTGGAGCTGTTTGTTTTTGATTGGCAGAAGGCCCTGTCCAATCGTGTGCCAGATATATTCCCACAGGTGAAATCACCACTGCCACTCTCACAACAGTGGCCAATATGTCTACCTGAAGATAACAACAGTCCCGTGGCCTGACAAAAACAAAGCCAAGACTTTGCATATTGTTTCATAGCAGCAAATGCAAATTTCAGAATTAAAAGTACAGTACACCATCGACTATCCGAACATCCATTATCCGAACGATGTACTATCCGAACTCAATAAAAAGTACAATTATGTATAATAATAAAAACTATGTACGAACAGTAATAACAGTAATGTATTGGACACGTGTAGGCGTATTGGATATTTACTGAACATAAAAAATTGTATACTATAAATTATTACAGTACTGTATAGTAATAAATAAACGCTGTAGCTATACAGCCTCACAATCGATAAACAAAGAATCGATAAACCCCACTTACATCAACAAACTTTGATAAACACATTTACAATTGATAAACAAACTGTGTCAACAGAAGTCTCTGTCACCGAACGTCTGTTTTTTAATTAACTTTATAGTACAGTGTTTGTCCTTACAGTCTAATTTTGGTTTTTATTAATTACACTCAGTTTTAATTCAATGATGTTTAGCCTTAGTAATACATTACAGTACAGTATACAGTTTGCAGTAATTATATAACAGTATGTTAGGAACGATTCTGTAATAAAACCTTTTGTTTTTGAAAAGTGAAATAATGTTTTCAATTTACTATCAATTATCTGAAATATCGATTATCCGAACGGGCCCTTGTCCTGAGAGGTTCAGATAGATAATCGATGCTCTACTGTCATATCACAAGTCAATGTGTTTACTTGCTGCAACTGCAGTCCAATACACTTACTGATTCAGTGAACATAATTCTTCTTAGAATCAGTGCATAGGAGAATTATTGTATCAAGAGCATGTTCTGATGAAGTGTTTCAGTTTCCACATGCTGAAGATTATTCTTCATATAATAACATACTAGTTATTGCCTATCTGATCTTAGTGACAACACGGTTCTAAATTAACATTCTTTTTTCCGTTTTACTGTTGGAAACTGGATACAGTGGCCAAAAGTAAATATAATGAAAGCCAGTAACAAAGATACTCAAATAACAACTCCGAACGTTTACATCAAACTGGCTACTTGATCCATCACACAATCATAAAAATGTAATTAAAGTCTTGAAGTAGAACAAAAATTTAATCGAATCCTGTACCGATGAAAAAAACGTAAAACCAGTGAACAGTGTTTACTTCAGTGTTTACAGTGAAGCGGCAGTGGTGGCGTCAGACACGTACACAACATCAATCATGCAATAAAAAAGCGAAAGCCAACTTGACGTGCCTGGGTGCATTGCATTGCGTTCACATGCGACGTATGCCATTCAACAAACACGACTACAGCTAAAAATGCCAGCAGATCAAGTGTGAGCCTAGAGGAGCCTTTATTTTGTGCACAAATTTTCAATAAATTCAGAACAATCTCAAGAAATTTGTAAGGCATAATCTGATTGACATTCTGCCTGTAATCTAGAAAAAATAAATTAGTTTTCTCGTGATATAAGAAAAATTTTGTATTTTATTTATTTTTTTAATATCTAACCCTACCTCATCCACCCCATAAAATACACAGACCTGAAACATGACAAATTTTTGAAACTTGTCTTTTTATACAGCTGTTAACTGAATATTTGTATTAACAATTGAATAAATATGAAATAATAACTGTATTAATGTGTATATACTTTTTCTGTTCTTAGTTCAATCCTGATGTAAACAAACCCACGCAGCAAATCTGAAACGCTATTGGTCACGGGTGTTGACACTGTTTACACAGCAATGTATTACGCACATGTGCAGAATGTCTGTATAGTCATGTGACAGTTATCTTACCACTTAAATCGAGGCACGTCGTTTTAAGACTTCCTCCATATAACTGTATTCTGAATCGTATTGAATTAATTTGGAGCCAGTTGAAAGGATATGTTGTCCATCACAACACATTAGCTGCTGGTGATATAAAACATTCATTGAGAAAGCAGTAAATGAAACAACGGAGGACAAGTGGAGTCATTGTATGCAGCATATAATCAAGGAATATGATAAGCTATTGCAACTGGCCCACATTAGTGAAGTCGTTATAGACAATGGACAATCTTATCAATAACACTGACTCAAATGATGATACAAGTTCAGACACAGATATGGTCTGTACTCCTTCTGTCAGAGTGACACGCCTCTAATTCAAGTAGCAAATAGCGTTTCATATGTCACGCCTGTTTGTTCACATCAGGATTAAGCTAAGAATGGAAACAGTATACACCATTACTTTCTCTATTTATCGGAAAAGTGAAACACCTGCAACAACTTGAACCAAGCCCCCTATACATGGTGAAGATAATTCTATTTACAAATTACAAAAACAGTTTATAAGAAAAAGATCCGTAAATCTATGTTTTACAACAAAACAATAAAATTTTGTGCAATGGCCATATAAATGGTACAAAAATGGTTAAAAACACCATAACTTCTGTTAGATACAGTATAATAATCCAACAGTCTGTCTACAACTGCTAGTAGGCATCTGTTTTCTCAACTCACATATGCCACCATAACTGCTTGGAGACCTTATGAACTTGCTACGACTGAAGTAGAAGTAACGTCTAGAAATTTGTTGCAAAAATTATGCAGCAGTATCCTCAATTTGTGAAAATAAACTAATGAAAGTGGGAACTGATGCATAACAAATACCTGTTGACTTTCAAGCAAAATGCACACCCAACAATTTAAGAAAAGTAGTTATAAAATTTTTTTACTTTTACACGGAAAATATTTAATTTTCACTGACTCTGCAGTATTGTCTGACTAAAGAAAATACAAGAGCCTTACATCCATGAATGAGAAACACAGTGAAATACTTTTCAATTTACAGACGTTTTCATGAACACACACAAAAGTTTTTCTTAACAACTAATCACCTTTTATGTCCTGACTCGACTAAAATTAAGAAATAACTCGATTTTGTTTCTTAATTAAGAAAGTTCTGTTAGTGGTTATAATCACAAACAGAATTAACACTGTTGCACACTACTATACAAAAATTATTCCAATTAGCACTTTCAAGCTTCACAGCTCATCAGATCAGAAATGAGCTGATCTGATTGGAAAATAATTTCTGATCTGACGATGAGCTGTAAACCTTGGACGCGCTAATCAGAATAATTTTTCTATAGTGGTGTGCAACAGTGTTAATTCTGTTTGAGATTTTTTTTCATTTACTAGTGTGAATGTGGAAAGATGGTGTCACCATTACTGTGAAAATTTCGTTAAAATAAACTGAAGATGTTTGATTAGTTTTGCATGGAGTTTCGGGTTTCCATCTTCACCTTGTTTTGGTGTTTCATGAATCATTCTGTGATCCATTGATTGTTTCTTTCCTTGAGTCAGACATCTTGGCAACATCTGCCAAGTGAAATTTTAAAGACGAGCTTCTTTGATGACCGTTTTGATCCTGTCAGCAACACTGGTTAACTTTTGCTGACTACTCGTAATGATTATAAGCTGGCTCAATATACGAGCTTCTAATAATAAGTATTGTCGTCACAAGAAAAAGATGTGTTATTTATGTTGAGCACAAAGAGAATATGATTTTCTACAAATGCCACTGAAATAGATAATTAAAAATTGGGTTACATTAGGCTAGATTCACTTTGTCCAGATTGTCCAGCAAAAGTCAGCCAGACCACACTATAGTCATCGATAAAGACAAAACATTCAACAAAGAACTGTCACAGATGTATCTGAAACATCTATCTGAAGAGTAAAACCAATTCACTATGGACAACAACCTGGGAACTCTACCAATGTATGCAAAATAGAAAGCAAGCCAATGAAGGTAAAGTTCACATCCTGACAACACTACTAAATATCTAGTGTCTAAAAAAAATCCATTTTCATAAAAGTGAAGCCCCAATAAAGCCTGTAAAGTGTCTACACGTTTTTTCATAACATGTCTTTGTCTCGTAAATTTGATAAACATGTTCGAATCAACATGCTACTCACTAATCAAGAACAAAATGCAAACTGCTAATCATATTATGCCACAAACAACACAGATTAATTTTTAGTGTAAACAACAACAAAAAGTGCAGTAAACAAACATAAAACTGAACGGCTCCACCTTAGGATACGGGTGTGTGTGTGTGTGTGTGTATGGTACCTTGGTCTCAGAGGATCAAGAGAGGATTCGTGTTCTTGCGAGGGCCGGCCAGAAGACGTCGATATCGATGCAGACTTGATGTGGCCCTTGGCAGTGCGACCAACCGTGAGGCCATCTCCAGGCCCGCTGCTCAGCACACTACCAGTCAACCCAAACCCCAACCAACAGTTTACAGTTTACTACTTGTTACTTCCATATTATTTTTTTAAAGTTTCACTACTACAGGATACTTTTAATGGATTTTTAATGCTTCAATGACAGCCTTACACTTAGTTAACCATGCTTCTATGTTAATAATTATCATTCTTCTGAATCAAAACATACATTCATACATACACAGAATTAAAAATTAATTAAACTAATTCTTTTAAATTTCTGGCTACATAAGCTACCCGACCTACATTTCGAAAGGTTATACTTCTTTCTTTAAGAAGATTTAAAATCCACCATTATTCACAACAGAAATAATCAGAATTTTTTTTTTGTTATTTGCAGAATATAAAGAAAATGATTACTTATATAACATTACAAAGTTAAACAAGTTTACGAGATTGACTACAGATAATACAGTAATGTTTTTTAACTTGCTGTTAGTTGTATAGTATGTTGTCACATGTTTCATAGCAGACACATAAATACATGCAAGGGTTATGTCAGCGTGACTTGATATAACCTAATCCTTTTGCTGAGACTACACTGGTATAGAACTCAGCCACACTATCAATAAAACAACAGCATCTTAACTGTATTCTGATTAGGGCTGCAATCTACAGTATAGAAGCCTTGAAAACTACGTACTAACAGCTGATGTCCTTACTTTCACCACAGTATTGTCTGACAACTACTGTTGTTGCCTGCGTTGCACTAATCATTTGTCTGTGTGTTCGTAAATGTTGATACACAGTTGTTATTTTTCAAATTTAAGTCATTTTATAATATGCCAGTATTTAGCATATGTCTGTATGTTTTGTGTACGTGTTATAGAAAATAGATAATTTGTATGATAAATTAATATTAATTTGTTTTATATACATTAATGTTAGCTCTCATTGTTTTAACGAGCCATCAGTTACTTAACAGGCCAAATATCTCCCACCATTAAGTTGACCCACAATTTTAATGTCTGTTATCTTTAATGGGGTTTTGAGAAAATGGGTTATCTCCCACTAAATCCTTAACACGTGATTTACCAGCTGTTAAATTCTTCATGGAGGTCGATGAAATGGGGCATTGGTTTATTGGGTGTTAGGTTAGTTTTCAATTTTTTTTACAGAGGCATATATTTTAATTTCCATTGCACTTTTTCAATGTGTGACTACTCAAAAATTATCAAAATAATAAAAATGGGAAGAACTTCCTAACCGTAACAGAAATTGAAGTTATTATCTTACATGTATACTAACTAGGCTCACAAGAATAGAACAAAAATAAGATTCTGAGCCTATGACGTGATTAATCATTCTATTAAAGATGTTTAAAAAAAAGTCAGTTAACTAAAGAAGCTTTTTTTCGCTCCTTTCAGGTAATTTATTCGCTGACTGACTGAGTTGGCACAGCAAAAGGATTAAATAATAAAATAATATCACTATTGTGCATTCATAATTAAATTTTTTAATATATATAATAGCTACCTTTAAATACATTATCCCCCCCCCACTCGCAATTAAGTAAAATCCAACCTAAATATGGTTTTTGGACGTGGACTGGAACGCATCTCTTGTCTTCAATATTCACTAGTATTTCCTTAATTAATGGTAAACATAACAGTAATACCTGTTAGACTGACAGCACAAAGTTGGCAATCAATGCTATACGAAATGTATATAGGTCATGGCCATGATCAAGCACTTCTATACGAATTCAAAACTTGAGAGTTAAACACAAGTCAGGGAATTGTTACAGCATACATGATTAGAACATTGTTTCTCTCCTGACGGTGAAATTAACTAGTGTAGACCACAATTACTGGGTAGACGTAAGAAATATATTAAGCAAAAGATGGACAAACAAAATTATTAATATCACTTACAGCTGGCATGCACAGCAGATGATAAAGATAATATTGTGAAGAAAAATAAACACCTGGTAACTGTTTCACAGTATACAGTAACTGTTTCATAAAACTCTGACAATTGTTTCTGTCAGTCAGATCTTCTTCAGAGAGTACATAGTCATGTTTTTTTTTTTTTATTCTTTATAAACCAAATTTTTGAAGTGTTCCAAACAGGACAATTTAAGGCCACAAAACCTGCCATGATCCGAGAAGCCGTGACAGCTGTTATTATTATAAACTCAAGACAACCTTATAATAAACTCATCGTATAATAGATTCAACTAGGTTTTACAGTTTCCTTAGATCATACAAGTTCTAAGCTTCAGTATCTGGGACAACTCATGAGAAATGAACAAAGATTTTACTTATTGCAGTCCATACTACAGGGAAAAGTACTTGGAAAGAGAGGAGTTGGGCGACCGAGAATCTCATGGCTGAGAAATAAGGACCTGGTTTGGCATGAATACAACTGACTTATTCCGTGCACCAGTACACAAAGTTAAAATAGTCTATATTATATTCAACATCCGAAATGGATAGGAATTATCAGAAGAAGAAGAAGAAGAAGAAGAAGAAGAAGATACAAGTTCTATACAGGCCTACATAAATGTGCACTTAGGAAGTTAAAAAGCACAATATAATGTAAACAGAGAGGTAAACCAAAGGAACAGGCGAGCAAAAATTGTTATTGAAGATTCTGTGATACAGATAATTTCTTACTATCATGGGTGTACCCCTGGACATCATGAACTTAGAAACGACAAATTTGTTGAAAATACTTTAGGAAGAACGGTTCATCATAATAAAAAACATTGGAAAGAATCTGGCTAATTTTCAGAAGTAAGTTGTGAACAATGTTGGAGTAACACACGGCAGAAACAACATCAGATGACGCAGCTAACTACCGATCAAACTGAAGTGTACATAATGACAGAGATGCCTTATATATGAGCTGATGGTTACCGATACGTGAAGACAAGAGACGCATCCAAGGAAATCGTGGCAAAGCGTCAAATATAGTTAAAAAAAAAAAAACAGAAGACATGAACAAAGTCAAGCAAAACATGATCTACACACAGCAGCCATTAACAGTTCAAGACATAGTACAATGATAAAGTCCGCAACACGCATACATATGCAACACAAAGAAAAAACATAAATGTTAAACATTTCACGTTAATCTCCGAACATCAACTACAACAGCAGTACTTAATTATCTTAAATGTCAGCCACATCTAAGCAAATTGATACCCAATTTTGATGCCAATCCTGACAGATGAATGACAACCTTAGCTTAGAGTGATAAGTCTAGAACAACTACTAATAAACAGGGTAATAATGACTCGAGAATCAACTAAAGTAATGTAGGAAAAGGTTTGGTAAAATTATAATACAAAAACAAAAATGCAACAAATTAACATATATCCAAAAGGAAAACAATACACCTTATAGGAAATTCACAAACAAATCACTTTGAGAGAATGAGTGAGTATGTGTTTTCACACAAGATCTAAACAAGTATAAACCTATCAGCATAGGAAATAAAAAAAACACAATAAACAGAAAAAAATGTAAGTTGAAAAACTTGTAACATGAGATGATGAAGATTACAATAATGACAATGATGATTGTAGCAATGGCAATGACAAAATATTAAAATGACAATTATTAAATTCTTTACGAATGGTGACAAGTTTTCAATGTTCTTCTTTGGTAGTTACTATGTAAAGCCCTTTACACTGATAAGTGCAGAAGAGAGGTGAGGTCTTGGGATTGAGTTCAAATGAAAACGAATTAGAAACAAAAGACAAAAATCACAGTTTCTACTATTTGTAATGAAAACAGAATATTTCTGTTATTAATGCAACACTCGTGCTGGAGAAACTACATCACAGAAAATATTATGAGAATTCTGAAATGAAGTTTTCCTAACAACACAAGTTTCTCATAATTTAACCGGAAACAAATTTTATCGAGCTACATATATTGAAACTAAATTCCAAAGTTTCAAATATTACCTAACTGCTTGTCGTTTTCTTTGATACATTGTTATTTCTGTATAGTAAAATTGGTTTCAAATATCAGTACACTACATGTACGTGAGTCGCAGAATACAAGAGAAGTTGTCGACCGGTCATTGGATGTCGGTAGCTAAAGAAGTTGAAACTGAACGAGTATAATAATTCTTTAACAAGTTATGCATTTTTTAAATACTTTGTGTAGACTATGTATGAATATAAAATTTCACTAACAATCTGATTGTGCAACTAAATTCCACAAGTAGTGTTGTTTCAGAAAATTTCTGTGAAGTACTCACTGTGTTTAACACAGAGCCAAATGAGCATTATACCCTGTGTGCTCAGACGGGTTTACTTTACCTGTGTTATAGTACCATAATTTTGTATTGTGAAAATTCAGTACTGCAAATATGTCTTATACACCAATTATCTTATACCACACCTTATACAGTGGAACCTTGATATAACACCCCTGCGATATAAAGTGACCCTTGATATAATGCTCATTTTTCATGGTCCCGGCAAATTCCCCATATAAACAATGTAAAATAAACCTTGATATTGCACCCCATTTTCGGTGTCCACTCTTGATGTAACGTTCTTTTTGCCAGTGGACGGAAAGGAATTTTTGGAAGTCATACGCCCTTCATTTGTTCCAAAGTCCAGGGCCGTCGTAAACAGTGGTACAAGGTGTACATTGCAACACAGGCGGCACAATCACATCATCACATATGTTTTATGTTTCACATCAAATCACATATGTTTTTTTACCCACCCAATCATAACATTTTAAAGTATCTCAAAGCCTTCCTCTTCTACAGTCTGTGGAATGAAGCTCAAGGCACTTTTGTTATTCTCTGTACACTGTTTATTTATTGTAATTAAACAATACTGAGAATAAATGTTGAGAAGTTTTTTTCTTTATTTTTCATATTTTCATCCCTAAATTTAGTTCTCAAAGGTTTTAGAATAACAGATTCTCTATGATTTACAACAGATATTATTATTTATTTTTTTTAAACATAACATGGTTTGCAAAGAGCTTAGCTTTATAGGAATTCTTAGAAGAAACATCCCAGACTAACTCTAATAATTATGAAGTTTAGGTTGCCAAGTGTTACCAAGACACTACATATGACATAAACAAATTTTTTTTATAGAAATTTCTTTACATTTCTCTAGTTAAACTTGAAACCTTTATATAAAGCAAGCCTTGATATAAAGCACTTTTTGGTAGGTCCGAAGAAGAGCGTTCTATCAAGGTTTCACTGTATACAACAAAAGTAATCGACAACACTCAGGGAGAAGTAATTCAGCTCAACTAAGAAGATGCAATTGGCCCATCAATCGGTAACTATATCCACAGACTCAACCATACTCAGCACACGACAAAACTGTTCCACTGAAAAATAAACCATTAAACAAAGTAATTCCTTACAACCCCCCCCCCCGCCCAACATCTTGATTCCCTCATATTTCTGTATAACAACACATGAACAGAATAATTTTGTATAAAACATAAAATAGAGCATGTCTCTTCTTTTAGTTGCTACGACTGTCTCTTTTTTTCTTCTTTTGAATGTCACGTACTCTTTTCCATGACTAATTAGGCTGTTAGTGGCAGTAAAATATTCCAGGTAGTTTTTCTTTGAGTGCGCACATTTCAAATTTGATGTTAAATATTAATGCTTGTCAGTTTCCATGGTAATAAATAACTTTTCAAGTACAATTAATTAGCACGAGTGTCCTCAAACCAAATGGAATTAAATGGGTGATACTGACTATTAATAAAATATAATATTAGAGTTGATAAATTAATTAATAACAACTATTTGGTTATTCTATAAAAGTCATGTGATTTTTACTTACATAAAAACAATAATGTGACAGATCTCCACTAAATACTATTTTTACGAAAAGTCCTCATAAAATAATCATATGGTGTAGTCCCATTAAAACCCACCACCAGCTTAACCAAAATAATTACTGTAGAAAAATATAATAATGTTGTAATATCATAAAGAAGATATTAACAAGCCTACAGGAAGGTTACAAGGAGCACAGTACTTTGACTGTTAATGTTACAATTCATAAGAAAATGTATAAAAAATCTTCAATTTGAATGTTTAAAAAAATTTGTAGCATTTGAATGTTCAATTAAAATGATACACAACATACGGCGTTTTAATTTACAAAATTAATAAAAAAATAAAATCCAAAAGGATTCTGCCCACTATTCTGATTACAACAGAATTCCATTATGTGTTTGAAAAGAGACAGTAATTAACAGTTAAAAAACAAAACTACTCACGTTACAAAATGAGGATACAGCATTTATTAATGAAAGACTGAATTCTCTGTGTTGATGTTAAAAAACTGAATTTTATAAACTTAGTTTACAAGACATACAACAAAACGTGTGTGTACATCCAGTATGTTGCATGGATGACTTTATATACGAGGGTAGGTTGAAAAGTTCTGGGCCTGAATAGAAAAACAACACTTTTCTGGATTTATTTCTCAACATAATCTCTATTTAGCTCTATACACTTTTTCCAATGATGTTCTAAAGTGGTTATGTCAGACTGATAAGCCGATTTTTGTCAAGGTCCTCAAAATAGCCATTTACAGCATCGCTGACTTGACTGTTGTCAGTAAATCTTTTCCCACCGGGTCATTTTGAGGTTAGGAAAGAGGTAGAAGTCACTCGTGGCTAAGTAGGGAAAGTATGGGGGCTGAGGATGCAATTCGAACTTTAATTCTTTGATTTTAGCCATCCCAACATTGGCTGAAACCTTCCTTCTACACTGTTTTTGGTCAAGTGTCAGCAAACGTGGCAACCATCTAGTGCACAGCTTTGTCATACACAGATGTTCGTGTAAGATATCGCGCACAGGAGCTATCTCGTTCACTTTCATTCCATGGTCTATCAAAACAATTTTATGGATTTATTTCTATTTTTGCTGGCACAGCACTCGAATTGGATGTCCAACACGTGGGTCATCAGTTGTGCTTGTCCGACCCATTTAAACACAGCAACCCAGAGCTCAACTGTTGTATTCGATGGATAAGAGTCCCCCCAACTTTGAATACAGCTACTTTTTCATATCAGTTGCAGTTAAAGCTATGAAAACAAAATTTAATCACAGCACGAATTTCCAGCCTATCCAACGATGATCGACGCACGTACAGTGGTGGACTGTGCCATTAATAATAAACGACTCATTGACTTGAAATCATCGAAAGTAGACCTACAAAGAAGGAAATCATACAATAAGGTCGAAGTAATTAGCATAGTAACACTATGTCTGTGCCAGGCCCAGAACTTTTCACCCTAGCCTCGTAGATAAATATTTTGAAGAATAATTATCAGTGGATAAAGATGGGCTGATGCAAAGTTTTTGCACGACGGACATTTCAGTGGGACAGGAACACAGATCGCAATGAATGTATACAATCACAAAAATCTGTATTCATTTGCGGGTGTTTGTGATCGTGTTACTGCATCATTGAAAATGTCCACCATGCATACGTACAAAATGTCTATACAACATAGACAATCTGGGCCACGGCCTCATAGCCTGGAAACTAGTGACAAGTGTAATAAACAGCCATGAAAGCTTACGTTCACTTACGATACAAGTTGTTTGAATATAGACAATCAATGCTTTATTCTAAGAGTATGAACATGCCGCCGCAGAATTACTGGTAGACAGCAGCTTAACGTGAGACATTACTGTACTGTATGACAGTGAGGTCATAACAAATGTATAGAGTTGAATAGGAGTGAACATGTCGAAGATGCTTATTGTACTATATTACTGTGCAGCTTCATTACTGTTAAGAGTCAGGCAAGAACAAATTATTTAGTTTTTACCTCACGGAACGCAGCAATGTAGTAAGATGATGCGCTACCTGTTCAGTTCACTGAATCACATGACTTCCCTCACTCCATAGTGTAGCAGAGTTCACGTGGACGCGTTCTTATCTCGCCTGTTCATATGCCTTTTTGGTTGTGATTCCGGCTTCATAGTTAATATTCTGATTTTTAATTATAAGTGAAAGACGATTTGATAGACTTAGTTTCTTTGTCTTTCATTATAAATATCTTTAAGTATAATGGTCATGTCTTTATATCTTTAAGTATAATCATCAAATTATGTCTTTAAGTTTTAAAAGTCATAAGTAAGGTAAAAGCTTCGCTTGAAGTTAAAGGCGACTTCCTTTTATGAATGCCACAGATATATCAACCTTTGAGTAGAAGAGGTTAATTTGTCGGTTTGTATTATAAAAACTAAACTAGGCAAACAATGAACTATAATGAAGAAAAACATTTGACAACTTTGAACTATAATCTAATAACTGCTGTGACACATATTCACTACTAGAAAACCCTTTCTTTTTGCACAACGAAGTGAACTGTTTGTCAGCTGACTTGTTGTGGTGTCTTACAGTATGGATAAACTCCTCGGTATGTTTGTCAGCTGACTTGTCGCGATGTACCACAGTACAGTAATGTCTCACAGTACGCTGCAATCTACCAGTAATGCTATGTCGTCATGTTCGTGCCCTAACATATCAAGTGTTCTTACACTAAGGTATATAACCAAATAATATTCATGAACGTCTCATTACACCTTAACAACAACACACACACACACACACACACACGCACGCACGCACAGGTCATTAAGCTACAAAACCAAGTGAAGAAACACTGACCTCGGAGTTTCGCCTGCTGTGTTTGTCTTCTCATTGGAACTGGCTTTAGCTTCGTAACTGATTGTGCTCCTTCTGCCGACTGAACCGCCCGGTGCCAAAACTCTGTTACCCTGCATCGTGTTCGATTTACTCACTCTGGGCTTGCCAGGACTTGCTACATCTACAACAACCAACAAAACAATAATTGACATCAAGTGTCCCACACTCAACAGCCATCAGCATTCAAGGGAATTAAATATAGTATCGTGTGTATATAGAGGAATACAAGTGTTTAGGGGTGAAAATTACGGCCAGTGGGAAGCAAGACAAAGAAATACAATCCAGAATTAAATCGTGAAAGATGGCTGTATCTACATTAAATGGAATCCTGTGGGATACGTGGGATAAGCAAATTACAGCAGAAACTAAAACCAAACATATTTTAAAACCATTGTTAGAACTATCATGACTTACGGCACAGAAGTTTGGACTAATAATAAATACACAAGAAGAAAATTAATAACACAACAGATGGACTTTTGAAGATGTTCTACAAGAATATCCAGGCATGAGAAAATTAGAAATGAAGTCATTAAGGATAGAATGAATGTAAAAAATTCAACTGTTGATTTTATCAAAACAAAAAAATTACAATGGTATGGACACACGAAAAGAAAGGCACAGGAAAGATTGCCAAGATGAGTTATGGAATGGACCCCACCCAGAAGAAGGGAAAAAAGGAAGACCACCTAAATAGAAGAAATTCAGACTATATTGAGGGAACGAGAAATTGAAGAGATCTTTGGATGGACAAGCAGCAGTGAAAGATGAGAATTCAATCACTTCTGTAATCTTTGGTTCTGGAAAATGTATAAACATTGTACAGCTGGAATAAATCAAAAAATAATCGTGTCTATGCAATTATACAGACCTTGGCAACTTGGTGTTAAAAGGAAATAATTTCATTTTCAAGTTACTGAAATGTCAACTTAATAAGGTTTGCAGAAACTCAGTTCTATAAGAACAATATTTATAATGAGCTGAGATTATAACAACAGACAGTCACCTAGTTTTGAACACCCAACAAAACTGGATACTTGTGTCCTTCACAGTGACTGACCTGGTGAGCAAGTGAATAAGTTGCACACAATTGCAAATATTTATTACAAATTATAAGATTTCAGACATTAGCCATCGTAAGGTTGTTTACGTTGCAACCACGGGAGAAATCCTTCTTTGATGGAATGGTGAGTACTGTTATATTATTATTATTATTTTAGCACTACATTTGTATAACTAAGGTTCGGAGTTTTGACAATATTTATTTGTTAGCGATAGATTTATATTTGTATTAATTTATTGTTCTCCTGAAGACAACCTCTGATTCTCTAGAAGTCGAAACGTCGTGTTTATTAATTTTAACTTACAATGGCTAATGTCCAAAATCTTATAATTTGTAATGAGTATATTGCGCCATTGATTAATAATAATTTTTTAGAGTTGCAAATATTTGTTTCTATTCCTGCCACTGAAGAGATCACTGGCATTGATGATACTGCATTCTACAGTATAACACCCTAACTGGAATGTTCTTAAAAAGAATGATAAATGTTATTAGTGTTTAATACTTTTTGTAAGGGGATATAATAATGAGGAACGTTATGCAGCTTGTATGACTGTAAACTTAAGTAATGATAACACCCGATTATACTGTATTACACACGGACCTTGTCAGAAAGTGATGAGAACCAATTCAGAAGAAGTCTTGAGGATATTTGGTGCAATTAAAGGAGATAATTGGAGATTAAGGAAAAATTACAAATTTAACACACCAATTGAAGACAAAAATACAGTAAGCTTCATCAAAGCACAAAGAATAAGTTGGCTGGGGCACGTTTAAAGAATGGAGGATACAAGAATGGTTGAGAATGTCAGGAAAGAGAGATTTTATGGAAAAGGAGGGGTCTACCAAGGAAACGATGGATGGACTACATCACCTTGCTAAGATGGGTATGGGAAAGAACTGACAAATGTTAGAGCGGGCATAACTTCGAGACAGGAGAAACCTGCTTGCGGGAAACAGAACTTGGATGGAAGAGTGGGGTGGCTGAAATGCTGTGTAGGTGTCGGGAATTTGGCCGCTGCTTGTAATGGCCTGCACGCATGCTTGGTGGCTTGGTCGGCCTTGTGGCCAGTCACCCCCACCATGTTCTGAACAGCTGGTACGAGTGGACAGCCCCCAGTTTGGGTTGCCAGGGCCAGTAATAGGGCATGCGAGTGTGTCCAATGTGTTACACTTGCTACGCCTACTCCACTGGCCCCCCTGGGGTAGACATTTCTCTCAATGACAAATGTAGATAATGTAGTCTTGGCTTCCAAGGGGGAGGGGATAATGACCACACAGGATATCAACTGATGTCAGTCACCATTCTATATTCTATAACTTAACTATAAGTTTAAAAAGGATGTAGATCATGTCCACTGGCATCAAAGCCAGTTTAGGCTTAGCACCCTAATTATTAATCAAACAAAAATTTTAAGAAAATATTACATATTTTATGACACTTTCGTTAAACGTAAAGGTAGATTACATTTACTATAAATTCAATTTTCCTCAGTGACACTATAATTGCAGAACTAGACAGACTTACACCTGGTTTCACCATCATTTCTTTTGACTGGAACTAGATATGTTATAAAACTGTTTACTTAGATTACCTGTTTAATGAAACTTTGTTAGATACGGTGGATCCTCTGAGTTTTTTTAATTGTTTGCAAAGAGATTGCCTGTTTTGTTAAGAAATTTGTAAAATGCTGGGGATAGATATCTGGAATTCTTTTCTTTTTTAATATCTCAGATCAAACAACATTTGAAATCACTAATTGTGCCCATAATTTGTCTTTCAGAGGATTTTATAGTTCACTATTACTTCTTCTAAACAGGAAAATAGATTCAATTTTTGCCTGACCATAATTTATAAAACAAAGTATTTCCAGACCTAGGTTTATTATAACAATTTTTTCTCATTTTTACCTCTTAGTTTTGTGCTCTTCACATGAAAATGAAGAAACGTTAGTGCTTGCCATTTTTTATTATACTGCAATTTCATTACATAACACTTTACAGAATGCTACATAGTCTGACACTGCATGTTTTTCTTCATTGCTTTCATTATCGTCATCAAACGAAAACGATTCTGAAGAGACAAAGACATATACCAAACCCAGGCTCACACAGTATCTAATCCATGTCAGGTACGAGAGTAAAATGTGATGCACGGGAGTGAAAAAAAAGAGTGAAAAATGTTGACAGATACACCATGTCATCCAATTTCTGAAGGGTGTTACCAGGAGAATAAGGAAAAATGAAGAACTGAATGCACTAATTGGAAGGAAAGATATACCAATGTTCATGAAAAGCACAAAGAAAAAGTTGGCTGGGGCATGTTAAAAGAATGGAGGATACAAGAATGGTTAAGAGTATCTGAAAGGGGAGATTATACGGAAGATGAAGGAGGGATCAACTAAGGAAAAGTTGGATAGACAATGTTGCTCAGACCTTGCTATGATGGGTATAAGAGGCTGGTAAGGATTGGCGAATGGTAGAGGGGAGTGGAGGAGGATTGTTGTGGAGCCCAAGGCCCACCAGGGGCTGTACAACCAGTGATAGAATGAAAGAAGAAGCAGGATATTTGCAAAATACAGTATTGTGTAAAAATACTTTGTAAAAAGAAAAAAAAAATAGTGTTGAAACTCACAGGAGATTACTTACAAAGTTACAACCTTAATTAACCTCTTCAACATAACTATACACATTTGACACAAATGTTTCACTGGGAGTACCTACTTGTGTCTAGTACAGGAAGGTTGGCAGTGTTCTTAGCAGGTCGAGAATTAAGTCGTGCCGTGGTCTCCTTGATGGTCGCAGAATCAATTGTGTTCTGTCGTTTGAAGTTGCTACCCGCCGCTGTGCCGCCGCCGCCTCCTCCACCACCGCCTCCACCGCTAGCACTGGTACTGTGATTATGATTGGTCGAGTTTGCTGTTCCACCCGCTGGCACGCCACCTTCAATGTCACACAACCCAGCATTGGTTATTAATAGACACAAACGTCAATCTAAGTACACAATTTATGTTTCTACCATGCACATTCCACTCTGGTGTAACACAATGAATTTAAAACGTTTTAATTCTGTTCAGTACATTTCGATAACAACCTATTAAAACATTATCAATGTGCATTTTAACAAAACCTTTACTAGGAAACAATGAGAATTGAAAAAAAGAGGAAATTTGTTGATAAAAGCATCACATTACCAAGAAATAATCTTCAGTGGATTACTATTCTTTCTTTTTGGCCAACTGGTGAGTTGACTGAAAAGAAAGAACACATCCCACAAAAAATGATTCTTTCTTTTTGGCCAACTGGTGAGTAAGAAAGAACACATCCCACTGAAAATGAATTCTGACAGTTAAAACGTCTACAATGGGACACCACCCTAGGTGTTATACTAGAATGTTGTAGTGAATGAAACTGGAACATGGTTCAATAGCCCAGCAGTCTCCTCAACATATGGCTCCAGCCGTAAAAGCTTAAACATTATGATGAAGTTTAATTAAGAAAGTTGTGTTAGTGGTTATAATCACAAACAGAATTATCACTGTTGCACACCAATTTTTTTAAAAATTATTCCGATTAGTGCTTTCAAGCTTCTCAGCTCATTGTCAGATCGGAAAAATAAAATCGGAACAAAAAAGATTTTTCCAATCTGACGATGAGCTGAGAAGCTTGACACCGCTAATCGGAATAATTTTTCTATAGTGGTGTGCAACAGTGATAGTTCTGATTATGATGAAGATCTGAAAAATTCAAAACATCTCTATAATAACATATAACACCAACTTTGTCACTACTTATTGCCACACTGCTCGTTTAAGACCTGAAGATGCTGGAGACACCAAAAGGCCTCATCAAGAATAAAGTATTTAGCAGCGTGGCAATAAGTAGTGACAAAGTTGGTGTTACGATGGCTGCTAATAAAACTAACAAAACTGAAAATAACATTTTCAGATAACGACCAATCTGTCAAAATCTATGAAGAAAACAAGAATTGAAACGTGGTTCTTAACAAAATAATTAAACAAGAAACATGAAGAAAACCCCTACAGAACACTCAGCAGAAGAAAACAACAGAGTGACTCAGTTCGGTTACATTATAAGAATCCCAAATTTGTTGTGTTTACTTGCTGAACTGCTACTTGTCATGTTCCGGACGAGGCCTTTCTGTGTTTCCACCATTTTTAAGCCTTACACCACGACCTCAGAACTGGATCGTGGTTTAGGACTTGAAAATGGTGGAAACACTGAAAGGCCTCGTCCAGAACATGACAAGTAGCAGTTCAGCAAATAAACACAACAAAGTTGGAATTACAGAGACTGCTAATAAAATAAAAAGATGAAAAATTACAAGAATCAAAGAAGAAAGGATAACTTTAAAGAGTGTATAAGAAATACTTACATACTAACAAAAATAAACGGAAGCAGGTCAACAAAAACATGGCAATATGAAATGAAAAACGTATATGAGACAAAAGGAAGCCAATGAGAAATACCAAAACCATACTATACCTATTAAAGGGTGGATTAGATAAGATGTAAAGATTAAGTAAATAATAATCATTTTCTTGTGGTAATGAACTTGAATTACTAAACTTCACCAAGTTCCACTGGACTCAAATTTAAAACATTTCTGTCGATGGTCCGACAAACTTTATTGTTTCTTTTCTTTTATAAAATTGCTAAACTGCTATAATTGTTATTATTTAGACAAAGCTTTTCGTCATCACTGACATCTTCACGTCTTAAACAACGTCTGTCAACTGTACGTTGTAAGCTTTTACACTTTAGGCCCCTCCCCTTGAAGATGTCAGTGATGACGAAAAGCTTTGTCTAAAGAAGATGTCAGTGATGACGAAAAGCTTTGTCTAAATAATAACAATTATAGCAGTTTAGCAATTTTATAAAAGAAAAGTAAGGATGGCTGCTAATTTAAACAATACGAAGAATAAAACTTTATTGTCATCTTTATTGCCAACAACACTGTAATTAGTTGTGATTAGGCTGTCATTACAAAGCCACAATTGTCTTGAAGATGATAATAAATGTTATACAAAGGCAATTTGGAAAGTTCGGGTGGCCTGAAAATGAAAGACTTACTTTTTTCTGGTATCATTTTAATTTTTTTATACGGTTGCCTTGTAATTCAACACATTTAGTCAAGCGATGCTCCAGTGATTTTATCCCACCACAGCAGTCAAACTTCTAGGTCTTGAAAACAACTGTTTACTGCAGATTTCAGCTTATCATCTGAGGAAAATCTCTTCCCTTCCTCCAATATTTTTTTTTTATGTTTGAGAATATATAAAAGTCACATGGAGCCAAATCAGGCGAATGATATGGATATTGCGACCAACCATACTTTAACTCTATGGTTTTTGCTACAGAAATGATGCTGTCTGAGGTCAGGCAGATCATTATCCTGAAGGAACAATCATTTTTTTTGTTAAACCTGGTCTTTTTCACAATTTTTTTTTTCATTTAATTGGTCCGAAAGGTTAGCACTATAGTACAGGGTGGCGCAGGGAAACGGGAAAATTTGAAGTTGATTTTGGCAGCCCTGTAGATGTAGCAGAAGTGAAACTGTCTGTCTAGCAGTAACGGACATTTAGTTACCATGGAGCAGTAGAGCGGTGCAGTCGCCATAAGGGCGTTTTACCGACATTGTGACAGTTTGACAGCTGCACTGTCACCGGACAAAAGGCTTGCCGCATGACAAATGACGCCAATCGTACACTCTAGTGTTTTTGGTGGCCCTAAAAAGGACCTGGTGGCGAGAAAGCTGAAGTTCGTCGTGCCACGTTGAGGTTTTCGGCGGCTGCGCCCGCTGATCGTGGCGTACTACAGTCCTCCTCTTCTTTTGGCACCGGTTGTAGAGTCGGCTGCCGGCCCAGCGAAATCCATCACTGGTGCGGAACGGGAGTGCGAAGACGCAAGAACGGTGGCGGTTCTATTCTTCGGCTGTTCCTTCCGGCTGACTCCGCCTCGATGTCGTCCGAGAGAGAAGAGGAGATGAAGTGCGTCCGATGGCGTGGCGATGAAGTGTGTTAAAAATTTTCTGCTGGCCCGGGTTTTATGCACTAACCGGGGTCGCTGGTTGGCTCGCTGTGTCCACCGCTGGTACCGGAGAGCAGATGTTCGCATACCGCTGCCGTCACAACTCCACCGGGTCTTGAATGCTCTCTGGTAGCCAGCCTACTGCTCTGCTCCAGATGTTGTGGAGGTATCTGTTGGGCGCCATGTTGATTGGTGTACCGGCTGGTAGCTCGCTGGTGTGGCTGTATCTTGCATCCGCAAGATGATCGCTGCCCCACGTTGGGCGCCACTTGTCATGCGGCAAGCCTTTTGTCCGGTGACGAGAGTTTTGCGCCACTATCAGATCCCGCCCCGCGGTCAAGTCCCTTCGTTACACGCAATCGAAACGTGGGTTCGTAATTTTGAAGAGACTGGTTCAGCTTTGAAGAAAAAGCCTAGTGGGGGTGTATGGTCTGTACGTACCCCAGAAAACATTGATGCCGTGCTAGCTGCCATCTTAAGGAGTCCTCGTCGTTCGGTGAGAAAAATTGCCTCGTCATTGCAGCTCGGACGTCGGAGCGTTCAAATAATACTCCATGAACTTCAATTTCATCCGTACAAACTTCAGATTGTGCAACAACTGAATCCTAATGATTGTGTATTGCGCCTGCAAATTTGTGAACAATTGTTGGCTAAAATCAATAAGGATGCTAACTTCATTCAAAATCTTTGGATGTCCGATGAAGCCCATTATCACTTAAGTGGATACGTGAATAAGCAGAACTTCCGTTACTGGGCTCAAGGAAACCCTGCTCAGCTTCACAAGCGTCCACTACACAGTACCAAAGTTACCGTATGGTGTGTAGTATCGTGTCATGGGGTGATAGGCCCTTACTTTTTTGAAGATGAACGAGGCACTGCTGTCACTGTGACGTCTGAACGTTATGTCAACATGCTAGACATTTTTGGCTCCAGGACTCCATACTTTTCCAAATCTTGACATTCAGCATACCTGGTTTCAACAGGATGGAGCCACCTCACACACTGCCAGACAGTCTATAGCAGCAGTGAAACGTTTGTTTGGGGATCGCATAATTTCAAAGAATGCTAACATCGCTTGGCCGCCCTGATCTCCAGACCTTTCAGTCTGCGACTTCTTTTTATGGGGACATCTGAAGAGCATTGTGTACCAGACTAGACCAAGAACTCTTGCTCAGCTCAAGACACAGATTGAAGAGGAAATCACCAAAATCCCAGGTGACACATTGCGCCGCGCTATGCAAAACCTACAGAAACAACTTACTGAATGTGTACGGCAAAATGGGCAGCATTTAACTGATGTAATTTTTAAAAAGTGATGCCTAATATAATTTCCAGTCTTGTAGAACATATTTTGAGCCTCAAATAAAATTTTGTAACATTCCTTCATTTTTTTTCTAATTATTTCAAATTTTTCTGTTTCCGTGCGCCACCCTGTACAATCCATTTATCGTTTGATCCTTTCCAAGATAATGTATTAACAATAATTCTTTAGCGTCTCAGAAATCAAAGTCATACACTTTCCAGCAGACAAACGTGACTGTCTTTTCTGGAAGTGAAGAATCAACTTCCCCTTTTGCTGCCAAGATCAGTCCAATGTCTTCATCAGTCATCTGTTATTGTCGACAATCTTGTGCCGTCCAGCCATCTACAAGGAAATCTACAGTGATGCCTTGAACATGTTCGGTTGAGTTTTGTTCTTCCTTTCTGTGGCAATGTCGGCAGTCTTGCGGGCACGGTCTTCGTGATAAGCCATCTGCATTACCATGCAGGTGCCCCTGCCGATGTTGTACCATGAAGTTGTACTCTTGTAGACGTTCGAGCCACCTTGTTTGGATTCATCCACTATTTTCACTGCTGCTTTGTTTATGGAATAAAGTGTTGCATCTAAATTCCATCGTCATTACAAATCTACAAATAAAATATTTTCGTAATTTTCTTGAAACAGTCCAAATATTCATAAGAAGCTTGCATTAATCAGTTGTCATCAAACACAGCATCCATCTTGAAGAGAGCTTTCTCCCATTACTTCGCCTCAGTAAGAATCTCTTTCATCTGACAGTCTTAGCAACCCAAAACATATTTCACTCACTGAAAAATTCTGTTCGTGTTACCACTTTTTTAACAAAAAATCTGATCACAGTATGATGTTCAATTTTCTTCTCTGTCAACGGTGCACCGAGATGATCTTGTGGGATGATTTTGTTTACACAGCTGTTTCTAATTAACAGTGTAGTAAACCGACTTGATGCTTCACACCTGTTCATGCAGTGAAAAAACAGAAACGCAACGCATACCTTTATACCTCGAACTTTCCAACTTGCCTTCATACAAACACTGGCACAAGTATTTTAAAACTGGGTCCAGTTAATTTATTTCATCTCATTAAACTTTTCATTCGCAAATCTACAATACATTTT
The DNA here is from genome assembly GCA_034769895.1 of Magicicada septendecula. Taxonomy (NCBI): domain Eukaryota; kingdom Metazoa; phylum Arthropoda; class Insecta; order Hemiptera; family Cicadidae; genus Magicicada; species Magicicada septendecula. The sequence continues at coordinate 10,940,859 of CM068371.1, read as the reverse complement.
AATTTTAAGTCTTGAAGAGTTAATTTAAATACAATACAGGTTATGTTAACACTAGGAAATTTCAAGTTGAAAAAAAAGAAGACTCTGGCCTAATATACCATGGCCAGAGGATATGAAAGTCGTCTACAAGTGGTAGAAATAGGATCTCAGTATTGAACACATTTACAAACAACCACATGTTTTGGAAGTGAAATGTAAAGGCGAACAAGATTGTGGGAACAATTTATATGTACAAGATACGGCTGGAGTACACACAACTACGAACACATCATGTTGTGGATATCATGATGGATGATCTCAACAAAGTAGCCAATAAAATGCTCGTGTCATAATGACTTGAAATTACTACATATTATCAATGTTACTGAACAGTTAAGAATACAATTCTTTCTGGCAATTATGAAAAATTAACACACATGTTCTTAACACAACATAAACATTTCTATCAAAGAATTTGTTGGCAAAGGGTTTGTGAGGATCGGTCAAAAATATAACACAAGTTTTAACTTATTTGTCTTTTTTAATAATTTAATAAGTGTCTTATTTTTTACCAAGTTAAAATTTGTGTTATATTTTTTACCGATCCTCAAAAACCTTCACCGAAAAATTCATTGACTGACAGTCACTACGAGTTTAAGGATTTCTATAGTTAACTATACATACATTTATCAATTTTATCTATTAATAAATTTGCAAACACAGCAACTTCACTGAACTTATTATTACATTCACTGTGTTACAAACAAACGCATTCTTTATCACACACACACATGCATCAATCATCACACATTATCTGTTTTTTGTTTGTAACTTTTGAAATGAACGTACGATCATGCAGATGACAGTTACTTTTTTCAGTTCATTTGACTCTAAATTTTCTTCTGTTTATTTCCTTTTCACAAGCAAAGTAATTTACACGATGGCATGCAATTAACAACATGCACATGAAACACAGACATTGCATGAACAATGTGTTTCATTTACAATCAACTGATCGACTAACAGCAGAATCAAAGCTCCGTTCATGGTCAGCAAATTGTATGTATACATATTAGTGGAACAATGGTGGGAATACTTAATAAACCCCTCTCTGTGTGGTGATTTGATCCTTTCCTTTGAGTCGTCTACTGAAGCCGACCTCTGTCGACATTTGCCTCCAGTTACGTCGAATCTCCAGCAGCCGCTTCCAAGAGATTCTCTGCCCAATCTTTCCTCTTATTTTTCTGGTGCTCATCACAATGTCCTCTCATTACTTTTGGAGATATTCAAGTGTCACGCCTTCATTCTAGAAGGCCTACCTATCTTAGACAATCCTACGCTAGTATCATACACAGTCTTGTTGTCGTCATCAGTGCACACCATACACCCTTATCAACTGCTAGACTGGATCTTTCCAAGCAATTCGTAATCGTCTACTAAACTTGAGCGTCTACTATTTTTTTCAGTTGTCACCTACCACATGCTTTGCAACATAGGACTTCAACTCATTGTTTTCCGTATGTTATGACAGTAATTCTGTACATTTCGTGGAAAAGATAAATGATTTTGTTCTCACTGAACACTTAATGCTTGTGTCCTAATTTTTATGACTGGTGTTTTTCATCCAAATTACACAAGTATACCGATCTCATTGAAACTATTTACCATTGGTTTCAAAGCACTCTTATCAGTTGTAATTAATATTTTTATCTCCACCCATATAGTTGTGTTGTTGATAAATTTCTGTCACCAAAGCCATACAGTTACAACACAACGATAATTATATGAACAAGATGCCTTCATTGATGATGATAAGTTGCTGAATGCTGACTGTGGTAATGCAGAGTCCATGTCCATGTCAACTTACTATTGTGACAATCTACTGGCATAGAAAGACATTATCACTGGTTTAACAACACATTATCACATCAAAGCGCTCCATTACACATTAATGTTCTGAGCTCATGAGCTATACATGTAAACATGTGATCCTTGTGTGCTAGCATATGCCAATATGATATCAAAGTCTATACCTTCAGATGGACCAATTTGTCCGTATATCCTGATGCTCTTTTCATCTGTAGTACTGCTCTCGTTCTTATCATATGAGTCTACAGATACATTTTCCAACATCTTCATCCTCACTAAATGCTTAAACATCTTACCCTGCAATATGTTTGTGATAAAAGTTATTATTTTTCCTGACGTGTCCACAAATTTAAATTTTTCTAGATTCCATTTTTGTAGCAATTTCTTTATATTTCATTTACTTTGTTCAACACCTCTACATCTGATTTGTTTTCCTTTCGTTACTTCGTCTCCCAAAGCACTACGGCCCTGCATATAACTTGGGTTCCTCCATTATTCGCCTCCACTAAAATTATTTCTCCTGCCAGGCGTCTCCAATTCCTGAATCATATCCTTTCCAAATCCATTCTCATTCTTCCTACCCACCTCACTCATACCACTTCATCATACAGGATTCTCTTCGACTGTCGTCTCTCTCAACCCACTCTCTCCATACTCCCTAATCAGGTGATTAATTCTGGATCTATTAATTCGTACTATATCTCCTCTCAATACACTATGTATCTCTATCTCATCCTCCAGATTTACAGGGCCATCAACTGTCCTTATTTTTTTTTTATGTTCACATTTCACTACAACTAGCAACAAGAATAGTGTACTGAAATTGTGCCTCTACCTCTATACCAGTAGCATAGGCGATAATCATAATGGCGGTTATGAACCATTCTAGTGACTGGGCAACCAGTAATTTTCTGACAGTCGCTGTCGTCGACCTGAGTGTTGAGACACAACTACAGGCGCAGAGGCTCCGCACAACAACATATTGCATCATGATGTATGGTTTGATTCAATGTTCATACTAACTAAAGGTTTCAGTCTATAGACTAACTTCATGATAAAGACCATCTCCATTAACAGACAATCCCTAAACAATATATAACATACTGTGACGGCGAAGGAACTACACTAGGATGACTCTGTCATCTTGACAATTGTTAAATGCAACACAGTTTCTATCCCATCCACGCACCTGCATGCACAAACACTAACTCTATCATGCCCCTCCACTTGGAGTTACTGCACCGTGTACTCATGTTACTACTTCTTAACACTTTATACAATTACTTTCTAGCACAAAATGGTATATACTGAAGTACACGCCAAAGTCCTGAACTCTGAATACCACTAGTTTTGAACAAAAGATTCTACACAAGTTACAGAAAATAACAACACTTAAATTACCGAACAGTGAACGTCATATTCTCACGTCTACCACTGAAACAATAGGGAATGGTCGAGGTGATGGTAGGTCCAGTTTACACTATACAAACATACTGTCAAAGTACAATAGAACCCAAACGAATGTCTACTGTACAATAATGACTTGTTTCCACAGGTTAATAGTACACCTAATCATCATCATCATCATCATCTTTAAGGATTAAACCAAGGATGGTTTGTTCCGGTCTCAAATTGACAAACATTAGAGCTGGTCACTCCAGCGCTCCCTCGGACGTCCCACACCTCTCCGTCCCTCGGCTTATAGTTCTATAGTTGTTTGGGCATGCGGCAGTCAGCAGTCATCCATTCGGCAAAAATGTTCCCACCAATGTAGCCGATACTGGGTGATCCTGTCGAGTATACTCGTAATATTCAGTTCCTGCCGTACATCTGTGTTTCTTCTATGATCATGGAGAGTATAACCTGTCACGTGCTTGAGAAATCTCACTTCAGCTGCTTGGATACGACTGGTCTTGCCTTTTGTTAAAGTCCAATTCTCACACCCATAAAGAAGTGTGGGAAGAGCCATCACCTTGCAGAATTTTAGGTGTGTTCCTTTACTTGCTGACTTAAGGGTTCGCCTAAAGGTCCCACACATAAAGTTGAACTTATGCAACTTATTCACAACGTTGTTACTGGCATTATGAGACACACTGTAGCCCAGGTATTCAAAATTGCTATAACGTGTTCCAGGACAGTACCATCTATAACAATTTTTGTCTGTACGGGATCAGTTCCACAAAAAGCCGTCACCTTAGATATTTGCAATCCAGAGTCTTTGCAGATTCAATTTAACAGATGTATTCTCATCTGCAATCTGTTTTCAGAGTCCGACAGAATAGCTTAATCATCTGCAAACAACAATCAATTGTAGAGTGACCAACCACTAAATGTTCAATTGATCAGGCCAACTGTAGGAGCATTTCTCGCTTTCCTTGCTTCTATTAAGATGCTATTCTCCCGATAAAGACTCTGTATTGCTCTAATCAGATGTTGTGGGATCCCTTTCCTTGCACTTGTTTCAACAGGTAATACACAGTACACCTAATATGAGTCAAAATTCAATAGAATACACAAAAACAGTACCATTTGTGACAATGCTGCTAGATTACAATCGAGTAGGCATCTGCAATCTCCAAGCAATGATGCCTTTCCACACAGGAAAAATAGGTCTTAATATTAAATGTACACTAAACGTCCCGATTTATTTGATACTTTTACAGAAATTAAAGTGCACAAAAAAAAATAAGTGTAAACATGTTGGAGACAGGAAGTGTTACCAGCCAACTGTAAGTACTCCGTCCATCCAAGTTGTTTGACCGAAAATAATAACGTGAACACTGTCCACAAAACACTTTTCTGTTTCATAAAAGTCTCTTCAAAACTTTCTACTCTAAATAAGTTTTCCGGCGGCAGTGTTTATAAGACTACAAAGTTGCTAAAATGGTGTCCTTCCTGAACTTACATAACACATCAACTCCAAGAACTAGATATAGAAAAAGGATTGTATTATGTGGGTAAACGGCAACTGAAGTAGAATAATAATTATTTTGATAATAATCTACAAGAAAAAGAATTTTAATATAATATGTGAATTATGAAATTTAATTTTAAAATAAATATAAAATCTAATTTATTGAGTTTATTTGCATTCGATATGCATGATATCTTGAGACTGTTTGTTAATGACAGATCAGTATTAATATTTTAATTTGAAAATTACACAAAATCATGTGCATGCAATATGTGGTTGCAACATGCTGTAATCAAACAAACACAATCAATACGGTAGCAAATGAGCAGCAAACTACAACAGGAGGTTTGCATCAGACGTGGAGAGAGGGTATAGTGTCTAAGGGTATCGACAGGTACTTGCTTCGTCTAATATAGAGCCTGTGTAACTGAGCGGTAGTAGCTAATGCTATGGTAGATACGATAGATACTAGAAAAAAAAATAATAAATAGAAGAAAATTTATAAAGAAAATCACTTTATAAGTGTTTACTCAAAAATATAAATAAATAAATATATAAAAATCTGGTATAAAAACAATGAGGTTTATGAAAACCAATTTACTAAAATTCAATTTACTGACATCACAAGAAAAACAAACAAAATACAAATGATAAAATAAATTAGTAATAACTAATTTAAAAATATCATAATAAAACGTTACTATTGCATCACCAGCTGTTACCTGGTGAAGCATAATTTTTTTTTTTTAATTGAAAAATAAAGCGAGTACAATCTGAAATCAGCTGCTGTAAACTAAAGGAATTTATATATTAAATAGCAGCTATCTGCAGCAGCCAATAAGTTTTTCATAGTTATTGGCAACAGTCATATAATAAACTGAGGAAAGTTACTATTTTCTCTTAAACACACATCACTATAAAATCTCAACAAGAGCAAAAGGTAACAAAAAGGAATGTATAAAAACTGTGATCAAGTATAACTATGCCTTATTTCACTGGTTTAATGGCAGAAATCATTTTGTTATATTCGCAATCTCATAGGAAAAACAGAAAAAAAATCATAGTTTCATTTTTTCTCAGAATTATATCATCAATAATAAAAACTGATTACTACAAGTTCGAGCACCATGCACGCAAAATATGCAACATCAAAATATATATTTAAAAAATAAGAGACTTATGTTCTTATTTTAAAAATATAATACTTTCTACAACCTAATTTATTGCGGTTTTTGATTTTTAACTCACGAGATAAGCTAAATCCATAAAAAGTACTTATTACAAGTCACTGGACGAACTGATAGTCTCAAGTGAAGTTCTAAGCAAACAAACCACTGCAAACCTGTACTAAAAGCTTATTGTTGCTTTTACCAATGCTCACAATCTGTTAATGATATTGCAGTGACGCGTGTTTAATGGAAAATAGAGAACATTTGTATAAAGTACTGAACACAAGTCTATTATATAATTTGTATATAAAAAAAACTCAAAATTGATTCTGTTTCTTGAATTGAATGATTCACTCTCTAATTTTGGGCACAAAATGTGTCTCAGTACAGTTTGTGAAAATAAAAATAATGAACTAAAGCTTTATTAATTTCTAGCTAAATGAATGATCAGTGTCAAACCGAAACAGCAGAAGGCTCTCTAAATATATACTATTTGTATAGTTTTGTTGTTTAACAAAGCAAAGGGGAAGAAGTAAGAGGAGGTAAAGGGTATAAGTGTGCGCACCCCCGTTGGCTGGCTGTGTGGACTCACGCAGGGTCTCTCCACCGGATGACGCCCGTCGGCTGGGCTTTGCGTTGGTCGCCGATATCGAACGGTGGACGCCTCTGTGCGACGGTGACTGCGCGTTCGCTGTCCCTGTAGTCGTTCCGGTTCCCTGCTGAATGTTCCGTAGCGACAACGAACTGCCTGACCTTGATCCATCACTCTCTGGCTGTAATCATACAGAAACATTGTCACTAACTAACGTTGAGTAATTTTTTGATAACAAAGAAAGATACTCTGCACATGTTCATATTTGGACAGCTGTAGAGAACCTGTTGTTATTGTGGAATTATGTTGACCATCTCTGACAGTAAACTAAAATTATCATAAGCAGTATTAACACTTTTATCACAAAATTGAAGAGAGGAGATAATGAGACAGTTTTGTAACTTCAAAATACAGTAGCCTCTCTCATAACCGATGATCTCTTAACCGACCATTCCATTAACTGACTGTTTCACTAGAGAGGGTGGAAAAAATTAACTGTACATACGCACACTAATAATACATTTTTATTCAATTTTTAATAAAGAGTACAGTATGTACATTATATTCTATTAACGATGAAATACTGTACTATGCTTAACAATTACCACTGTTAAAATATATTAATGTGTCACAAATCAGTGGTATTTTGACGTCGATGTACTGAATCTGAAAAAGTGGAGAGACTATGCAGCTAACATACGTCTGAGTAACATAAAACAAAATAAAATGGCAGAATTTTTCTCATAAATCCGAGGGTTTTAAACTTTTTAAGTGTTCAGTGCGCTTTAAAGTGTTTGTTTTTACGTAGGTTAATTGTACAGTAAAATATACGTAACACGTTTTCGTGTTACAACTTTAATTTTCTCCCTACATAGTTTACTTAACACCCGAAATCTTCATTTCTTTATAAATTAGAACCGACATGAGCCAAAAGAAAGCAGACCATAATTTCTTTCTTGTTATTATAATTAAGGAAGTCATTCATGTTCACTTCCGTATATATTTTATTTACTGTTCTATTTACTGTACCCACAGATAATTAAAGCAATTATAATTAAACCATTTATACAATTTTATCGTATAGACTTCATTTATAGATACAGTACACAGTGGGTTGTACATACATGTACGTCAAATGTAGGCTATTCAATTCTTTGTTCTCAGCGGTCATAAATGAGTTACCGTTCTGTTAACAGACTTTTCCATTATCCGACCATTACCTGGTCCCATCCAAGTTCGATAAGAGAGAGACCACTGTACAAGTAATGTCTACAGTGCATTCAGTGGGCCGAGAGACACAATACACGCAACTTTAAATTTATAGTTATTTGTATTGCTGTAAGCATGTTTGCGTGATAAACACAGCTTGTGTGTTGATGCACATGCTGAGAACTAAGACTGGCTAATACTGAAAACACAAAAGTATGGTAAGATTTGCTACGCTGCAATGAGTTTCATCAATTTGGTTTTAGTGTTATTTTCGGTGTGAACTGGCCTTTAGAATTATAATCTCACGTAAGCTTCCGTGAGTTCGGTTAGCCTTCATGATAGGTTACTCTATATAACTGAGTTTGCTTGCCGGGGTTGTTGTCACTTAGACCTGACGATACTCATTGTAATATGAGGGAAACGTTGTCATACAAGACAATTTTGAAGCGGTCCATATCGGAAGAAGCTTTCAAAAACATAATGGCCTTTAGAATGGTATTGGGTTAGGCGCCCAACACCTCTGATCACATGAACTGTTTGTTTATACACTAGTCTCTGATTTCTTTGAATGAGGTATATCTTTAAATATATGGGGGGCAAAGGTTAATACTTTGCCTGGCTGAGGGAATCTTTTTTGTCCCACCCGCATATCTGGGCATTTCTGACACTTTTTGAGAATCGATGTAATGTAATCTCAACAGTATAATTATTATAATTCATAAAAATTATATATACAATGGAAAACGTTTAACATGAAATATGACCCAGGCCCCAATCACTTCTTATATTTTACAATTACAGTTTGTATGGTTAATATGAAAGTTTTACCTACAAAATATCATTTAACAGGAAAAAGTTTTGTTAAAAATATATTTTTTTCCTGGCTTTTCAATAGCCAGCATAATAAATAAACCCATATATGTACACCCAAAACAACGCAAGTTAAAAACTGAAAATTATGAGAGTGCCGAGAAGTTTGACATGGAAAAGGACAGTGGAAATTTACGAGATCTTACTGCTACTGATATGTTTTTGTTGGTGGGCCGTGTTTGTCAATTTTTATAAACCCAACTTGGAAGGTACAATGTTTGACCACACTGATAAATCAGAACAATTTGTTGAAAATAAAGTAGTGCAGAATTGTGTGCAAAAGGAAATAACCAGACTATTTTAAAAAGAGTACATTACTATTTTGTACGTTACTGTACAAAAAAATCTAAATACTAAGACTAAATTAAGAACAGATACAGTGTGTGGATACTAAATTTTAAGAAACATTATACCCACTTTTTTTTTCAAAATTAACCAGAAATTACCCACACGGATAAATATAACATTTACATGTTAGTACCTATTGAATATTCTTTATTACCTTATTTTACTACACAATAAGTAATCTATACAGTACTTGTTCATTTATCTCATTTTGTTCCACTTTACGTACGTTTAACATGTAATAGGACAAACTGGGAAGGTTTATTTTATTAATTTCTATATTAAAATCAACATTGCGAATTCCCCCTGACATTATGAACAAAAAACTATAGCAGAGCTTTTTAAACATACGTTAGTCTGGAACGGTGTGCGCGGTACAAAAGTCAAGAATTGTCACGTACAGAATGTGAGTCCACACGCACGAGCACCTCACCTGCGCCGAACGGTTAAAAATGACGCTCAGACGTTGTAACAAAAAATGGTTCAAGATGAAAAATTTGCATCGCGGGTCTCTGAAGACGGAGGAACTGGTGAACCACGGCCTGTGGTATCACCAACGAGTAGCGTCGACGATCAAAAAGAACCAATGAACCATCGGAACGTCATCGTATTTCCGCCAAAATCTAGTGGGCAAGGAAAAAGAAATCCATACCAGCCATTGTGGTGAAGCGTCACTTTGCACTCAGTGATAGGACCGGCCGGTCGTGTGTGTAAGTCATCGGGGTAATTCGACCCGAATTATAAGTAAAATGTGTTGAAACTAAACCAAAAAACTAAATGTGATAAAAAAAATCAATCGTAATGAGTAATGGACGGGTAAATTTATAAAATGAACAAACTATCGTGAAAATAGTGCGTGACACGTGGTCGCATAACAACGTGGAATCTACGCAAGGATGAGTATATAAAGGCCTAAATATAATTATCTCTAAAGAGAATAACGACTTTCAAAATTAAATTCATTTTTTACTAAAATCTAGAAATGGGGTAATTGGAATGTGAGTGTGTGCGTAATCACAAAGAATTGGTTATCCTTACAATTATAAAATATATAATTTAGTAATTAAGATTTTATAACTGTAGTTTGTTTGTACTGGTGGGAGTTGCGAGAAGCAAAAGTTATGTAGCCATAGCGCAAAGAGTGTAACAATAGTGTGACAGAACAAAAGTCCGTCTTCAGATTTATTTGTCTTAAAGAGATTTTATTGTAATTTCTATATAATAAAGATGGTTAGGTTGGCTTCCTGAGAGCTATAAACCACGACGCAATTTCGTCTGTACCGTTCAACTCAAGGTCAAGGCCTACGTGCGTATTGGCAGCGATGTGCGCAAAGCGAGTGGAAAATCAGACTGAAACGGCAGTAATAATGTCAGAAACGTAACCACAATGATGCAAAACCATGACGTAAGCCAAATAAAACAATAGAATAGTGACGTCATAACACTACTACGTGTATAGATCGTACCCATGTTATGTTCTCAGTCAGCCATAACTACTCAAAGGGTACACACGATGTCCAATTCGCCGGCAAAGTATTGCTAGCAAAAGTGTCTTGTGTAATCATGAATATAGTTAAAATGTAGACAGTGAAAATTTAAACAATAATTGGTAAATAACCACACAAAAATGGAATTTAAATTTGGTGAAATATAGAGACAAACAATCAGGAACGTTCGGCCGAACATCTGCCCGACCATGGTCAATGACTGACGCCAACTTCAAGTCTACACTAGCAGGGAAGTCAAATTTCATAACTATCTTTCAATATTCTTTTTGAACGCAAAATTTTACTAAATTCAAAATGTACTTTTGAAAAAATAAAGATCTGAAACGTAATAGAGCAATAGAGCTGCAGCAAATTTAAAATGGTTTTATAATGAGATTAAATACCAGAAAGAAATAAGTAAAAAATTGATGAACAGCTAATAACGGCGGAAGTAATGTAAGACGCCATTTTGTTTGATTTTATAAGACACCATGTTTTTTTGATATTCATAAATGTAAAGGATTTAGCGTCATTAAACAAAGTTTTTATGCCACCACTATTGTTGTTAAAAGCATTATTTCAAGACCCAGCTCAGTCTCTGATTTCGGTTTAAAAGAACTCTGAACCCTATAGAGAAAGTAATGTATGGCAGTGGACCATGTGCTTCAGCACATAATTATGGTACTCACATGGTAAGTACGATAGTAATAAAACAAAGAATAAATTTGTTAATAAATATAAGGCAATAAATGTCGCCCAGAACTGGGGATATTATTTATATTGTTAATACATTAACAAATGGTGCCCGAACTGGCGACATTATAAAAAGTAAATTTTTATAATAAACCCAAATACAGAGACGGGGTGGGGCATTGAGATAGTGTTTATTAGGTATCATAAGATAGAGGTTATGTTATATTGTAAGGTTAAGTCAATACAAAACTAAACTTTTATAAAAGTTATTCTCGTTAGTAGAAGTTCTTTTATATTCAATATGGCAAACGATAGTGACAGTATCGGCCTTAATGTAAATGAAAGCGTAAATCTAAATGATACAGGAACAGAATCTGTAATTATGAGTGGAGTCACGGCGAACTCAACACCTACCAGCAGTAAAGTGTCACTGGATGACTTATTCCAGTTAATGAAAATGCAAAGTAGCGAATTAGATGCCAAATTTAATAAACTTGAGGCAAAGTTTGATGATAAATTTCATGAGCAGAATGCAAGATTTGATAATTTTAATGATAAGTTTAACCAATTTGATGAGAAATTCAATGACATAAAAAAGGAAATTAAAAGACAAAATTGTAATTTTGATGAAAGAATAAATGAAATAGAGATACGTTGCAATAATATTCAGAAACAAACAATAGAAACAGTTAATGAGAAATTTAATAGTAAAATAAATAATTTAAGACAACAAAATCGACAAAATTAATGAGACAGTAAACGAGACAATACAAAACCAGATAGAATCACAAAGTAGAGAAATAGAAAAGAAATGTTTAACCACAGTAGAAAATCAAATAGAAATTAAGACAAATTGTGAAGTAAACAAACAACTAGAATTGAAAACTAATGTGTTGCAAAATAAGCTAGAGAAATCTGAATCGAACGTAATAGACATAACCAAAACATATTGAAACGATAGATCAAACAGTATCAAAGAATAAATTTGTTAATAAATATAAGGCAACAAATGTCGCCCAGAACTGGGGATATTATTTATATTGTTAATACATTAACAATAGATTCAGTAAAAAGAGAGAATGTCATGTTAAGGAAAATAAAGTAACATTTTATTTTAACTTGATAAATACGCATTTTATTATTTGCATTTGCCTATTGTTCTCTGCCAAGTACACTGGATGATATCCTGGTTAACCTTGCAATACGTAAAATCAAGTATTATGTAATAAATACGATACAGTTGTAGTTGGAATCCGAACTAAGGAACAAATTTAATTATTAATTACTGAACATACTTCAGTTGGCGCCCGTAACAGCGACGTTGTAAATTAAAGGGAAATAATTTACAACCTAGTCGAAAATGGAAGAGAAAAATACAAATGCAAATTTATGTGAGAGTGTAGCTGGGGGGGGAGGCAATATTACACGTTACACAAGATGATTTAGTAACCACGAACGAAAATGTTGATGAGAGCGTAGATGAAATAGCAAATGAAATTGAAACGGTAGACGCTAAGAGTAGTAAAAGCAATAACGCAGATATACTTAGTCAATTAGCATTGATGATGGAAATGATGAATAATAAATTTGACCAACAAAACAAAGATAGCGTAGAGTTAAAGTCAGAGATAAAAGCAGAAATAAATAATAGATTTAACAAACAAGATGAGAAGTTAGTAGACATAAATAACGAATTTGCGAACATAAGAAGCGAACTAAAAATGAGTAATATAAATATGAACAGCCAATTTGAAAGTATAAATGACAGCTTTAATGGAGTGAGTGAGAAGTTTTTTGAAATAAATAATAACTAGAGAAACAGAATGAGACTATTGCGGGAGTGAAAGGTGAAATGACTATAAATATAAACAAATGTAAATGTAAACAAACAGAACATGAACAAGAAATGATTAAAGTTAGAGAAGATCTAAGCTTAGCAATTAATCAAATACTAACCAGTGTGAGTGAGAGGGTGAACACTGAAGCTGAGTTAGGCTATTTCAGTAATGAGAGTAAGGGGGTGAACCCCATACAATTTTTAAATTCAATAAAAAGTTTCAATAAATATAACAAAGAAAGTTGGGAAATAAAATTGGTACGAATTTTGAAATATTTTAAAGGGGATGTTAAAATTTGGGCGGACGCTCATAACGATAAATGGGCAAATTTTGATGAATTTGAACGAGTGTTTAAAAATAAATATTGGTCAGAGGAGAAACAAGAGGGTTTACGTAGCACAATAATAGGATGGGGTAGTTTTAATATTAAACATATGAGCGTTACTGCGTATGTAACGCGACTATATAGCCAGGTTAAATATTTAGAACCACCGATGCCTCTTCCATCCTTTATAAGGTACATTAGTAAACATTTACCTAAGGACATATGGTCCACAATTAGAACCCGGGAGTTTGCTAATATAGCTGAGTTAGAGAAAATATTAGAAGCTTACCAGAGTATGAAAGAAGAAGAAGACAATAAGTATCAGTTTAGAGATAATGAGTCGAGGCAAATAAATACTGAATTAAGACAACCAGACCGTTTTGTTAATAATATGAGTAGATCAGAGGGGGGTACGTAGTTATGTCCACACCCTGATTGTAGAGCTAGCAACTATAATGGTTCTCGAGATCAGTGTTATAGGTGTCGGGGTCCTAGGGGTGATGCCCAAGGGAGAGTAACTAATTATAATAGAGGGTTTGATAATAGTGAGTATAGTAGAAGGGAAAATTATGGTAATGAGTTTATAGGTAATAATAGAGGGAGAGGTTTTAACAGTAGTAGGGGAATGCCGAGAGGTTTGAACCACAGAGGGAGAGGGGGATATGTTAGTAATATGAATGAGACTAGGGGTACGGAAGTATTTTCTAATAATCATGATAGTAGAGTGGATCATAGGGGGGCGTACAACGAACCACCACCTCCAGCACAGTTAAACTAATGAGGACGGTTGAAAAGGAAAGTCCCCAGCCGTCTAGTAGTAACATAACAATAGGGTCACTTATTACCAATATACATAATGAATTATCAGAAGAAGAAGTAGATGATAGCAGTAGTAACTTTAGCATGTCTGAGTTCCAAGCCGAAGTGTTCAATTCCAAATACACCTTTCTAGTAGATTCAGGGAGTGAGATATTACCGCTATGGATACAATTTTTGAAAAAATAAAGAATCAAACCACTGAAACAATTCCACAACTACCAGTATTGGGAATTAGCGTTATAGGTATAACAGGTGTTCGGAGTAAGAGGGTGACTAGACAAATAATGTTACAGCTAACAATAAATAAACACAAAATAAATGTACCTTTTTTTAGCAATTCCAGGTTTGAATATGGGGGCAATATTCGGAAATGATTTTTTAAATAATTTTAAAGATGAATTAAACTATTATACACAAACTATGAAATTAAACAATGAAAACAATATAATTGAAGTACCGTTTATACGAAGAAGAGATGTGGAAATGAAAGCGTTAAAAATAATTAGTAAAGGAATATTAGTATCCGATAATGAAATAAATGAATGCAGACCCTTGATGATCAATTATTGTAATTTAAAGGTAAATAAGCATGAATTAATTGAAATTGAAGATAGTTGGGTTGAAAAAATGAATAAAATTCTATATCAAACTGGGGAATTTAGTTATCAGGATAGAGAGAAAGTAGTACAGGTAGTAGATAGAAATAAATTAGTTTTTTCAGATAAGCCAGGTCTAGTAAAAGGTTTTAGGGGTAGATTAATTGTTAAAGAAAAGACACCTTTCGCGCCTAAAGCATATCCGGTACCATACTCTAAAAGGGTGTTGGTACAAGAAGAAATAAACAAAATGTTAGCCGAAGGAATAATAGAAAAATCCACATCACCATACTCCAACCCTTTAGTAGTGGTTACTAAGAAAGACTTATCAATAAGACTATGTTTAGACGCTAGACAAGTAAATAAAATAATTATTCCAGATAGAGAATCACCAGAACCAGTGGGAGAGATTCTACAACGTTTTAGTGGTACTAAATACATTACTACATTGGAATTGACGGCTGGGTACTGGCAGATCGAATTAGAGGAGGGGTCTCGCAAGTATGTAGCATTTCTATATAATCGAAGAAATTATCAATTTTGTAGATTGCCTTTTGGACTGAACGTAAGTGTGTCAATTTTTATTAAGTGTTTGGACTACGTGTTAGGGAGAGAAATTTTAGAGTTTACAACTGTGTATGTGGACGATATAGTAATAACTTCACCAGATATTAATACACATTGTGAAAGACTAGATAAGAGTGTTGAGCAAATTACATGAATATGGAATAACTGTTAAATTTAAAAAAAATCAGAGTTTTTAAGGGAACAAGTCAATTTTTTATGCCACATAATTTCAGCGAAGGGTATCAGTACAGATCCTAAAAAAGTAGAGATAATACAAAATTTTCAGGCACCCAAGAATATTAAACAGCTGCAAAGTTTTTTAGGCCTGTGTAATTATTATAGGAAATTCGTAGAAAAGTATTCCTATTTAACCGTACAACTGGGGCATTTATTAAATAAGGGTAATCAGTGGCAATGGGGTTTACCAGAGCAAACTGCCTTTGAACAAATAAAAAATTTTTAACCACTGTCATATTAGCTCATCCTAATTTTATAGAACCATTTTACATACACACCGATGCATCAGACATAGCTTTGGGGGTAGAACTATTTCAGTTAGATGGGGATGGTAATCATAATGTGATAGCTTTTGCTAGTAGATCCTTGGTAGCTAGTGAAAAGAATTATACTATAACAGAAAGGAAGCAATATCGATAGTTTTCGCCTGTAAAAAATTCACAACATATTTGTTGGGAAACAAAATAATCATAAGATCAGACCATCAAGCTTTAACATTTTTAAAAAACTGTAAACTAACACATGGTAGGTTAGTGCGTTGGATGTTAATATTACAAGAGTATGACTTAACCATAGAATATTGTAGGGGTATAGAGAACGTAGTAGCTGATGTCCTATCTAGAACTGATTTTAATAATAATACTGATGTAGATACGGCAAACACCTATAAAATATTTGTAACCAAAGAAGTGGAGGGGTTAGATATGAAAAAATTAATACATAACCTAGCGACAGAACAAGAAAAAGATACAGAACTTGGTAAAATAATAACAGCATTAAATAAGATGCCCAATATACCTAACAAATGGGAAAAACATTTTAGTTTGTATGATAAACATTTATTTCACCGGACAAATGAACAAGGTGATGATTGGAAGTTATGCATTCCTAAGTTTTTAATATCCGGAGTAGTGAAAGATTGTCATTTGAGGTATGGTCACGTAGGTCCTAAGAAATGCAGTGACATATTAAAAGAGTCATGTAAATTTAATAATATGGAAAGAACCGTACGTAAAATGTTAAAAACGTGTGAAATTTGTCAGAAAGCCAAAGTAAATAAACAGGAACAGGAGGGTTTAATGCAACATGTAATACCAGACAGTCCATTAGGAATAGTTGCCGTTGATTTATATGGTCCACTACCCAAGAGTCGAGGCGGAGTGATTTATTTATTCGTAGTATTAGATGTATTTACTAAATTTATTTGTAAAGTGATACCCTGTAAAGAAAGCTACATCTCTGCTATTAGCAAAAAAGATAGTCAATGAATACATTGCTGAAGTGGGTAGACCTAAAATAGTATTATCGGATCATGGTTCTCAGTTTACCAGCAATACTTGGAGAGAAACGTTAGGTCGGGAAAATATTTCGTTAAGCATACTATAGCGATCAAAAATTTTCAAATTCATAATTTTCTGATCGAGAAGTGCGTTTGCACACAGTCAAGTCACCAACCCAAACCAGAGCAATAAATAAAGACAATTAAGAACACGTCAACCCAACGCCAGCTACAAGACAATGAGAGAACATTTGACTTAACGCAACAAAAGAAATTGGCATCGACTTTGACAGACCAAACTCAACTCAAATTTACGACATCACAACAACCAAACAAAAGCAGAGTCCAGTGGCACGGGTACGCAGATATTGTAACAAGGGGACGCTATAGGGTTAAGTCAACGCGTGTGAACGTAAGAAAGAGATACTCACTGACAAAGGATTTAGAAAGGTCTTACCAAGTACAGAGACAATACAGCAAATACTCAATGAATACAAGACGAGCATGTCGCACAGCATGAAAACAACGCCAGAGTGACAACTTATATTTACGACGCGAAATCGTGGAGGCAGCTCAGAACGACAACAAGCAAGAAGTTATTAATTGGTAAAAAAAAACGAAGGGTAGTTGAACAATGAACAGGGCGCAACAGATTGTTAGCAAGGGAATAACAGCGAACCTTGGTAAACACGTGAAACAAAGGTTTGATGGACAGGCGGGCAATTACTTTACATTCTTAGAAATAGTGCAATGTCCTTCGCTGTGTATTTCAAGGGATGTTTGGTAGCCAACCAGAGTTTAGCATCTTCCGAAGAAGCAAGTGGAGAGAACTGTTGTCATGGTGACAACTAGGGCAGCGAATCATGGAGTCGAAAACCATAGATCTTCTCAGTGGAAGGAAGTCTTGGACCTATCGAGAACGACCATAGGCGTGGAAGACAGAAAATTGCATTATGGTAGAAGACGTTTAATAAAAACTGTTTGCGGGGTACGCGAGGAGCTCAGTTCCTTAGTTTTAGTCTTACTCAGTATCTCAGTATCTTAGTTTTTCAGTCTCAATCACAGTCTCATAAATTTTTAAATTCACTATTTCACTCAGTTCTACAGAAGTTTACCACAGTAACGCGCAGTTTATTTACTTAGTGCGAAGTTATATAAGTATCGTTAGATTTCGAGTTCAATACGACAAACTTTAAAAATACTATTCAATTATTCGATATCATGCAAACTAGAAACATTAACAAGTGAAGTAACGTCTCGATATTAGAACTTTGTGCATCAACTCCGGACATTATGATTCATATCAGAACGTAATATGATTCAGACGTAACCATTCTAGTCGTGCAGACTCATGAACAATAAGTGACTCAACATTCATAAACACTAGTGCATAACATTGCACACATTTACTATCAAGTTAAATAAAACGTGAATAGTCACATGAAGCAGTTTTGTAGTAGACATTCATTTGAACACAACCACTAATAATGGTTGCACTTACACAACACAGAATTCTATAAACTCTTATTATAGACGGATAAGACCAACGCCACACCACGCAAGCCGCGAGTGAATTCTCTTCGCGAGTTACACAGTGATAGTGAAACATCTAATCAACGGAACTACCACTCACATGGAATCACCAGTGAACAGGAAATTTTGCCGATGGAATTTTGGATATTCACAATATCAAGTTAAGTCCTCATGATATTAATACTGTAATAATATTGCTGCTCTGTCTCTTTTCCAAGAACCAACACCTTTGAGAAATTATATAATCAATCGTAAAGATAATGTTAAAATATAAAAGCTACTCATCTGAGACACATAATGAACGCATTAGTTTAGAGTGAATAATATTTGATTGTCTATGTTTTGTGTATATTTATAGTGTTGTATGTTATGTTTTTCAGCTAGCAACAAAAACGGATTTATATTGTGATTTGTGTTTTTACATGTTTCTGAATGTATTTTCAGGTAATAATATACATTTGTGTTTCGGAAGTTTATTTGAATAATGTATAATAAATAAGCATTTTATTTGTTATGTATTTTATGCGTTCATTATTGTCACAAACCTTAGTATCAAAATACACTAACATCAATTAATTCATTTTAATAAATTTTCTTATATTGTTTTTTTTATAAGGACAATTATAGAGTCTCACCAATTATGCTAATTGATAATGAATACATTCAATTATTAGAGTGATTAATACGTTTAACTTAAGAATTTTTTACCTTGTATAATCCACCATGCGATCTCAGTTTTTTACATACAACATGTTTCAGGGACTAAATCCCCATCTTCAGGTACTGTAAAAAATTTATTATTCCCCTAATACATAGGGGTCGTCGAAATGATTAAAATGTTTATACATAAAAACACACGCACAAAAATCACTGAATAAATTAACATATGACACAAACACATGAACACGTTAAAAGCGACTCAGTGCACCGGTCGACCTCCGATCGTCAACCCAATACGTTTACATAATTAGATCAACTCAACATATTTTAGTCTAATTGAATAATTTACAATTTGCATAAATTAGCATAATTAACATTATAAATAATGGCGCCCATCGCATGGCAAAGAGCAGGCAGTAGGTAGAGTAAGTAGATTAACATATTAGAATAAGATTCTTTAGTGTAAAGCTGGTTTGACTGGATGCTCACGCGAAGCAAAGCAAAAATGGCTAGTAGTTCCGATAGCATGAACTTCGAGGTCAATAACCAACAAGGTGTGCCCGATACCGAAGATGAGAACTCGTCGATCGAGTCAAATATGATTGAAGAGACGCAAAACGTCAGAGCGCAGGGACAGGAGTCCCAACCACAAGAAGAGGTAACATTACGTTTATTAATGGACTTCATGCGCAAGCAGAATGAGAAACTTGACAAACAGAATGAAATATTCGAAGAAACTAGAAGGGAAACTAATGAAAGTCTTAGGGTAACTAATGAGAAATTTGACAAGCAGAATGAGAAACTGGAGTAAGCCAGAAGAGAAACTAACGAAAACAACAGGTTACTCAGCGAAAAGCTGGATAAACACAACGAAGAAATAACACAACAGGTGGCCGAGTAGGTCATGCTGATACGCACAGAAATGCGTGAGTGCAGGAGTACTCGGGACGAAAATTTAAGCGAAGTCCAGAAGAAACAGAAAGAAGACGTGAATAAAAATTATGAAGAGATACGGGAAGCACGAGAGACCGATAACACTGTTGATTTCACAGACGTGCCAACTACCAAGAAATTATCAACTGTGGGATCTAATGTAAGTGTCAGTAGCAATCAAAAAAACAAACAGACCAAGAAGAGAGATGACTTTATTTCACTGCATCTGACGGTGTCAGAAGATGATTATTCTGATATGGATAAGATAGTAAAAGTGTAACATCATCAGTTAGAGTACGCAAAAAGCACAAACTAAGCAGCACAAGGATAGATGCTACATCAGTGAGACCAACGATGAAGTATCCAGCTTGTGGAACAGGCATACATCGACTAATCGGTCAAGCTGCATCAGTGACAAGCATGAAAAGGAAGTTCAATATTAAAATGAACACTGCATGTTATGGAACTGAACGCAAATTTAAGCAAGCTATGGATGATGTGAAGCGGAAAGGCCTACCAGATCCGTATGCATACTCGTCCTGGACAAGGAATGTTATGAGAAAGAGAAAAAGGATGAAATTTACTGAACAATTCAAGAATATTGTAAAAATTGGTACCAGAACGGAAAGAAGATTCCAAGCGCTCGAGATGAGATTTCTTAGGAATCTAGAAAACAGAATATTACGTGAGCACGCGGACAGGAAAACGAAGGTAATTAACGCGCCACAAACAGTCAAGGAAAGTATTTGTAAGAGGGTCTGGAAGAAACGACAAAAAGGGAAACTCAGTGCGTACGTAAATAATGATAATGTGCCTGGGAAAAGTTGTCAAAAGGGACGGCGTGACATACTTTTCACACACCCTCATAGAGAGAAAAAGAGACAGGTCATAAATCTTGGAGGTGTGAAATGCAGGACACGTTGTACCAACGAAGCAGAGACGAATGGCCGATTGTGGGGTAAATGTGTGATGAAACTCACAAGGTCAATACCCTTACTGTTTACTAACAAAGTGTGGGGTAACAACACTGAATCAACAAGACATACAAATATGTCTCCACAAATAGAAATTTAAGAGTAAATAAATGAAACGTATTAAGGGAAACGACCTTAAGAATGTCTAAAACTTTAATAATTAGGTTAGATAATATTGAGTAAAATACCTTAAGTAAGATTGGTTGTGTGAGGATACATTAATCAAAGAAAATAAATAGATATGAATATTAATGAATGAAATTATAATGAACCGTGATGTAAGATCATCAAAGACATTGGGAGACACCAGCTTGATGACAATAAACTTAAGATAATTATTGACAAGATCAAGGACGAAAATTTAGATCAAGAGCTAAGCAAATTTTATAAGTATGTTAGCAATAAATTGTATAGGCGACAACAAAATGAATGGAACTTGTATGTACCTAATAATGTATCTGATAGTTTAAGTGCGGAGATTCATCGGATGTAACGGACATCTGGGACCAAAAAAGTGCATAAAAAATGTTGCAAGAGCACTTTACATTCGATCAGATGTTGAAGAAAGTAAAGGCTTACATTCGAACGTGTGACACTTGCCAGAAGTGCAAGGACACTAATAACAAAATGTTATTTGGAGGGACTAGAGCTGTAGTACCTGCGGCAAAAGGAGATCTTATCAGCGCAGATTACTATGGACCCCTACCGACGGGAGCAGGAGGTGTTAAATATTTACTTGTGATAGTAGACAATTTCACAACATATGTCAAGTTGTTTACGCTGCGGAGAGCAACAACTACCACAATGTTACGAAGAGTAAAGAATTACTGCGAGGAATTTGGGCAACCGAAGGCCATTCTGACCGATAACGGAACTCAATTCACCTCAAAGAAATGGGTCAATGGATTAAAGGAATTAAATATCCAGCTGAAATATACAGCGATACAGAATCCTTGTGCCAACCTAGCCGAAAGGATCAACCGACAGCTTGGCAAAATCTATTTCGGATTTTTGTACATGATCAACACACCAAGTGGTCACAGTACGTAAGAACAATTGAGGCATGCATAAACGAAATGTATCATGAAACAATCGAAATAACTCCTCATGAAGCGCACCTAGGTAAAAGACCAACTCGAGGATGGGAAAAATGCTTAGATAAGGAAGTTACTGATATTAAGGGAAGTTTTAATAGCAACATATTTGTAAAAATTAAAGAAAAGAGAGAAAAGCATGCAAAACGCAGCAATGAAAGCAAGAAGATTACGAAATTCGCAATTGGCGACAAAGTATTGATAAGAACTTATTATCAATCAGATGCTATACTGAAGAAGATTAATATATTCTTTGAACTTTTTTCCGGACCGTATAGAATTAACCGAATCCTCGGAGATGCCACATACGAGCTTGTTGATTGCGACAACAACAATAAGGTGTGAGGAAAATTCAACATACGGCAAATCAAGAAGTACTATGAGCAGGCGGAAAAAGTACAAGTTACGCAGGGATGTAGAAGTAATGTTGACAGTTAGATGGCTGTGGGGAGCACATGTATTAGGTGATTGTCCCGCGAACCCAGTCCAACTAGCTAAAGAATAAAACGTGTAACATAATGTCATGTATAATTTAAAGTTCATGTAATTCTTTAGATCAAGATGTATTTAATTAACGACACTAATCAGATACCAAGTAACCAATGTCTATAAAGCATCTTGATAACACGTGCCGTGAATAAAAAGACACTTATGGTGCAGAACTTTGATTAAATATGCAGCAATAAATTGCTGAAGATATAGTGAACACGTGATTGGACATGTAGAATAAGCAAGTAGCATAGAATCAACAATTCAAATGTGAGGTTGATTATTTGAAATCTTATAGAACAAAGTTGTCACTGTACATTACAATGAGATAAAATGAATTCTTAGTTGTTCATAGGTTGAGTACATATTTTATTAATTAGTATGAACAATAATAATATGGGTTGCAAGTTGATATATGATGATGATTAATAATTCTATGTATGTGTAGTCTGTGGGACACTTGAAATGAATTAAAGATATTGTTTATTGTAGTGTGATTAACATAATATAAGATTAATTGAGTTTAATGTTAGCAGATCGTCATCTCATTCATTATATTGTACGTATATAGCATAGGAGACCAAAAACAAAGTGTCTAATGATTAGACATAAGTATTTATTGTATCTTCATTTATTATTATGAAACAATGTTGTACAATCCATTTACACACGTATAGTATGTAAAAGACGTTCATTCTTGCTCAGATGTGTAGCAATAAATTCCTGTACCCAATTAAGATCAAAAGATAGGGAATATCTATCAATACATGCCATAAAAAGGAAAGTAGGTCACCCAACCATGGCTGTTCCCAAAGAAGACGTCCACGCCGAGGACAGAGCGCGGAAATTGGATCAGATTGTCTCCTGCGGACCCAACATCCAATCCAATTTGGGGATGCTATAGCGATCAAAAATTTTCAAATTCATAATTCTCTGATTGAGAAGTGCGTTTGCACACAGTCAAGTCACCAATCCAAACCAGAGCAATAAATAAAGACAATTAAGAACACGTCAACCCAACGCCAGCTACAAGACAATGAGAGAACATTTGACTTAACGCAACAAAAGAAATTGGGATCGACTTTGACAGACCAAACTCAACTCAAATTTACGACATCACAACAAACCGAACAAAAGAAGAGTCCAGTAGCACGGGTACGCAGAAATTGTAACAAGGGGACGCTATAGGATTAAGTCAACGCGTGTGAACATAAGAAAGAGATACTCACTGACAAAGAATTTAGAAAGGTCAGAGACAATACGACAAATACTCAATGAACACAAGACGAGCATGTCGCACAGCATGAAAACAACACCAGAGTGACAACTTATATTTACGACGAGAAATCGTGGAGGCAGCTCAGAACGACAGCAAGCAAGAAGTTATTAATTGGTTAAAAAAAACGAAGGGTAGTTGAACAATGAACAGGACGCAACAGATTGTTAGCAAGGGAATAACAGCAAACCTTGGTAAACACGTGAAACAAAGGTTTGGCGGACAGGGGGGCAATTACTTTACATTCTTAGAAATAGTGCAATGTCCTTCGCTGTGTATTTCAAGGGATGTTCGGTAGCCAACCAGAGTTTAGCATCTTCCGAAGAAGCAAGTGGAGAGAACTGTTGTCATGGTGACAACTAGGGCAGCGAATCAGGGAGTCGAAAACCATAGATCTTCTCAGTGGAAGGAAGTCTTGGACCTATCGAGAACGACCATAGGCGTGGAAGACAGAAAATTGCATTATGGTAGAAGACGTTTGATAAAAACTGTTTGCGGGGTACGCGAGGAGCTCAGTTCCTTAGTTTTAGTCTTACTCAGTATCTCAGTATCTTAGTTTTTCAGTGTCAATCACAGTCTCATAAATTTTTATGTTCACTATTTCACTCAGTTCTACAGAAGTTTACCGCAGTAACGCGCAGTTTATTTACTTAGTGCGAAGTTATATACGTATCGTTAGATTTCGAGTTCAATACGACAAACTTTAAAAATACTATTCAATTATTCGATATCATGCAAACTAGAAACATTAACAAGTGAAGTAACGTCTCGATATTAGAACTTTGTGCATCAACTTCGGACATTATGATTCATATCAGAACGTAATATGATTCAGACGTAACCATTCTAGTCGTGCAGACTCATGAACAATAAGTGACTCAACATTCATAAACACTAGTGCATAACATTGCGCACATTTACTATCAAGCTAAATAAAACATGAATAGTCACATGAAGCAGTTTTGTAGTAGACATTCATTTGAACACAACCACTAATAATGGTTGCACTTACACAACACAGAACTCTATAAACTCTTATTATAGACGGATAAGACCAACGCCACACCACGCAAGCCGCGAGTGAATTCTCTTCGCGAGTTATATAGTGATAGTGAAACATCTAATCAACGGAACTACCACTCACATGGAATCACCAGTGAACAGGAAATTTTGCCGATGGAATTTTGGATATTCACAATATCAAGTTAAGTCCTCATGATATTAATACTGTAATAATACTGCTGCTCTGTCTCTTTTCCAAGAACCAACACCTTTGAGAAATTATATAATCAATCGTAAAGATAATGTTAAAATATAAAAGCTACTCATCTGAGACACATAATGAACGCATTAGTTTAGAGTGAATAATATTTGATTGTCTATGTTTTGTGTATATTTATAGTGTTGTATGTTATATTTTTCAGCTAGCAATGAAAACGGATTTATATTGTGAATTGTGTTTTTACATGTTTCTGAATGTATTTTCAGGTAATAATTTACATTTGTGTTTCGGAAGTTTATTTGAATAATGTATAATAAATAAGCATTTTATTCGTTATGTATTTTATGCGTTCATTATTGTCACAAACCTTAGTATCAAAATACACTAACATCAATTAATTCATTTTAATAAATTTTCTTATATTGTTTTTTTTATAAGGACAATTATAGAATCTCACCAATTATGCTAACTGATAGTGAATACATTCAATTATTAGAGTGATTAATACATTTACATAATTAGATCAACTCGACACATTTTAGTCTAACTGAATAATTTACAATTTGCATAAATTAGCATAATTAACATTATAATATGTCCGTATATCATCCCCAATCAAACCCTAGTGAGTGTGTTATGCGGGAATTAGGGCGGAGGTTTAGAACTTTTTGCCATCAAAAACATTCATTGTAGGCCACATTTGTGAATAAAACAGAAGGGTACATTAACTGTAGCTTACATGAGTCCACAAGTTATAGTCTCCACAAGTTAATGTTTCAGAGGAGGCCATCACGCATAATAGAGGAACTAATAAAATTTCCAACGTGAACTGAGGTACCATATGGGAGAAAACTGGTGCTTGCCAAGGAGCGGCTCTTAAGTAAAGCAGAACAACGGAAAAGGCATGATAGAAATTTAACACCCGTCAAATATGAGGTAGGGCAACTGGTATTAATAAAAAACCATGATCAGTCGTCAGCTTTGGATAAAGAGATTAAAAAATTCTTCTTGTTATACACAGGTCCATATGAGGTTAGTGAAGTAAAAATGGAAAATGCTTATGTATTAATAGACCTGCAAACCCGAGAAATAAAAGGGACTTATAATGTAACACAACTAAAAAGGTATTATTTATCTGAGTAATGTTAATTATTCTTTTAATTCATTAAAATCATTGATAAATAAATACAGATTATTTTATAATGAATTGGGGGTACATAAAAGTATAATCTTTGGGCTTCCCCATTTTCGGGCGGTCACAGATGCACCACCTCTGGCCGTGGATTTTGACATTCTGGAGGCAGACCATGGTTGACGGTAGCTCTAGACATAGGGCGAAACCAACGATGGTTCTACTCCACAAATTGGTGAAAAAATAGAAATTTAACATTGTTCATATAACGGGGAGGGGGACCCAAAAGGTTCGTGGATAAATGCACATTGAGAAGGGCATTAATTGACACATCCCACAAACTAACAGTTGCCTTATTTTCTACATTAAAACCTACATAAGGCAATATTCAAATAATTAACTTGTGTTATATAAAGTAACGTAGTTTTCAGTTTAACTTAGCAAAATTCTGGTTTATGGGGCTGGAGAAATGAAACAATAAAGTAACTTAGTAGGAGATGTAAGTTGGTATGATGAACATGCCATACTAGAAAGTGATCAGAAATAAGATGGAGTCATAGTTGATAATGTAACGTAACTATTAAGAAAGTTTTTTTTATTTTTAAATTGAAATTACAATTGTTGTGTTTATAGATTTTGTTCTTAAGATAATATTGATACAATGACATGTTTTGGTATAATTGATTATTGCATATAAGATATATACTACTTGTGTTAAATGTGTAACAGTAGATTCCCCACCTAAGTGTGGTCATGACCTCACCGGATCATGACCGTGAAAGTAGTTAATTATAGCAAATCATAAATTTTAATTGTTATAACCGGCTTATGGTTTGTTTTTGTTTTGTTAACCCGGTGGTTTGTTAAATTTAGTTGGGGGGGGGGGGATTTTCAGGGGAATTTACCAAATTTTGGAATAGGGCTATTTTCACCCATATAGGGGTGGTAGTCCATAGGGGTGTATTCGTCAGGATTAGTAGGTATGTATACCGAATTTTGTTGTAACGCCGAAGCAAGGATGGGGTGGAATAAAAAAAAAATTTCCACCCCTTCCGCATCAGTCCTTGTGGAAGCAACTGGACGCTACAGTCCAGGGGGGTCATAGTGAGTGTGGATGGGGGGTGGCCAAGTTACAGGCCACGAGGGAGATGTGGTTTACGGCTAGGATGAGGCCGGCGATGGCCAAGATGCCTAGTGCAGAACACAGCAAATTGTAACGGGTATCAGGGGTTCTTAACAGGGGATTTGGGGGGGGGTGAAAAAAAAGAGTTTGAAGGAGGAGAGTTGAACTAGCCATATGAGGTTAGTCATTAAATGATTATTGTGGTCATATTGATGATCACCGGATACTGATGATAAGGCAGTATCATTGTAGTCCCAGGTGGTGTTGACAATCTGATTATCGCTGTAATTGATGTTCCGTAGTACTCTTGATGTATATTATATTAACTTGACAGACATAATTGATTGTATGCTCATGACATAGAGAACTGAAATATAAAATATTTTGAAATGTAATAATAATGTGTGTTAAATTAAGTTGTTTTTTTATTGTATGTATATGGTATGTGATGTAACTTGTATTTACAAGATTGTTTAATTTTGATGTTTTTACTATGTTTTTTAATTTTAGGGATTTTATTATGTCTAATATGTAAATATAGATATTTCAATGAATTTATGTAAGGGTATCCGTTTGAAAATTATTTGATTTAAAGATTAATAAATACTGAATGAATTTTGATATGAAATTAACTCAATATGAGAGGTTTTTAAATAATTGTAAAGGATTAATGAAAATGAAAGTTTTAAATAACATAATTAAATTAAATTTAAATGATTTAATTAATTAAGAGGAATTTGATGATTTTAATAATTATTGTTGACAATTTTATTTTAATTTAAAAAAAAAATTTGATTAAAATATTTTAATGGAAAAGTATATTTGAAGAAAATATGAAATTTTAATTCAAGTAAATAAATGAATTAGATCAATCTTGAAGTAAATGTGGAGATTGTAAAAATTTTCGAAGTTTAGGACCTGACAGGTCAAGAAATGGTGTAGATGTCAAGAGTGTATGCAGATGTCCCTGTATGGGCATACTCTGCTTACATTGCTGTTAAGAATACATATAGATATAATCAACTGTTTTATGTACTAGAATTAAAAAACCAGAACCAATGCTTTGCTTAAGGCGAACCAATACAATTAAGGGGAAACACACCAGTGGAGGATATGGAAGACTAAAAGAATCATTTATTAAATATTTTGATGGAATGTTTAAAAGTCAGGTGGTACTGTGGGGGGTACCTGTTCTGGCCGGCGTGTCAGAGCAGCGACGTCCCGTGTCTGTTCGGCTTTGCGGTGTTGGGATTCTCAGGTAGAAAGTCCAGCAAAGATGGATAGATACATCCATAGCCATCTGACTACGGGGGTAGATGAACCCATAATGAGTAAAATAAGAATTAAAGGAAGTAATGGCTCCATATCGACACTGGTCCCTTTAGGTTAGGCAATGAGAACTTTTATGCTTTAGGGCATAAACCCTCTCATTGGGAGAGTATTGTAATAGGACAAACTGGGAAGGTTTATTTTATTAATTTCTATATTAAAATTAACATTACGAATTCCCCTGACATTTTGAACAAAGAACTATAGCAGAGCTTTTTAAACATACGTTAGTCTGGAATGGTGTGCGCGGTACAAAAGTCAAGAATTGTCATGTACAGAATGTGAGTCCACACGCACGAGCGCCTCACCTGCGCCGAACGGTTAAAAAGGACGCTCCATCTAGTGGGCAAGGAAAAAGAAATCCACACCAGCCATTGTGGTAAAGCGTCACTTTGCACTCAGTGATAGGACCGGCCGGTTGTGTGTGTAAGTCATCGGGGTAATTCGACCCGAATTATAAGTAAAATGTGTTGAAACTAAACCAAAAAACTAAATGTGATAGAAAAAAACCAATCGTAATGAGTAGTGGATGGGTAAATTTATAAAATGAACAAACTATCGTGAAAATAGTGCGTGACACGTGGCCGCATAACAACGTGGAATCTATGCAAGGATGAGTATATAAAGGCCTAAATATAATTATCTCTAAAGAGAATAACGACTTTCAAAATTAAATTCATTTTTACTAAAATCTAGAAATGGTGTAATTGGAATGTGAGTGTGTGCGTAATCACAAAGAATTGGTTCGCCTTATAAGTATAAAATATATAATTTAGTAATTAAGATTTTATAACTGTAGTCTGTTTGTACTGGTGGGAGTTGCGAGAAGCAAAAGTTATGTAGCCATAGCACAAAGAGTGTAACAATAGATTCAGTAAAAAGAGAGAATGACATGTTAAGGAAAATAAAGTAACATTTTATTTTAACTTGATAAATACGCATTTTGTTATTTGCATTTGCCTATTGTTCTCTGCCAAGTACACTGGACGATATCCTGGTTAACCTTGCAATACGTAAAATCAAGTATTACGTAATAAATACGATACAGTTTTAGTTGGAATCCGAACTAAGGAACAAATTTAATTATTAATTACTGAACATACTTCAAACACAAAATTCTGTTAACATAAAAATAAAACTGGTCCCCATCATTTCATGTTAAATGCTTTCCACTGTATTTGTGTAAATTCTAACAGCCCGTAAAACACTACGTATAATTGAAATTCATATTCAACATAACAATTTTTCTCTGTCAATCTGAAAATGTCTTTTACTGAAGAAAAAAAATTGAAACATTAAACTACAATTACACGATAATACAATATATTGACACAAAACACTAATATTACTAATATAAACAGAGATATTTTTATTACGTGGGAACTGAAGGCTGATGTCTAGATGTTGTACCCACTGGTATACTACCCCCCACTTCCCCACTCGGTAAAATAAACAGATAAAAAAAAAAATGTACATCTTTTTCTTCCATTTAAAAAACTCTCTCAACTGAAGGGCACACAACCAAATCCAAACGATATGATTTTGACAAAAAGACTCTTTCCCCTGCAAAGTAATTGATTTTCACCACACGGCTTTACTTTTGAAAATCCAAAAGTACTGGTGACGAATTCCGATAGGGATGCAAAAAGAGATCTGCTAAATATTTTATTTTGACTGTGGTTCGGTAGCGCAGTGAAACATGTATCATCGAAAAGGGAGAAGAAAGTTACCTAGAGTGCTTCGAAATGTGGTTGTTGGTGAAGAACGATTAAGATGAAACTGATTGACAGAGTGAGAAAACAAAACACACTGACAAGAATAGGAGAGGAAACAAAACTGCTGAAAGTAATATGAAAGAGAAAACATCCTGGTTAGGGCAAATACTGTTACATTAGAGAACATTCTACGTGTTTCTCGGCTATTCTAGTGGAACCAGCTGTAATGTTGTGTGCGTACATGATTCTCAACATGCGTTAGTGAGACTGTTCCAGACTTTGCCGACTGCACGCACTATGTCAAGGCCACAAGCAATTACGCTCAAGTGTAGAGTTGATGTGTATTATGGATTATTCTGGAATATCAGTGGGGTATAGATATGGGCATTCAGTGATGCTTAGTTGAGTCTAAGTGGCAATTTATTCCAATGCGGTTCGAAGTATTGTGACGAAGTGTTATGTGTTTTAGAATCGTGCGGAACTCTATTAGTTGACGTTTTTATTGCATGTGAACAATTTTTGTGTTGTAAGAGACTATCTTGTTGATTACAAACTGTTTAATTGTGATAATTAAAGCTGATGATTAGTGACTTAATTGGTGTCTTGTATTTTGTTTTTCACTGTACCATACAGTGAGATCGGCATAACGTTGATACAAACTGTCTGCAGCTTGGGATCATAGAGGGAAAGCTGGAAGGAAAGAGAGGACGAGGAAGAAGAAAGTTTGGAATGCTTGATGACAGCAGAACAGAAGAAGAAGACAGATGCACAGGACAGAGAAAAATCAAGAGCATCCAGATGAAACCTGTCATAAGACAGTCTTATTAAAGAGAGAGAAAATGACCTGTTCTCTAGTGGCAAGTACTATTAGTTTGCAAAGGTAGTACATAATACAGGATCTGAAGGATACGCTGCAGCATTTAACTAACATTTTAGAAATCTTGATCCGCTTTGGTTGTGTGGACTTCAATTATTAGGTGACCATCATTGTGGAAGAGCAAACACAGCATATTAAAACTTCAAAATTTGTGTACATTGTCTACAAATGTTTTTGACCTCCATCTGTTACCAAGACTGATTAAACAGTAAGACTAAGTCACATGTGTTACTTACATCTGTTGACTTTCTTCCTAGTAATAAATATGTGGCGAAGACATCATCGTACCGGGTTTCAGCTAAGCTCTCTTCAATTTCAGTCCGACTATAGCCCATTCCGACTAAGGCTTCTAGAACAAACCATCAGATTAGTTTACAGATAATACTTACTGTATTACACAATTATTATGTTTCTGTAACATGCACGTTATAAAACATTCAAAAATTGTAAATAATCGAGGTAACTCAATCTTGAATTAAGGGGAGTACCTACTAAAAATGTCCAAAAATTGATAAAAAGCGAAAATTGTTTTCGTCCCAAATTGTCCTATGATTAGTTCTTTATAAAAAACACACTAAAACATTTTTTATTTGAAATATTTTGTAAGCAAAAACAAATTGTTTGGGAAAAATCTAGCACCTAAGCGATCTACATTTCATTTAGGTATTATAACAAAACAATATTATTTACATACAGTAAACCCCCGATTATCCGCGAGCGGATGATCCGCGGTGCAGATTATCCACGAGTGCCGCAAAAAATTGTTTAATTACGAACCTCAAAAAACCAATTTTAATCCAAGCCAACAACAGGGAAAATACAATAGGCCCTACAGTGCGAAGGTCAAAAATTTCTGACAGGTTTATTGTGCATCGTAATCCTATAGGCCTTCTTTGAATTTTGTTTTGGCTCTTGCTCTTTTGTTTTGGTCAAGTTCACTAACCTTCCCCCTCTACGTACATATTCTCTCGCTCTGCCAGTGGTGTCAGTTGTCAGTAAGCGTGCTTAGTGATCAGCCGTGATCAGTTCGTTAGTTCCTGAAATTAATAATGGCTGAAAAACGAAAGAAGGTTGTGTTAACGATTGCATAAAAACTTGAAATGATTTCTAAAATAGAAAATGGCACTTCAAAGAAGCAGATGTGTTTGAATTACGGGATCGGGGAAACAACAGTGCGAGACGTTTTAAAGCAAAAAGACAAACTGTTAGCCTTTGCATCAGTGTCGGACAGTGCTTCTGGGATGAAAAAACAAAAAACAATGAAGAAATCCACCTATAATGAACTTGACTCGGCATTAGCGGAATGGTTAGCTCAGGTGCGAAGTGAGGGCACCCCCGTGTCTGGTCCTACCATTGCAGCTAAAGCAAAAATCTTTTTTGATTTGTTAGGCCTGGAAGTAAATTTTGATGCGTCGTCCGGTTGGTTACATCGTTTTAAGAAACGTCATGGAATTAGAGAGATTGGTCTGCACGGAGAGAAGCTGAGTGGTGATCAACAAGCAGCTGATGATTTTCAACGTGATTTTGAAGAGTTTGTGTTGGCTGAAGATCTGTCATATGAACAAATTTATAACGCTGATGAATCAGGGCTTTTTTGGAAGTGTCTTCCCACTTGTACTTTAGCATTTGAAAGTGAACATCAAGCGGCAGGTCACAAAAGTAGCAAGAAAAGAATTACAATCTTGCCATGCAGCAACGCTGCGGGTAGTCACAAACTTAGGCTTCTTGTAATCAGTAAATCTAAAAACTGAGGTCTTTTAAGGGGACAAGAGCAGAAAATTTACCAGTTGATTATTTCAACCAAAAAAAAGGTTGGATGAACCAGCAGATTTTTCAAGAATGGTTTGAAAACATTTTTGTGCCTCAAGTACGTAAACATCTTGACTCAAAAAATTTGCCAAAGAAGGCTGTTTTGTTAATTGACAACGCGCCTTCACACCCAGCTACATGTGTGCTTAAATCTTCTGACGGGCAAATCTTCGCAAAGTTTTTGCCCCCAAATGTTACTGCGCTGATACAACCTGTGGACCATGGAGTCATTGCAACCATGAAGAGAACATACAGAACAAAGTTGTTACTGTCAAAAATCGAAGAAGGTTGCGATCTCAAAGAATTTTGGAAGAATTATACAATTTTGGATAGCATTTACGATATTGCGTCTGCATGGGATTACATCAAACCCTCAACCCTTGTTAAATCATGGAGAAAACTCTTTCCGAGTATCGAAACAAATGTCAACCAAAACATTTGTGAAGAAGAGAATGAAGTCATGCCGACCGCTACACTTGTTGACCTAGTGACATCCGTTCCGGGAGGTGAGAATGTCGACGAAGAGAACATAGAAGAGTGGCTGGAATGCGACGCAAGTGAGCCGGGGTTTGAACGACTGACTGACGTAGAGATAACGAACAAAGCAATGGGAGTGAACGAGAACGAAGAAGAACAAAGTGAAAGTGAAGAAGACGAGGCGCCTGCGCGGATGACACACGAAACTGCTTTGCAGCACATAGACGGATTGCTTCAATATTTAGAGGAACAAGACAACGACGCACATCTGGCAGAAAAACTCATGTTACGGAAAGTACAATCTAGAATAAAGAAAAGGTGTTTCCAAAGCAAGAAGAAAAAACGAGTGACTGATTTTTTTAAAAAGACGTAACTGAACACTTTTTGTTAACAGTACAGTATTGTTTTTTGTTTACTGTTCTTTATTTTAGTGATTTAGACGTAGAGCAAAGGTTTCTGCTGTACTGTACATATTTTAAAAGTTTTACATATTATGTTTTTTGTACAATAAAACATAGTTTTTATGCTGAATATTTTTTTTCGTGTTTACACCTCATTTTTAGTCTTTTTTCGGGTTATCCGCGATTTTCACTATCCGCGGTGCCCTTGCCACCCAATTCCCCGGATAATCGGGGCTTTACTGTAATATAATTTTACATATATATCATATTATTACTAATCTGGAAATAAATGTTACATGTATAAAACATCACCTGTTTTATTTACAATAAAAAAATCAGACTTGAAAACAGCTGATTGGCGTGTTCTTCATAACCTGCAATGTTTTTTCCTGCTGTATTGAGCTTTGTTGGTGTGATTTGAAACAGTTTTGTGTTTGAATTGTTATTATTATCCAGCAATAAATATGGGAATAAATAAACAGTAATAAATAAAGAGGGTGTAACATGTGGACCAGGTGAATTTTAGTGACAACGTAAAAAAGTGAAATGTTGACTACAGAGACATGATAAATAAGAAGATTGATAAGGACAGCTGAAGATATTTGTTCTTATGAATTATTAAAAACATAAAATAAAATATTTTATTGTTTGTTGTATTAGATTTATTTTAATACCCATAAAGTAATAAAAAAAAATCATATCAAGCCTCTGTACTCCATAAATACTTAATTTTACAACAGAAAAGAATATTTTTAGAAAATCAGTGTCCCGCAAATTAAATTTTTGATAATTTACCTTAATTGAAACCGTCCAGTGACTTCAAGGATGATAATTCGTTACGCGTTTAGTCATATGACTTGAAACGCGTAACGAATATATCCTTGAAGTCACTGGACGGTTTCAATTAAGGTAAATTATTTACTATATAAAGTGACTTGGACCGTATAAATAATAATGTTTAAATTTTTGATGTTTTTATACATACTTTTTGATATATCTAAAAACCTATCTTACTTCCTGCTCTGAAATTTTGCACAGGTTTTTGGGATATTATTACCTAAAAAAAAACACGTATTTTTATTTAATTTGGGCTTATAGTTCCTTTGTAATAAATTTTTATTTATAAATATAAAAACTCAAAAAATATTTTTACTATTTTCTCACACAAAACTTGTTTTTAATTACATCCTAGTAAAAATATGTGTTTTTTAAGATAATTTTATCCCCTTCAAAATGATACCTCCCAAGAGGTTGTAGGACTTCTAGTTTTTTTTGAATATTACTTTAAAAAATATTCCAAAAACGTTACTAAAAAAACCTTAGAAAATTCAATTTTAGTACTAAAACATTTTTTCCAGTTACAAAATTTTACCCTTTATTATAAATAATAAAGAAATCTGAATAAATTAAAAAATTACAAAATAAACATTTTTGCCATTTTCAGTAGGGACTCCCCTTAATGGGATAACAGATTTGTAGAAAATCACAGATAAAACTTAAAATTTATAAATCAGAAAATGTCAAAACTTACTTATGGCATATCATAATTTTTACTTCACCTGAGTGTACCGCCCATACATATGACCTATTCTTGAATCTAATATTTTGTCTGCACGTTCTTTCCACGGCTTTAAATATCATTTAATTTAAAAATTCTTGTTTTATCATCAACCTTTACGTGGTCAGGTTTAATGTGTCTTTTATCCTCTCAAAATTTCATTTCTGATTGTAACAGTACAAACCGATGGGGGTTTAAAGTTTTTCATTTTATTTAACCTGAGTATATTTTTGGTCACGGACTGTAGCTCCGTGTAAGGCACAGCATATTACCAAAGCGCAAGTTATCAGCAAAGGTGCGTATTCCCGTGGATGAGCGCACGGTTCGGCCAACATTCACACGGAAATGTCACGTACATACATTCCAGAGCCGAACATGTGATGGGAACAAAGAAACACTGCGTACACGTTGACGGCGACGCCTAACACCTGGCGAGTAGGCAACCAAGCGCACACAGTCGACAGTTGTAACTAGAGAGTTGGACACTATTACTTAAACAGTACAGACGTAATTTCACAGTAGCCTCGGAAAAACTTTGGTAGACCGAAAAAGTTAAAAGTAGGTCTACCAAAAGGTGTATCGCAATAAAACAACAGTAAACAGTGGTTCAACGGGAGGAACAGTGTATAAAATAAGTGGAGTGAATGAAAACTGGGAGTTAAGTGAAGAAGATGGAGCAGACATAGTGCGTAACACCGGGGACCAAAACTACGTATAGTAATTGGCCAAAAAATCTATAATAAACAGTAAATTAATAATGAGCTCAATAACGGGGGTGTATTCAAATACGTAAAGAGAGTGAGAGAGTGTGTGTGTGTGAGAGAGAAAGGGAATAAAGGGGGGAGAAAGAAAACGTTTCTGGTTTGTATAACCTATAGAATTTATAATATTGTAACCCTATTAACCAAATTATTGGAAAAGTAAAGAAGTTAATTGTTATAGTAAATAAAACAATATTTGAATTGTCATAAATATGTGTTAGCGTAGTTATTTCGTCGTTACCATTTCCTAGTGTTCTGTGCTGAAAAATTCGTCTAACGTTTCCGGGCATCTTCTGAATTGGGGGAAGTCAGATTGCAAAATTATCCAGTTTTAATTAAGGAAGCGTATAAAAGTTTTACATATTTTAACTTAAAAAATATGTTGGTGGCCCTGAACTTCTGTTGGAATTTATAAAAAGGTAAGTCAGCGAGAAAAGTTCGCATGTAAGGTTCTGGCAGTATTATTTTATTATTTATTTAGAAATTTGGGTGTAACTTAACATGATTATCTTACTTTCATGTCTTCTACTTGAAGTTCATAATTTATTCCACCATAGAACAGTATATTATGACCTACCTTAACCTTATTTTGTCTTACAACACACCACATTTTGAAAACATCATTAACTAATCCCCACATTGCCAGAACTCATCTAACTTGATAATCATAATTCTCATCATAGCCAATATCATTCCCCAAACAGTTAAAATCGTTCACTTGGTCTATTGTTTTATTATTAATCATTATTTTCGTTCTGGTTTTCAGCATCAAAATAACATTAATTTTGTTTTTGGAGTTAACGGTTTCATACTGTATTGGTCACAAATCTGATTAAGCTTGAATACAGACTCTTTCTTTGTCATAACCAGAAAGCAAGTTGTCTGCAAAAAGCAGTACATTCAAATGACTGACTCATGATATTTTAAAATAATCAGGATTCACTAGTTGTTTCGATTTTTATGAGATTTCCAATATATATGTTAAAAACCGTAGG
The DNA here is from genome assembly GCA_034769895.1 of Magicicada septendecula. Classification (NCBI taxonomy): domain Eukaryota; kingdom Metazoa; phylum Arthropoda; class Insecta; order Hemiptera; family Cicadidae; genus Magicicada; species Magicicada septendecula. The sequence continues at coordinate 10,903,713 of CM068371.1, read as the reverse complement.
TGACATGCTATAGGCTTGACAAATACCTTGATTAAAACAAACTTTGAAAGATCTTAGTTTTAGTAGTTACATTCCGAATTATTATTCATAATTTTATTTTAATAAACAGTTTTGATTCTTCATAACACATTTGAAAACTTCAATTTTCTTCAACGATTGCAACTCACTTTTCATAACATGTGTTACTCCACATTACACGTGTATGCAGCACACGCCAAACTTTCAGAACTTTCCATTATGTTTATGATAGTGTAACAAAGTGTTACAGCTGATGATCGTACAGATAACCAAATGCGAGGTTAATGACACCATGTGTGTGTGTGTGTGTGCACCAAACAGAAATAATTGTTTCCTTTCTTGATTTCTAACAATCGTAGCTTACGTATGTGTAACCAACTTCCTGTAATTTGTGCTTTCTCATCAATTACATTGTATAATCCAGACAACACCACCTGCACTTCATATAGAGTTCAGTCATAAAACATACTGACCAGTACCATTTATTTATTCTTAATTTATGTTATAGCTGTTACCCGTGGCTTCGCACATGAATATTTGACTTTTAATAAGTATTTTAATATAATTTTTATTGTCTATGTCTATATGGTGTTCTGTCAGCTCATATAACAATTTTGTACTCATTAGTCATATTCTCTCCAAAGTTGTTTTCAACACTTGTACTAAATTATTATGTTGGTGCAACAGCCTTTGGAGATTTAAAACAATATTTAAAGTACCTGTTACCTCAAAAACGTTAGGTTCTTTATTTTAAGTGTTACTGTGTTATAATCATCGTATATCACATTAAACATTATGTCTTCCTCAACCCTGGATTTTATTTATTTCAGCAGTAAACTAAACACCATAAACCGTAGTTATCTAACCTCACAAATGAAAACATGTATTATCGCTTTGCATTAAGAAACAGGACAATTTACAATTAGTACAATTCTTCTTTTCTACATAGTAATATATCGATACAATTGCACATTATATAAAACATCGAAAATGTACTGCAGGAATGGATAAAGGTACAGTTCCGATGCCGCTAAATAGCTTTTGTTTATTTACTTGTTACTATGGTAATTAATTCTGGTCACCATGATGTTGTTGAAATCTTAATACACATCAGCAAAAGGGTATAATTTTATTAAAAGGGCCTTAATCATGTTAATGGGGCAGAATATCAAATTCGCAGTTAGACAGTGTTTTTCGCCGTGTGCCAAAGGTTACCTGTCCAAAATTTGGTGGCATTCGGAATATCGGTGTAGATTTGTATGCAGTACAAATAAATCTTCAGACTTTGAGTTTTATATATATACGAGGGGGTACCCAAAAATAACTGAAATTTTTTTTTAAAGCTATGTATTTAATTTTTTTTACAAAACAACCTTATCACCTTCAAAGTACTCTCCATTACACTTAATACATTTGTCCAATCTGCGATCCCATTCCTGGAAACATTTTTCAAACTCGTCTGTTGTGATGGCCGACAGCTCCTGCCTCGTTTTTTTCTTTACCGCTTCCACGTCGTCAAAACGTTGTCCTTTCATGTCCCTCTTCATTCGCAGAAACAAGAAGAAATCGCACGGAGCGAGGTCAGGTGAGTAAGGGGCGTGGGGCAAAGGAGTCATGTTGTTTTTTGCTAAAAACTGGCGCACTGAAATGGCTGCGTGAGCAGGTGCATTGTCATGGTAGAAAAACCAGTCACTCATCTGCCACAAATCGGGCCTTTTTTGTCGCACATTGTTATGCAATCTTACTAATCTCTTCAATGGTCCGTCGTCGGTCTTCAAATCTGGAAGTTGACGGACGTCCAGAACGAGGTTTGTCATCAATTGACATTTCACCTTCTTTGAAACGAGAAAACCATTGGTACACTTGAGTTTTTCCCATAGCACTATCCTTGTAAGCTGTTTTCAACATCACAACAGTTTCTCCGGCGTTTTTCCCAAGCAGGAAGCAAAATTTCACAGCAGCCATTCACTTAAAGTTCACTTAAATCCGCCATGACAAAAAACAAGGAGCAAGCGAAACTGCTTTTACAAAACGAATTACTGTGACCGGACACAACCTTCCCAGGCGACAACAATGACGGCACTGAACTCGGAACGAGTTGCACTACGCTCGCCTAGCGGGAGAAATGCGTACTACGTAAGCTCCGCCAATCGCAGCGCTATTCCGGTTATTTTTGGGTACCCCCTCATAGATTTTATTATTACAATTCCTGTAGAAAATTAATACCACCCTGGCAAAACTTGTTGCCAAAACTTGCACAGGGTAAAATGATCATCTTATCCATTCTGTGACTTCCTTTTGTGTGCATGCTTCAAGAAACATGTCTTATCTTGGCTGGGTTTTAACACTTTGAGTGTGGTTGCTGTAATACTATTATGACATATATCTTGTCTTTTGAATAGTCACTGTATATTGTTGCATCATGTTCAACACTTTACATAGTTCACCATATCATCATCATCATCATCTTCTTCAAGGATTAAACCACGGATGGTTTGTTCCGGTCTCAAATAGGCAAAGATTAGAGCTGGTCACTTCAGTGCTTCCTCGGATGTCCCACACCTCTCCGTCACCTCGGCTTAAAGTTTCATAGTTGTTTGGGGATGCAGTAGTCATCCATTTGGCAAATATGTTCCCACCAATTCGACCGATACTGGGCGATCATCTCGAGTATACTCATAATATTCATTTCCTGGCAATCTGTGTTTCTTCTATGATCATGGAGAGTACACCCTGCCACGTGCCTGAGAAATCTCATTTCAGCCGCTTGGATGGGACTGGGCTGGCCTTTCGTTAAAACTCCAATTCTCAGACCCATAAAGAAGTATGGGAAGGGCCATCACCTTGTAGAAATTTAGGTGTGTTCCTTTACTTGCTGACTTAAGGGTTCGCCTAATAGTCCCGCACATAAGGTTGAACTTATGCAACTTATTCACAACGTCGTTGCTTGCATTATAAGACACACTGTAGCCCAGGTATTCAAAATTGCTAACTTGTTCCACGACAGTACCATCTATAACAATTTTTGCCCATACGGGATCAGTTCCACGAAAAGCGATCACCTTGGTCTTAATTGTGGATATTTGCAACCCTGTCTTTGCAGATTCGATTTAACAGATGTATACCTATCTGTAACCTGTTTTCCGAGTCCGACAGAATAGCCACAATAGTCCGACAGTAATTATAGTTCACCATATCATTGCTTATTATATTATTCACTCATCTTATTTACTCCATCCACCTCTAAATCCAGAATTTCCCCAGTGGCATTACTAGGAGCTCCTCCTGAAGGGGGGGGGGGTTCTAACCCAGTGGTTCTCAACCTTTTGAAGTCCAAGACCCACCTTGAAGGAGATTACACTTCATGAGTCCTGTATTAACATGACATTTAAATTGCAGTGTTCACGTATTGATGTTTTGCTATCGGCATTCGGATTGGTTATGTTTACATGGTTTTGATTTTAAAAGTGCTATTAGCGAGTAAACATACTTCTATGTTTATTTAGCATAGTTTTAGCAGTTTTTCTGTTAAAATAGTTGTGTTGATATTTCTAAAAATTGTGTTAAAAAGTGATTTGTGCTGAGTGAGTCTTTACATTTAGCATTACAGACTCTGTCAACATTTTATATTATGTTTTGACATTTTTAACGTATTATAATAGTAATTAGAAATAAAATACCTAGTAGTAGTTATATTAATGTATTTTCTTTCACTTCAAAAATATAGCCACTACAAAAACGGCAAAACCGGCCTGGTCTTTTCAAATAGTGTAATTAATGCCCATCCCCCCAAAGAGTTAACAACAGCCACTGGTTGACTATGAGCACCGATATTTGTACCTAACAATCAGATATACACATACAATTTATATCATATGCATAATGGTATGATTACAAAAAGATTCCTACCTATCCTCTTGAGGTCTTTGAAGTCAGGTTCAGGCTCCACGTAAGGTTTTAACTCATCATCTTCATACCCCATGTTCATCCATTTGTCTTTCATTATATTCTGGATACAACATAAACAATTTATTTAGTGCATTTATATACAATTTTAGTCTAATGTTAGTTACTAGCAGTAAACAACAGGCAACAAAGTCTTAACATAACATAACAGTCACCCTCTCTTTACTAAGCTTCCCGCCGAAACGTTTGTCCCCTTTGGAAGCAACGGTTTTGTCAGGAAAACATTTAAAAAAAACAGTCTGGTCTTATCAGCGTTAAAAATATCGTCATCGTTGTGTTCCTGCAATAATTTTGGCAGGAACACAGTCCTCCAAGAAACACAGTCGTCTTCTTTAACATCAGCACTCTCGCCGCTGACACATTTTTGGGAAATGTCATGACGGGACTGAAACTTACCCAACCACCCCGTACTGGCTTGAAAATCAGGATAGTTTAACATTTTAGCAAATTCTAAAGCTTTCACTTTAAAACATTTTCGATTCGTATCGAAAAACTGCTCAGCGTTTTTTCAATTGATTCGCGATTCTTTAAATTGGTCAATAAAGAATCTGCCGGAATAGCGAAACATAATGCAATTTCTTTTTTCTTCATTCCACTGTCCATTCATTACGAATCTGCAATTTTTCTTTGATACTTAAAACCTTGCGTTTTGACATTATTGAAATCCCACCGCAATTCTGTCTGACGAACACTGACAATATCACAAAAATACAGGTTGACAACTACTGTATACAGCAAATCACTTGAACTCGCTAGAAGAGAGAACCACACTACGACAAAGATGAAACCAGAATGATGTATATAAACTGTGGAGCAGTAACAGACAGTGGTGGTAGGGAGAACTGAATGCGAACGTGTAGATGAGTGGGCGGGATCACATTACATTCCACAGTATAATAATAGCCGAAGTTATTGAAACGTTTTTATTAAATATCAACACACTATAGTTGGTTATCAGATGTACGGAGGTAAAATAAAGTAAAATGGAAATGGAATTCTACTCTCAGGCCAGATTTCTTTATCAACTTAGCCAGAAAAAAGTTTGTTTTAAAAATAAAAACCTAACTTCCTTAAGTAGGGACATTTTTACATGTTTTTCTGACTACAATTCTTAAAATTTCTGAAAAAATTTGTTGAACACAGAATTTTATTATTTAGAAGTTCGTAATATGGAATTTCTACTGTATTATATAATGACGGTCTCTTCATTTCGAAATATATCTGTCAATTCATTCATTGTTTACCAGCTGATCGAAATTTACATACACACGTGTTTTGAAAAATTGACAAAATAAACGTCATGCTGTGATCAAATTCTTTGTTGAAAAATGTAGCTTGTTTAAGCCAGTGGCTTAAAAAACTGTGGTTTCCAAGAGAGAACACTCGAGTTTAAAAGTGGTTGTACAAGCATTAAAGATGATCTCTGCAGTGAATATCCAAAAAGTGCAACAATTCCAGATATCATTAGAAAAAATGTATACATAGTGTTGGAAGACTGGTGATAAAGTGTTTACCATTAGACTGAATAGCTGCACAGTTGCATTGTTGCTGTTCTCGTAATATCAACCAGGTTGCTACACTTCCCTTTTTGCTTAAAAAAATGAGCACTGTTCAGTGATATGTTTTTTGTAGTCTAAAGATCTATGATGATCAAAATCAATTGAAAGCATTCAGCAAAATACTGCAACAGTGTTCCAGTGCAACAGAATGTCTGTGACTGGAGCTTTATATTTTAAAATGCATAAAAAGAGCTATGCCACATGGAAGGTCATAACCGATGGGCACTGACACAGTTTTGTTAGAAAACCAAGTGACTATTGTCAATAAAGTGGAATGCATCTGAAAATTAGTCATGGCTGTTTTCCCACAATATACGACCAAGAAATGAAGAACTTGTTGCTTAGCTGAAAACACTGCTTTGCGAGGGCGTATTAAAGCTTACACTTTAGTAGACCAAATTTGTTGACAGGCAATAATACTTTTTTGTAATCTATTATCATTAAAATAAAGTCTACAACTGTATTACTGGTGGTTACTGACTCTTCAGCAGGGCAACTGCTGTTGAGGCCAAAATTTTATATCTAATATTGTATTACAAATTAATAAAAAGTCACAATAAGAAATGCAATTTTTTAAATCTCATGTAGGCATTTTTTGTAGCCCCAATTATTTTAGTTCTTTTTTTTTTTTTAATGAAATAGTTACTTAATTGATCAAATGTCTGATATTGTTTACTGATTCATAACCATTTTGTTGGTTATAACATAATCTACCCAGACTGACACTGAATTTATTCCTAAACACCGTGTTTATGTGTAGAAATTATAACACAAACACAAGAAAACTATATAAAACACAACAGAAACGTAAGCCTACGAACTGCATTAGATATTCAAAAATAAAATAAGTCATGAGAACTGACATCTTTTAACTAGCAGACAAGTGTGAGCAAATCAGATGGGAAGCCTCTTCTCTAAGGAGGGGCGGGGCCGCTACCATTTAAAAATCTTCCTTTCTTCACTCCCCATTAAACGACCTGAGTTTATATTACAAAATGGGGTTACAAACAGACTGTCCTACATTATGACCATGCTGAAAATATCCAAGGGATAGACTATTAGCTGTTCTGAAAATATCACTTGCATAAGGTGCTTTAAAATGTCATTACTATTCGTTTACACATTTAAATAGTAATATATATAATACTTTCAGTTACAAATTTATTAGAAGGGCTGCACACTCTATGTACAAGGGCTGCCATCATATTAAAATGCTAAAATCACATTGCACTTACTTCTAAAGATGCTCTTTTCGCAGGGTTTAGGACGAGGAATTTCTTGAGCAGGTTTTCACAGTCAGTTGACATGTAGAAAGGTATACGATACTTTCCTCTTAATACTCGTTCTCTTAACTCTCGTAATGTTGATCCATCGAAAGGTAATGATCCGCTAACTAACGTGTATAAAATAACACCCAGCGACCATACGTCGACTTCAGGGCCATCATATTTTTTACCTACAAAACATTAAAAAAATTAGTATAAAAAATGAAACAATTTTTTTAAAACTTATTGAAATTATTTTTTATTTATGTTGGGGGCATCACATTATTTTCTGCACAAACTGCTGAGAATAATACAAAACAATTAAACATATCAAATTCTAAAATAAAAACTGTTTTACAATGGCACATATATGTTACTAAGATTTTATGCCAGACCGAAATAATATATTTGTCACTAGCATTATATGTATATATTTAATACTAGTGATAAAATTTAAGAAAAGATAATTTGTTTTCAACACTGCCACTTTGATGTAAACATCGAGTATTGCTAATACAAGCATATACACATACCCAACTGAACAAAAACTACATTTAAGGAAAAAAAAGACAGAGGTGTTCTCACCTTGGAAGAGTTCGGGCGCCGCATACGGAGGACTGCCACAAAACGTGTCCAGTTTGTTACCAGGCGTAAATTCATTGCTAAATCCAAAGTCAGCGATTTTTATGTTCATCTCACTGTCTAGTAGTAAATTCTCAGCCTATAAAACAACAACAGAATTAAATTATATTAATTAACAAATTATTGTGGCACAAAAAATATCATATAACATTTTGGTTACATGCAGATAGTATACATACATACCTTCAGGTCTCTGTGAATGATTTTCTTTTGGTGACAATACTGCACAGCAGAAACGATCTAAGAAACAAAAAAATTATTAATCATTATGGCACGTTAAAAATAAAATTACATCATTTATACTGAAAACAGTACTACTCAAATATGTTACACAAGAACTGCTGCCCATAGTCCATACTCCTGTTTAGGCAGGAGTATGGACCTTGTAAAAGCACTGTACCAATTTTTCCAAATACATCTTTTAGAAAAGTGGGTCCTGTTGTTTGAAATGATCTCTCTGCATCATTTTTTGAAAGTCTTTTCTCATTAATGAACTTAGAGTTGAGGGTAAAAGTGACATTCATTAGATGCAAGAAGAGGAGAAAGACAGATTTTCAAAAATCACCCGCCAAACTTGTTCACAAGTTCATATGCCTGACACGCACAGTATGTGTGTGGTCAGCACTGTTCTTGATGACGCACCATGTCTTTTCAGTTTGACTGCAGTTACGATCTTTAGAAGTCTTTGTCAGTACCTTTTAGTGTGAAACTAGGTTCTGAGCGTGTGTAAGGCTCCCGGCAGCTTTACCACAAGTCCAAAAAAATATCTGTATGGAGAAACATACATGACTTCCACATTATAAGATTTATATTTAAAATCATTTTCGAAATGAAATATTTCTATAGAAACTACTTCTTTCTTCCGGCTTAACCAAAGTACTGTGGTCACTAATGTATACCACCTCACGTTAGCGCACTCGAGTTTCACTGATGATGGCAGTCGATGGCACTGCCGAAGTGTCTGGTTTTGCAGAAAACATTGCACCACGGCCAAAAAGCCCGGGAAGGAATTTTAACAACATACTACTTCTTTGTTGCAGATAATGTAATACACATATAAAAAATTATCCCCTCCCCCTTCAACTATCATTTTCATTTATAGAAAATTACCCCCTCCCCATTCAACTACCCTTTTCATTTATAGATATTTCATCTACCTTTCTTGTTTGGATTATAATAAGCTTCTTTTCAGGATACTTTATTTATCAAAATTAAGTACTTTACTCTTGTTAAAAAGTAAAATGTAGCAGGTAAGCTACCCCTTCCCATTAACTGATTTTCACCAAAATCAATAGGCCTAGAGTCCTCTACAATTCAGGCACATATGCAGAAAATTATTCGATTCTGTTCAAATTTGCAGCAGTTATCATTCGCCATAGAAAAAAATCTACGCACAGACACTTTTTGGAAAATGACTTTTCTTCATGTTTTGAGGGTAGTACAATCAGAATCAGCCCTTATCTCGAATACGATTTTTTTCGCCATCACCATACTTTCATTTCCTTATGGAACATGGAAGTAAAAATTCCCTCCTAGTGGCACTAAATTTCCAATGATATTTTGTTTATGATATTTACAATAAAAGAAGCTTTTTACTGGATGACTTGCATATTTATTAAAACAATGAAACCATCCCTTATATAAAAATAATTTTCTTACATACAAAATAAAATTACTACAAAAAAAGACATTGAGAAGTGAGAAGAATAGCCTTTTTGGTAAATCAGTTTTTATAGGCAGAAACAACTTGTTAACAAATAAGGACACAAACACAGAGGCACGCAACGTTTTTGTAAAATGATCAATGAGGAATATCTATTCAATGGAATACCAGAAAACCGGAGTTTTTGAAAATTATCAATTCATTTAATCTTTGGTCAATGACAATTATCTATCATTAGAATAATGAACAGACTTTCTTCTTTTTGTAACTGTACGAAACATGTACCCATATCAACAAAAATAATCACTTACTGTCACTCAAACAAATCCATGCTTTCCATTTTTCCAAAAAGCATAAACTGTTTTATCACAGTTTGTTTTATTATAATTAGGCCTACAAAAATTTGTATAATTACAAAACACTTATTATTTCCGGCTGTACAATGTTTACACATTTTCCGGAACCAAAGATTACACAAGTGACTGAATTCTCATCGTCCACTGCTGCTTGTGCACCCAAAAATCTTCTTCAATTTCTCGTTCCCTCAATACAGTCTGAATTTCTTCTATCCAGGTGACAGGTGCTCTTCCTCTTTTCCTTCTTCCGTATTCCATAACTCTCCTTGGCGATCTTTCCTGTGCCATTCTTTTGGTGTGTCCATACAATTGTAATTTTTTGTTTGGATAAATCAACAATTGAATTTTTCACATCCATTCTGTCCTTAATTTTTACTGTCTTAACAATATTTTGCCTCCGTGTGCCACACATGAAATCACCAACACCAAACAACACATAATGATACCGATTGTTTACAGTCAATACTGAACTGAAAACTTCTCTTAGTCAATAGAGTGCCCATATTACAGTTAATATTCAAATGAATTGTATAAAACGCTTTTTGGTTGTATATAGTCACTAGTGGATTTTGTACAAGACTGCCTATGACAGCCTGTGGTAGACAGAGATACATCATCAAATGTGGTAATCTTCTCCCTCTCTGTTGTCACTTTCCCCTTACAGCCTTTCTCTCATCATATTTACAGCAATCCAGTTTCCATTTATTTTCTCTTTATAATCCCCAAGTGTTCTACTCTCTTTGATTCCTTTGAGCCCTTCTTCATTAATTATTTAATCCACCCATCTGCATATTGTAACGTCTCCCCTCCTTGTGCTTCGCACTCTCGCGTCTTTATCGGTTACAAAATTTGTTATTTAATGGTGTTATATGCCTTCAAAATCGAGTGTGTGTGATTATGAAAGAATATTGAATGATTTTCTTAAATTTGTTTGTATTAAATCAATACCGTTGTTTGAAAATAGGTAGGAGAGAGAGTAAAGAGAGTCAAAGAGAATTACTCTCTTTGTATACAATCGAGCATTTTAAATTTTTTCCGCTTGTGGCATCAGCTGTTTTCTCCTTTTATGAACCCATTTGAGGTTAAATTACTTTTGTAGTACGTAATAATTTCTTGATGACCGGACTGATTCCCTTTCTCTTCTCGATTTTCTTATTACCTGTAACCAACTACCATCTACTAGAAATAATACACATTTTATTATTTAAACGCAAGGCATTCCTTGAATTTATTTAATATTTACGGGACACTATGGTCTCCCAAAACATGAATTGACAATCGATTACTTCACAAATCACAGCGTTACTTCGATCTTAAGTTTACTAACATATAACACATAACAAATGTTTTTTATTACAGTTTTAATAAAGAAAAAGAAATAATTAATTAATTTCCCAGGGTTATTTAAGGTTCTTTGAACTTTGAGGAAGTCAGAAATGCATATGGGTCTGTATCAAACTTTACATTAATTATTTTAAAATTTGTATAATCTGTATCATTCAGTTGATTTTTTGACCGCTAGAGCGCAGACTACGTTTCTTCACTGACAAAACGAACACTAAAATTAATGGAGGCCGTGATGTTATTAGCAAAGCCACATTTTTCTGTTTTTTGGTTAATTAAAATAAAGTTTATGTTCACCTTGTTTTCAGATGGATTTAAAGAGATGGTGCTGTTTCTAGTGTTCTAGATTTATAGTTGAGGTGTAATTTAGTTAAATTTTAAAAGGAAGCGATCTCACCCAATGGTTTTCAATGACATCTTGACCGAGAGGTGGTTAGCAGGATTTATTGGTTGTTCATCGATTTTCTGGTGTGAATCAGTTTATTTCAATGGACATCTCTGATGTAGTGTCTAGTGCTGACTCGTTTTCTTAATTTAGGAGTGGTTTATTCCGAATACTCTTTTAAATTTATAAAATTTTATAGGACATTACACTTTTCATCTTCTCACATTGAATACCATTTAACAATCAAATAATTTCTTGTTAGCTAGTTACTCATAGTAACCAATAAATTGATGGTTTTTTATTGGCTACCCTAGGTACCGTTTTAGGTAAATAGGCTAGTATATAATATTATTATTCCTTTTCTTGCTTTTAAAAATACTCCTTTACAAATGTTAGTTATGATTAATTTTAATTTATATAAGATTTTTCTTCATGGATTTATTTAAGCTTGGCTTTAGGCATTTTATAATTTAATGATTTTTTAATTGAGTTTATTTATTACTTATACTGTGGTCCATGTATTCTTACTCTATACTACTTTATTTTCCCTTCCACCTTTTTAGTATAGTTTTAAATGGCCTTTATCAGTTTAATATAACCCTGGATTATTTTACATCTAAACAAAATAATTATAGTAAACAACAATATTAATTCTAGTTATAATGCCTTTGTGGTCTACTCAATACAAAACTACAACAACTTGTCAATAGTATCATAGTCTATTGCTATAATACTGCTTTTTTTTCATCTTCAGCACAAATTTGTGAGATGCTCTTTTTAAATGTTTGACACTTTCACCTATCATACTATGTTCCACTTTGTACACTGCACTTTTATGATTACACTTAGTATTGTTTTCAATGTTTACAGTGTTTTTAGAGTACAAAGGTTCTCATAGTTTGATACATAATCCCCATTTCTGACTTTTAAAATGGGTGATTACTGATTTTTTACTCTGGTGGTTATATTAATCCTCCTTTATTTATTTATCATATTTGGGCAGGGGTTATGTAACGTTACAATATACAGTATTAGCATATAATATATGTACTTATATATTATATATATACTAAGCATCAGGGCTTGATTTCAAGGGAACTCGCTGGAATGGCGTTCTGGAACCTCTTGGATCCAAAAATTAATTACCGAATCAAAAATATATGAAAAGAAAAACCTAATTATTAAAAAAATTTACTACTACTTTTTAAATTGTGCCCCACATCAGCCCCACTACAAAACTAAACATTTGTCAAAATCAAACACCAGCACTAATCTTTATCTTAAATACTAAAGTTCATTTTTTTAATATGTTCTACCTAAAATTCTCTTGTAAGTAGAACGTAATTAAAAAAATTTCAACAAGGCTCGCTCGAAGATGACATTCACACTTAGCGGTGTCGACATGTAATCTTTCCACGTGTTGAAGCAGTTTTCCAATGAGTCTTTCTACCTTGAAATATGCTACTGAGTCAATAGCAATATCTTCAAGTGAATGTTTTTCGCAAATGAATATAATCATTACATCTTTAAAAGCATCTCTAAAGATAAAGACTGTATCCAGCCTCTTATTTGTGAAAATTAATGGACCTCCTCTCCATTTATTTGATCCATCAAAGTACGTGGCTTCATGACTGATTTCTGACCATCATACAGCATTGGAGACAAAGAGTAAGGAATGGTCAAGAAACAAACAATATGACAACACGATGATAAAACTATGGAAACTTTTTAAAATGTCTGAACCACCGAACCCATCACTTGAGTTTCATTGAAGATCCAGGATGACGCCACCATGAGGGACATGTTTATGATTGTCGTGCTGCTAACCTGACGATCAAGCTCTTTAGAAATATCAGTAAACTTTATTGACTTTTTAGATACAAGTTTATACATATGTTACATATTTTATAAGGCTTTAAAAATGTAAACCTCCTTTTTAATAACCTGATGTAAACTTATACGCTAATATAAAATATAAGAATATTTGTGTCTGTACAACTTCTGATTTGATGTGTTATGGCACCTATATTTTTAGAAATCAACCACTGCTAATACTATACTTAGCATATTTGCCTACTTCAGTTGGCAAGTATGATAACCATATGAGTATAGAATATTCCAGATCTAGCTATAGCACAGATATGATATGATATGTATGATACAAAGATAAGCCGATTTGGTACATTAATGTCTTTCAACCCAGTACGTTGAACATACAGTGTATTATACACCCACCATGAATTATACATCGGGCAATGAGTACTGGTTATTAAGTAATGGAAGTTTCCATTTACGGACACACACACACACACACACACACACACACACACACACACACACACACACACACACACACACACACAAACAAACGTGTACTGATAACCTTGTATTTAATTAACAATTTTTTACTGAGCAAATGACCTACTTTTCGTTAAATTACTCTGAAATTTAAAATTCACTTTGTTCTTTTGACTTAAACAACATTATACGTAATATCATACAGAGAATATTTCCTCCATACAACACAAAACCGAACACTTCTTCCATTAAAAATTCATGTTGTCTTCCGAACATCTGTCTCCATTACCTCACATTCATGATCTCAGAATCATCCTCCACGTCATCCAACCATCTCTTTCTGGGTCTGCCTCTAATTCTTCTTCCTACCGGTCTCCAATCTGCAGTTCTCTTAGCCAATCATCTATCACTCATTCGCCTTACGTGACCCAGGCACTCAAGCCTCCTACTCTTAATAAACCAGACTACATCAGCACCCCCAATCAGTTGGTCCAATTCATGGTACAATGGTAAAATCTAAGAGTGGTAATATGAATAGTACAAGTGATCAACAATGCAGTATTAGCAGCATTAGATTTGGTTGTCTAATCTTCTGTCTGTTACACATAGTCAGTCAGCTGAACCCAAATCTCAATAAGATTATAAACTATTTCAAGCTATAAATACTATAACAGCAAATTTAACTGGTTCAGAAGCTCCGAGATCTTGGTCATGGTATCAATAAAGACAGTAACCTTTTCAATCTATAATACGAAAGTCATTTGCATCATCTCAGAGTGCTAGATCAGCTAACATAACTACACACACGCACACACCACCTTAATATTTCATCAGTAATAAGGCACTAATAATGGCCTGGATAGATTATAATAAAGTTATCAACAGTCAGCCAATAACAACTTTAATTTATTTATGTGTTACTGCATATAATTGCATGGCATGGCGTATGTGAAGTTAAAAGCAAGGTTGCATCTTTTTTTCACCAAGTAAAATTATTCTGTTTGTCTTATCTTGTTTATTAGTATAACGTTATTTGTAAACACTCTCGTTAGCCTAGATTTGTTTCAAAGAGGCCACGCCAAACGGGGCACCACTCTTGTCAACAATGTAACACCCTAGCACTCTCGGTTAGTAACCAGCTTAGTATTGTTACGACTGTCTAGTGATCAGTGGTAAACAAAATCCCATCACCATCTTTAATTATCACAATTAAACAGTTTGTAATCAACAAGATAGTCTCTTACAAAAATCAAATAAAAATCGTCCAAACACAATAATGTCAACTATAATAATGTCCGCACTATAATCACTTTTTACTAATACACCACTGGAAATGCACTGTGTAAATCGCCGGCCAATAACTCGAACCTCACGTGAATAAATCACCACTAAAACTGAAACTAAGCACCGCTGAATGCCCACATTTGTAGCTCGCTGAGATTCTAGAATAATCCATAATACGCGTCAACACTAATTGCTTGAACATAGCGCACGCGGATCGGTGAGCCTGGAACAATTTTGTTAACGCCTGTTAAGAATCACCACACGGACCGGTGAGTCTGGAACAATCTCGTTAACGCCTGTTAAGAACCACATATGCACACAACAACATTACAGCTGGTTCTGCTGGGATAGCCGAGAAACATGTAGACCGTTCCGTAATGGTGTAACAGTATGTATTACAACCTCCAGCAATGGTTGTGTATTTTTGCTATAATGGAGTTCACAGTACAGAGAATAAGGATATAGGAGGTACAGCACCGAAGTCTGCAAAATCGATGCACTGTCTACATTGTGGCAGCAATGTACGGAAACGGAAATGCAATATAGAGGTCATACAGTGAGGGGGGTTTGGGGGTTAAATGCAACCAACCCCCCTCTATAGAGATTAAAAAAAAAAGAAATACCAAAATACAAAAAAAAGGGGCCACTAAAAATTTAGCCATCCAAGTTGAATTAAATAATTACGCTGATTAGTTTAAAATTACAGTGCTCTATAGCCACATTGTAAGCACGAAACAGCTTTGTGTAAACATGCTCCACCTGCCTGGTGGTTGAGGACTGCTTCGGATTTTTACCTTAAGTTTTTAAATTTGTGTCCTCCTCTTAGCGAGTACGAAAGGGGTAGACTTCAAATTTCTATTCAGCCTGCAGTGTATCCAACTCAGGTTTAAATATTTGTAGTGCAGTTCTACAGCAACTAACAAAAACATTTCTACATTAATATGATTTTGTTTGCTATTTGAATCTTATTACAGATGTATGTATTGTTGTTGCCCGTGGGTTTTCGATCTGTATTTAATCATTTTTTCATACCATTTATTGCCATTTCAAAAACAAATGAACAATTGAAATCATAAAAGTGCCCATTATTCTATACATGCATTCTACAGACGTAGTCAGTCAAGAAGTAGTATGTATAATCCTAAACCTTAACACTACATTCGGAATGCCATTTACAAGCACTCTCCATAGCCTCCACCAGTGAACTGACTTATACAAGTCCAACAAAATTTGTGGTCAACCACCATCTGTTTGCTTACATTGTAGTGTAATTTTGAAATGTTTGTTCCGAGAACCTGTTGTACACATTTTATGAAAATCTTCCAATTCATTTCTGGGCAAAACAAGTAGACGTATTCAATTCTATTTGCTGCACATATATTCAGACATGTACTCATGAAGGTAAAGTTTTACAAAATCCATACCAAACATTTAATAATTGAAGCATCTACACA
The DNA here is from genome assembly GCA_034769895.1 of Magicicada septendecula. Taxonomy (NCBI): domain Eukaryota; kingdom Metazoa; phylum Arthropoda; class Insecta; order Hemiptera; family Cicadidae; genus Magicicada; species Magicicada septendecula. The sequence continues at coordinate 10,887,479 of CM068371.1, read as the reverse complement.
ACACGATAGAAAATTTGGGTCAGTTTTCTGGCTATAGCATAGTTTACTTAAATTGTAACATAAGATGCCGTCTTTATAGTGATTGGTTGGGATAATCACTGTGCGCAGTGGGCTGTTCAGAGTGCGGTCCCACACAGTCTCTGATCTGTTCTGATCACACTTTTCCTTCGACTAACAGCCTTCAAATCAGGACACAGCTGCGAATGCACAGTTTTGTCCTAGCAGATTATGGGACGTTTCAATGAATACCACCACACAACTATAGCTGACAGATTCCATATTTTGTAAGTCACTTTTCTTCTTCGGCAGTGGTCCGCGGCAGTCCATCAGTCAGCTCAACCTACATCCTGCAACCAACACCTTCAATGATTTGCTGGACAATATCAATCGGACATATAGATTTGCATGCTCTTTCTCTACATATCTTTCTTTCTTGTATTCCCTCAAGCACACTTCTCGGCAAACTCTCAACCCTTAGAATATGTCCTATTAATCCATTCCTCCTAGATTTTATACCGTTAGTTTTGTATTTAAATAGGGCACTGCTTGTCTCTGATGTTGTATAAACTTACACCAGCATGTTAGCGTTTTCCGCTTTTGTCCAATGGACTTGGAGAGTAAGTAGTGGTTCTTTTTATACAGTTTTTCTATAGTTGTGTTTACCTTTGTACATGGTGATGGTTTGTTATTTTTTATTTATTTATTTATTTTGAGATGGTTCACGCTTGTTAGTGAACGAATATCGGGTAGGCTTAAGTTAATATCCATGGAGATATATAGGCATGCCAGTTGATCAATGAAAGCGTGGTTTTAAATTCTGTTTGGCATGATGTACTGAGCGAGCCTATTGGGACGCGTCCAGGTCAAGGTTCGGTGATTGGCTGATACCGGGTCAGCGAGATTATAAAGGTAGTAACCTATGTTACCTGGCTGCCTTGCTGCTTCTACCTGATACAGCTAATGGGCAGTGTTCGGCATACATCTCCCCCTATTGTGTTTTTACTCTCTGTGGCTTCTTAGAGGCCTGAAGAAGATTCCCGCTGGGAAACTGAAATGCTACCAACATAATGACATTTAATAGCAACCAACCACGGCCCAACAGCCCAGCTTTTAGTCGTAATTTTGAATTTAGGCTTAGGTTTGTATTTAATTTTATAGGTTAACTTACACCTGAAGACGACTAGACTGTTTAGTGGTAGAAATGTGTGATAAATTATAACGATGGAAATTGTCAGACCTAACACTTCTGTTAATGTTCACACGTACCATCAAAAATTTGGTTTAAGGATCATAATTAGACGTTAATTTTGTATGTAAAAAGTAAAAGACTGAATGTCTGGCGTTGAACAAAACTATCAGCAGTAACTGGTTATCTTATCAACCAACACACACACATACACACACACTACAGCATAGTCCTACCTGTCTAAATTTAGCTCTAGCTTCTTTCTCCTTCATCCGACCGTGGAGTACTAGATAATCAAATACTTCGCCTCCACTCGCGTATTCCATAACCAGGTACAAAGTCTTCTCGGTTTCTATCACTTGGAACAATTTAACTGCAACACATACACACATAAACGGTCAACTTAATGTTCTCTGCTATATATTCTACAGAGACTATTACAATATATGGACCCACGTTGCTTCACACAAAGCTAGTTGTAGTAACAAATAAATCGAATAATTATCAACTGAGACAATGAATGTTTGATGGTATCAGAATTATATTCAAACTAGCTGTTACACCCACGGCTTCTCCCGCTTTATTGTTTTCTTTTGATTGACATTTTTTATAAGACAATTTTTTAGAATCATCATTCATAAAATTATCTTTATTTTTGTGTTTTCTGAGTGGCTTTGTTTTTATTTAAAGGTTTTTAACCGCGTTATTACTTGCTCGTTTATTGTCGTGGGTCATCAGGGATTGAGATTTTCTAAGACGTGAGAGGAATATAATTGTATGAAAGAAAACACTTTACAATAAGAAATCATATTTTCGCTTTGTATTAATAAATAGAACAATTACAATTAGTGCACTTCTTCTTTTCCACATCGTAATATATCGATACAATCGCATATTAAAAACATCGAAACTGTACTGCACGAATGGATAAAGGTACAGTTCCGATACTGCTAAATATCATTTATTTATTTAATTGTTACTATGGTAATTAATTCTCGTCTTCATGGTGTTGTTGACATCTTTATTATCGTCAACAAAAGAGTATAATTAAAAGGGCCTAAACCGTGAGAACGGGCCAGAATATCAAATTACACGTTAAACAGTTCTTTTCCCCTTGTGTCAAAGGTTACCTGTGCAAAATTTGTTAGCAATCGGGGTAACAGTGTGGATTTGTATTGAATACAAATACATCCTCAGACTTTGAGTTTTATATATAGATTAAAAAGTTACAAACTATGCTATTTTTACATTTGCTCAGTAATCACAATATATTTGTAATAAACAACCACATACTATCAAGCACATTGGTTAGTTATAACAACAAAAGTTTTGTATTTGCTTAATCCCAGATGACTCATTATTACAGCTCATTATTAGAAAAAAGTACACATTTTTTTCTTTAAATATATCGTAACAAACATAATTCGTTTATTAAGAAACTTGGACACAGATCCCTCAGGCCAAGTATAAATAAAGAATATTAAGCTAGCTAATAGAATACTGTAGTTACATTAAAATGTGATTAAGTTTTAGAATAGGCTGTATCAAACACTTATCAACCTTGAATTAAAATTCTTAAAAACTGATCTTACAGTTAGCAATTAGTAAGTGGGAAGTACAACACATAGAAACACTTCGACTTTGACATTTATGGTACACTAAAACTAGTCAAGAAACTGGTTTAGGATGTTATAGTTATAATTAATTATTCATTATAATTGTATGGTCTCCAGACCGCTTTAATAATTATAAATTTATATAAATATAAATACCTTATAGTCCGTCTTGCGGTCTTGTAGTTTTTCATATCACTACATGTTTTGAAAGTAAACTTTCATCATCAGGTATATTGTATCCTCCTATTTTTTAGGGCTCGTCAGTGAAAGTAAAAAACACAATAAATAAGTAAACAAACTACACAAATATACTCGTCAATACGATTAACGTCGACATAATATTTCGTAGCAGTACGCAATGTAACAGTTGCCAATAGTACAGTGTGCACTGCTACGAAATATTATATCGACGTTAATCGTATTGACTAGTATATTTGTGTATTATGTTTACTTATTTACTGTGTTTTTTACTTTCACTGACAAGCCCTAAAAATAGGAGGATACAATATACCTGATGATGAAAGTTTACTTTCGAAACATGTAGTGATATGAAAAACTACAAGACTGCAAGACGGACTATAAGGTATTTATATTTATATAAATTCATAATAATTAATTAACATATTAAAACTAAGGCTTTAGAGGAATTTCAGCGATTGGTTACTGGTGGAAGGAAATGAGCTTCAATCATAGGCGTAACTTGGGAAGGGCAAGCCCCCCGTTGTTTATAAATAAAAACGAACAAATAGTCAAAAAGGAGACAGTTTCTATGCTTGGGAGCACAGTAAGCACTATTTATCAACGTCTGTAGTGTTATCAGACGACTAGTTGCCATAAATTTATTATTCTTATTTCTTTTGAAGAAACTTGTAAGGGGAATGTTTGACAGATTTGAATGATATACATCAAAATAATATTTCTGTTCTGAAAAAAGACAAACGCTAGAGACCAAATTGACTGGAATACAATGTGTGCCTTTTACAGAAACAAAGACTTGTTTTGGAACACCCCAAGACGTCGATGGCTTTGTTCACGAGTCTTAAAAGACTGTTGTTTCGAACTGTTATTTGTTAATGATTACTGATACAACTGTGGTCAGTTACTCGGTCGTGTACGTAGTCCATTAAAGTACACATCGCTTGTCTCTTTCTTAATCCGTTATTGTTGTGGTTGTTTTGGTTTTTTGTGTTGATAAGTGCTGGGAAATGGGAGATAAGAAACGCAAAGGAGTAACACGGCTTAATTTCTTTGAAAATTCCCTGACTAGCAATTTGAAAATTTCTTTGTGTTATGACTGATTCGGCTTACTGCTACTACTGCAGAGCATTTTGTGACAGTGTGCTTGAGGGAGAGGATGCGTTTACAAAAACTGGGTATAAGAATTGGAAGAACTGAAATTGTTTATGTTTATAGGCCTACAGTATATCTGTTCTAGGTAAACATAACTGGAAATACAACTTATGAAGAAAGGTTTGTTGATCATTAAAAAATTAAATTGTCCCTCATTTACTAACTAAGAATTATTACTAAGCTTTCTAATTTTGTATATATTTTATTATATAGATGGTCTCACTACACACTTCAATTTATGAAGCTTGACCCCCCCCCCCAAGATAGGCCCCAAGTTACGCCCATGGCTTCAATGTTATAAGAATGGTAAAACACCAATGTCAGGTATTCTCCACGCTGTGAAGTGACGTTCTATTATAATTACAAAATATTTTGGTAACAGCTGTGTTAGTTCCTGCTTGAAGACTGATGGCACCTCGTTCATCAATTACTTAGAAGTCAAGAAGCAGGATCACAACTTCAGCAGAATTGGCAAATATGACAAGAAATGAGACAGTCTTCGTAGTCTCAAGAGTATTCAACATTATATGAAAACATACAGTCAAATGTGTAGATGTAATAATTTATTTGTGGTGAAAATCTAGTATAAACTGAAATACTGAACAAATATATACAAAATACTAATCATGTTGGTAACAATGATGGTATGACAATATCATTCTGTTGGTAGTGATTATGATACAAGAAAAAATAATGTATAATTTTTATTTTTTAAATTACTAGTGCCTTTTTAAACAAAACTTACCTATGTTCGGATGGTCTAACATCTTCATTATCCTAACTTCCCTAAAAAGCTGTAACAAAAGAAAACACGACATAAATTAATAACAATCAAATATACAAGCTATTACTGATTCCTAAAGAATTAACACTTTTAGTAATAAATTTTGTCTACCACTTTTAAGTAACACATTAAATACACACACACACAAAATACTTAAAAGTGGAATTAGCAAACTAACCTTTAGTCGTGCGACTTCAAGTAGCTTTTGTTACTACTCGCTTCAGAGCATATGCTTCATCATCAGGTAACTTCAAATAAATTAAGTCACTCTTTCGAGATCGTCACTAACTAAAATCTAACTCAGTTCACTAAAATCTAAGGTCATCACTAACGAACAAACTAAAATCACTATTTTGATTAGTGGATTGAGCTTGAGCGGGTGCGCACCTAACACCGCGTACAATCCATACGCTGAGTTGAATTTTAGTCAGTGACAACCTCAAAAGAGTGACTTCATTTATTTGAAGTTACCTGATGATGAAGCATATGCTCCGAAACGCATAATAACAAAATCTACTTGAAGTCACACGGCAGATTACTAACCTCTTAGTTTGCTAATTCGATACGAGTGACTTGGATACCAAACCAGACATGAATGTTAAAAGTTGAGTGTATAACCTAACATATAGTATTTTTTTACCAATATAAAAATTTATATCTAGACCAAAGTACCAAAGTATATCTAGACAGAGCCCTGGAAAAAAATGGTCAACGAAAGTTAGAGGAATGGGGTAGCAAGTGGGAGAGGAAAAACTGTTTAGCTTATATTTCGCTGATGATCAAGTTGTCGTAGCAGAGGATCCAGATGATCTTAGTTACATGATAAGCAAATTACACGAAGAATACCAGCTCGCAGGTCTCGTGATAAACATGAATAAGTCTGAGTACATAATAGTCGGTAATGATGCTCAAGATAATCTCGATTTAGGAAATATCACCATAAAAGGAGTTAACACGTGTAAATATTTGGGACTTACACTTAATAAACAAGGAAATAGCAGCGATGAAATAAAAGAACGATTAAACAAGGGGAAAAAAGTAACAGGGTCGTTGAACTCTGTTTTATGGGATAAATCAATCAGAAGAGACACAAAAAAGAGACTGTATAAGAGCATCTTCCTAAATATAGTCACCATGGAGCCGAAACATGGGATATGACAAGGAAAACAGAAAAAAAAACTCTTAGCTACCGAAATGGATTATTTAAGATGCAGTTGTAGAAAACAGAAACTGGAAAGAGTCGGAAATGAAACAATTAGACAGCATGACAAAGGACATAGTGGAAGAGATTGAAAAAAAACAACTAGTATGGTTTGGACACACAAAAAGAATGGACGAAACCAGGTGGCCCAAGAGAATAAAACTCATTGTTGAATTGAAAATATCCCCTCTCTAGGCATAACTTAAGTGCTTCTAAGAATTGTTTATTTACAGTTATTTGGATGCCCAATGGGCTCACCAATAGCCCCTATCTTGGCTGATATATATCTTGAGTATATTCTTGATAAAAAACTTCCCACTGTACCATTTGATATACCATTCCTTTACAAATTTGTTGATGATATTATTACAGCAATACCGATTAATATGCAGAATATAATAATAGATACATTCAATGACTTTCATCCACGTATAGTTTTCACTGTAGAATTAGAAAAATCGGACAACACAATCTCATTTTTAGATGTTTTATTACTTCACCAAGCCAATGGTAAACTTGACACAAAATGGTGGCAAAAACCACAAACCTCAGGACGATACATTCATTACACGAGTCATTGTCCATACCACTACAAAATTAATGTTGCTAAAAATCTGATAAATCGTGCACACAGACTTACAACAGACATCTACAAAAAAGAAATTGATAAGACTAGTAGACTTATTGCTAACAAATGGGTACCCCCACAAGATAATTTGCAAAATATTGCGAGAAAGTTACAGACATAATCATAACATGGTAGAAAACACTAAAACCCAAATAAATAACTTAGACGCGACTAATAACCAAATAAATGGTAATACACCTGTAGGACAGAATACAACATCCCGTAATCAAGATAACACTACTACAACTAAAAAATATTTTTCCCTTCCATATGTCAAATCATTATCAGAAAGACTTTCCAAGATCCTCACTAATGCTAATCACAATACAAAAATAGCTTTCAAAAACGTTAACACTATCAATAATAAATGTTTTACGCATACTAAAGACAGGGATGAAATAGAACTAAGATCCAACATAATATATGAAATACCGTGTGAAGAAAACTGTGGAAAAAAATATTACGGTTGTTCTGAACAGTATTTCAAAAGACGTTATTTATCAACATAAATATAGCTGCCAGAAAGTAAATACTAACAGACCTGATCCCACGGCCCTAACACAACACGCCCCTACACACGGTCACTCGTTTCAGTTTCATAAAGCTAAAGTAATTCATGTAGAAAGTAATCACTTTAAACGGCAATTCTTAGAAATGCTAACAATAGAGAAGAATAAACACCTTTCAGTTAACAAGAAAACGGACGTACAAAGTCTTAGCAAGTGTTATTCTAATCTTATTCACTCTTTTTAAAATGGACAATAGTTTACAGGTTATAAGAATACTGAACAACTTACTAGTTAGGTACTATTAAAATTTTATATCGCTGGCAGTCTGTCAGATAACTACATAACGCTAACACTATGCAAATGTAATGTGTTATATGTGTATAAGTATGGAACAGTGATAAGTGTTTAGTGTAATGTGGTTGCTGTAGCTCATCTCACAGTTAATGTAAGTAAATAGTTATAGTAATGTATGACTTTACACACACCTATACACACTTACAAATAATATAATTGTAGTAAGACTATATTTTAATGTTGTAGGCATGATTATGAGAAGAATAAATCTCGAAACGTCGCAAAACTGAGTTTTCATGATTAATGACCGAACCTCGAAATCATTAACAGTATAATAATACGGTCGATAATTAACATTCCTATATATATATATAACAATTTGCATACCAAATTTACAAAGTAATGATAATAACTGTGATTTCGAATGTTACATAGCAACAAAGGAGGATAAAAGCTTTGTAGGAAGCAAAAATAAATGATAAAATAACGAAACAATACATGATGATACAACAATAAGTGACAGAAACTGGCAAAGAATTAATTACATATACAACTTATTGATTGTACACAGTCTATGACACTGATCAGAAATCTGCTCACACTTTTAAGATGACATAACAGTTATAAAATATTGCTCCATATTATCTTCTGGAATTCTGGAATCAAGTTCTAAAAAGCACATATTACAAGTATACGTTACAGTTTATATCTCTAATACACGTTCAACATGACACAATAAATACCAAGCATCATCTATTGTGTTATAGTCGGTATTGACATGCCTGTTCACCATAACAAATTGATGGCCATCATTAAAACAGGAAGTCGGAGGTCACTGAACCTCTTTGCCTAACCTACTGACCTCACCTACTTTCTTGTTATGAAGATGACCAGCGATTCCTCGTGACCAACAAAACGTCAACATTAAAATAGTACAAAGAAGAAATCCAGAACAAATTGCCCGGAGAAGTGCGGACACATCAGACAGGACATTTAATATGTTTCAATTTTGCTCTGACAACCATATATACCCCGAAATTCGTGTGAACATATGTCGTCGTTTGTCCCTATTCATCGATCAAACACAATGGTAACAGCAGGATGTACTGTACAGTTAGTCGCTGCAACCATCTGTTGTCTACCAAGGTTACAGGTAACACACACATACACAGCATGACTAGTCCACCTATAACCCCGGGATCTAGTAAACGGTATCGGGTTTGAAACATATACAGTGCACACTGAATTTAATTCACATACATACTACAATTATATTTTACGACTAATGGACGCTGATCCCTCAGGCCAAGTATAAATAAAGAATATTAAGCTAACTAATAGACTTGTAGTTACACAAAAATGTGATTAAGTTTTAGCATACCCTGTATCAAACACTTATCAAACAAATTAAAATTCATAAAAAATTGATCTTACAGTTACCAATTAGTAAGTGGGAAGTACAACATTTTAAAACACTTTGACTTTGACACACGGTACACTAAAAAAGTGCCATCGCTGATGTTTATCAACACTTTCAAGCCTGGCGCTTATCCTGATGGATACAGGATCCTGCAGTTTTTAAGGTATTTTTAAAATGTGCATCAATTTTGAAAAGTATAAGTATTAAAGCACATGCAAAATGTAATTTTAAAGCAGGAAAAACGTACAATAAAATTTTGTGTTACTATACCAGAAAGTCTACATCATTTTGAATTCATCACTGAAATTTGGAAAAACAAAAAAAAATCAGTACAGCGGATGTTGTTTGTTAACAAATTGAGACGTGAAATAAATTTCATGTGTGAGTTTTCTGTACAAAATAAATCAATTTTGGTTTGAATAAAAACAAAAAAACAAAACATAACAAAACAGAATATAAAAAACATTATTTTCCACAATAAGAAAACAGAACACACTGTGCAAATAACATGCAAATGAACTTAACAAAGACACATATTTCCTGTGTCACGCCTTGTATTTCCAACTAAATCTGGCAGACAGGGCCAAATTTACACATACTCATTCAAAACGAACTAAGGAATGAGTCTGGTAAGTGTAATAACGAATATCTGTCCATGGAAAAAATATTCAGAATGAAACATCACACCGCAGAGTTATGTTCTGGCTTTGGTCACTTGCGCCAGGCACGCTCTGTTGGCGTATTACAGCTGAAAGCGTTAATGGTCTGGTGTAATGGGAATCAATCATCAAGCTTTTGTAACCTGAAAGCTTATCAAAGAATGAACTTAATTATTTATATGAGGATGAACTGCTTGAAAGTTGTAAAAAAATTCTCTCGTGGATTTGAAGAGAAGACTGTTGAGATATTCTATTTGCTGTGAAGTGAGAACTGTGTGTCACAAGAGTTACCAAACACAAGTATTATCACATCACAAAACACTTCTAATCTTATTCCTCTCTACTAATCTTATGATAAGAAACACATGTTATCAACAAGACAGCTTGAGCCTTGGCACTGTACAAGAGTTGGTACAAACCAGACATATCTTACATCACACAGCACATTCAACATAACAACACGTCTATTTTACTAGAAAAAGCAGATAATTCAGAAAAAACAATTAATTCAGATAATTAACTAAATTCATAAACTTGTATGTATCAAAAGAAACACGCCTAAAATTCTTACAAGGTGATGGCTTTTCCACACTTCTTTAAGGGTCTGAGAATTGGACTTTAATGAAAGGCAGGCCAGTCACATCAAAGCGGCTGAAATGATATTTCTCAGGCACATGGCAGGGTATGCTCTCCATGATCATAGAAGAAACACAGATATACAGCAGGAACTGAATATTATGACTATACTTGACAAGACTGCCCAGTATTGGCTGAATTGGTGGGAACATTTTTGCCGAATGAATGACTGCCACATCCCCAAACAACGATGGAATTATAAGCCGAGGTGACGGAGAGGCGTAGGACGTCTGAGGAAGCGCTCGAGTGACCAGCTGTAATCTTTGCCTGTTTGAGACCGGAACAAACCATCCTTGGTTTAATCCTTGAAGATGATGATGACGATATGTATCAAAACAACTTACTTTAAGCACTTATTTATAAAAAACGTGAACCAGAAAATATATGAAAAAAAATTTCATACGAGAGGTGCAGCACTTAGGGTTGCTAGGTGCTCAGGCTTGGACCATTCAATACTTGATTTCTGAATACATACCAGGATAAGAAAAGTTAGGGTGGGTTGGGGTAATTTTGAGACTCTACTTTTCGGGGTAATTTATAGACACCCTTTTAATTATTATAAAAATACTTTTGATCAACTCAAATCAATTATAAATCTTTAAACTAGCACTTGCAGAATACCATACTAAAAGTTGAGAGGCTAAAAAAAAGTTTTTAGGAAAAAAAAATTTTTTGCCGTTGAAGTCTGCAAAAATTACAAAAAATTTTTCATCGTATTGTTTAAATTAGCAGCCATCCTTACTATTACTTTTATGAAATTGCTAACTGCTATAATTTTTATCGTTTAGACAAAGCTTTTCGTCATCACTGACATCATCAGGTCTAACACAACCTGATGATGTTTTAGACCTGATGATGTCAGTGATGACGAAAAGCTTTGTCTAAACAATAAAAATTATTGCAGTTAGCAATTTCATAAAAGTAATAGAAAAATCTTTCGTTCGTAATGATTAAACTTTCTACTTGTACTTAAAATAAATGTACTAAAGGAGGTTAAAAATATTTTATTATCTTTGTAGAAACCCCATCATTGAATAACCCAAGTTTCACATTGAGTTCTTTTACACTTTTTGATATAAAAATTTTTTTCCACAAATGGGATTTTATTTTAAAACAAAGGGTAATTTTTCGAGTCATTGGGGTAATTTCTAGGCATTATCAATATTAATAAACTAACAAAATTGTTTTGTTTTTGTTTTGTTTTAGGTTCTGAGTAGTCATGTAGAACTGTAAAAAGACTTTCTTATGAATAACAGTAGCTGATATTTCAATTTTGATACCTGTAAATTTAAATTAAAGTCAAAATGCCAAGAAATTATACGAAAAAGGGAAAATGTTACAACGAAGAAGATCTAAATAAAGCTTTGGAAGAAGTTCAAGACTGTATAAGTAAAAATCTACCTTACAGTGAAAGAGTTATTGCAAGAAAGTATAACATCCAAAAGGATGTATTTAACAGACGATTGAAAGGGCTCAATACTGGAGTTGTGGGCCGCAAAACGGCAATCCCACTAGCCGAAGAGGAGGAGTTGACCGAATCACTTAAAACTATGTCTAGGTGGGGCTTTGGGCTTCTTAAAGAAGAGATAAAAGATGTCGTTCAAGAATATGTAATAAAACACAATATCAAGACACCTTGTAAAAATAACTGCCCAGGAGATGACTGGTTTTTGGCTTTTAAAGAGCGCCATAATCTTGCAGTCAAATAACCTGAGAGTCTAGAAGTAACCAGACGTAATGTTACCAGTGATCCTTTCATCATTTATGATTTCTACAAGCAATGTGAATCAGAAATAAACTGCCTTAACTTATAGTCTAAACCAGCTGAAATTTACAACCTAGATTAAAGTGGATTTTGCACAGACCCTTCTAAAACTAAAGTTGTGACGGAAAAAGGAAAACCTGCCCACCGAACAATTCAAGGAAGTGGAAGAGAGAATACTACAGTATTGGCTTGTGTAAATGCCGCAGGTAAAGCCTTACCTCCTTTAATCGTTTATGAAGCAAATAAATTTTGGAATTCCTGGGTTGGGAATGAATCCCAAGGAATGATTTAAAGGAACTTTTTTTGGCGTATCCCCAACTGGATGGATGACTTCATCTTTGTTTCATCAGTGGTTTACCCTTTTTACTACGCAGGTTACAGAAAGGCCAATATTACTTTTATTCAATGGGCACCTGTCACACTTGGACATTGATACAATTGAATTAGCTCGTTTTAGTAAGATTACAATTTTGAAATTCCCACCACATACCATAGATCTACTTCAACCTTTGGATCGTGCTGGCTTTGGGCCTTTGAAAACCGCCTGGGACAAGGAAGCCCACATATTTCAAAGAGAAACCCAAAGAAAATTGACAAAGGCAGATTTTGCAAACATTTTGGGAAGAGCGTGGTACACCGGACTTTCTGAAAAAAATATTAAGTCAGGGTTTGAAAACACAGGTATATTCCCAACAAATTCAAACAAATACCCTAAGAGCAGACTAGATCCGAAAAAATTGGAACTATACAACCAAATGCATCCTACTGGGGAAGAACTAACTCCCGACATCCAAACTCAGGAAACTTCAAAGATGAAACCATGGAAAACCAGTCAGAAAACCTTTCTGTGATTGACAGTCAACAGTCTTCTCCAAGATCCTCAACTGCTCTGAATGATGTAGGCTTAACACCAGTTGAATCAGATCACAATATAAATGATATTCTGGCGATTCCAAGTACTAGTTATGAAAATGCTAGTACGCCAAAAAGATCTTTTGAAGAGTTGCTCTTAAGAAGAATATCGCCAAAACAAACAGATAGGCCTAAGCAGAAACAGAAGAGAATTAAAATTGATGTTGGAGCAGCAGTGATTACTGCTGATGCATACATTGAAAAAATAATTGAAGAAGAAAATAAGCGAAAGAAAACCGAAGAAGATAAGAAAAAGCGAAAAGAAGAGAAAAGAAGAAAATTGAAAGAGAGAAAAACAAGAAGTTAGCAAAAGAAAAAACAAAAAACAAAAAGGGAACAGAATAAAAAAAACTAAAAAGGAACAGACACCGACTTCTTCAGATAATGATCTGGAGCCTGATGAACAATTATTCCAAGAGATGTCTGACAACTCATTAAGAGTGTCAGATTCATCGGATGATGAGAGTAATCCAGATGATCCGGCTCCTCACAAAATCCCATCAAATGTAAGGCAAATAAAATTACACTTGCAGAAAGTACAAAATGATATTACTGAAATGCAAATGTATGCCGTTTATTTTGAATCAACCTTTTACATTGGGCAAGTTCAGAAACTTTTTTATAGCTGCGAGGAAGAGATCCCTGAAAACCTGACTGATGTTGAGATGAAGTACCTGAAATGGGTTGGCGATGATAAGTTCTGGTGGCCTGCAAAGGAAGATGTTGGACTTGTAAAATCTTATTTCATATTTGATGGACCCATCCAAACTTTGTATTTTGAACCGTTTTTAATAAGGTCAATCGGGTGAACCGTTTTTAATAAGGTCAATCGGAAATGTACGAGAATTGTTCAACAACCTAAAAAAATTCAGAGATGAAATTCTTCGTGAACTTTCATCTGCCAAAGAAGAAACAAACTAAAGTGTATAAAGTGGAGTTCAAACAAATGTGCAAACTAATAATAATAACTTAAGTGAGAGTAAAACTAAAGTGAAGTTTACTTTTTAAGTATATTAGGATCAAAGACGAAGACTGATATTTTCCTTCATATTTTTCCTATACATAAGTTACACTACATTATATTATTGTTCAGTAATAATTTAAACATTATCAATATAAAGAATGTTTTTTTTCTTAAATGTTTGATAAGAAGATATTCTTTTGAAAGTAAATTTTATGTTCCACTTTATTAGACAGACCGATTCAATAACAATTAGAAATTTGTATTTTGACATGTAGGTTCACTAACAATAAATTATTGTAAGGATTAGGCTATTCTTTTCAAAAATATTATAATAATGACACTTTTTGATGTTTCACTCATTATTCCATACAATACTATACTATTCATTTACGTTTCCTAGGTAACAATATTTTATGACAATGTAATAAATAATTTTTTTCTGACAAATTATGTTATCTCAAAATTTCCCCAAACCTCCAAAATGATGTTTGTGATAGTGTCTACAAATTGCCCTTGTCTGGAGTATTTTACCTAGTGTTAAACTAATGGTAGAATGAGTGTCCCACAATTCCCCCAGGCTGTCTCATAATTTCCTAATTGCCTGGGTAATTATAAGACACGTTTTTATTTTACAGTCCATGCTGTAATTAATTAAAATGGATGAAACTAATACTACTTAATTCCAACATCAGTGAGGTTCTGTGAAAAAAATTACAATAAATTTGAACCATGCATTTTTTAGATATGAGGAAAGTTTGATTTTTGTCTCAAAATTACCCCGACTCACCCTATGAATTTTTAAAAAGGTATTTATAAGTGCTGAAGGAATACAAGTTACTTTATAGGAGTGGATAAACTAGCACAAAACATGACCAATATTTTTATTAATCAAACAAGATATTTCTAGGTGTGACCAGACAGTGTTGTGGAATTGCAAGTAAGTATCATCACTGGTAATCCAAAAAGTCTAGCCTTCCATATGACTCCATAATAGAATACCTGCCACACAGGGAACTCCATCCATTTTTTAATACACTGAGTATTCCGTTGATGGAGTCCAGTCCACAATCAAATTTGGGAAGAGGAAAAAGATCAGGAACAAGCGGGAAGACGGCAAGCAGAGTTTCTAAGGAAACACAGAAAGTGCCCAAATGCTAACCTTAATGCATATTAATGTCGAGGAATTCAAGCTTAATTTCAGAGTGATAAAACAAAAATAATAATTACAGACGCGACTAAAATGTCATAAGGTACTGGCCGTCCCACTGTTGTTGTATGGTTCTGAAACTTGGGTTCCGGTGAAGAAACGTCTGAGTAGGAAACAGGCATTGGAGATGAGGTAGATTCTACAATGATGACACATGCAAGGAGTTTTAATATCCACAATCGTACTGCAGAAACAAAGAGGGATAGATGGCATAAGGGCATTTTTGGCAATGTAGACCTGACAATAGAAACTGAACACTGGCTAGAAGATGCGAGTGTTCAGACAACTCGTTGCGAGGCTAACACACTTTTCATTAATTTCGCACATGCATTGTGCAGTGTTTCATAGTGTGAACATCAGCTGCAACAAGGCTGGCGAGAACATTAAAAGCATGTGTGTGACTGAGATGGAGACTGCACATAAACGAGACGGTGTACTGTTATCGCGTTGTCTCCCCTCACTCCTCCGTAGTCAACGTAGCTACACTTTTAAGTGGGGGTAAATTCATTTGTTGGGTCGACGCAGCTCAGCAACCAAGAAAGGCTGTCAAGTTTCTACAAGCCTATTGGGCAAAGAAGTATATAGGAAGACCTAGTGAAGCACTGTTGAAGTCGATGTATTCCATTTGGAACTGAAACAGGCAATTTGGCTATTCCCTGATGGAAGAAGAAATAATAATTTTAATTCTACAGAAATAATTATAATAAATACAATTTAAATAATCCATCTTGTGCGACAGACTGCCGCTGCCATTATCACTGGTGTGTGGTTAACGGTATCACCAAGTGCACTGTACGAAGGTGACTTAAGAGCACAAATCTACAGGATTAAGTATAATGCACATCTGCCGCTTTACGGTGTGACAACAATCAGCTTATTGACTCGTGTTAAGTGTATCCGACAATTCCTACTTAAAACTGAGATTTAATAATAAATTTAACAAAATATTTGTAAAAGTCAATCGTTCTTTATATGATTTATAGTCAAGCGGCAGCGAGTCTCATTCAATGACCTCGGTGTCCTTTATCAGCTGATGTCCTTGTTGTTATTCTTATCGCTATTATTAGAGTATAGGTTTATGGATGAAGACTGAACTGCACAATACTGACTGTCATACACTACAATCACATGAAGTTAACCAAATTCTTCTTCACCTTCATTTATATTTGTTAAATCAAATCTGCAAAGACTCTTGACTGCAAACATCCACATTTAAGACCAAGGTGATAGCTTTTTGTGGAACTGAGCCTGTACAGGCAAAAATTGTTATAGATGGTACTGTCCTGGAACAAGTTAGAAATTATGAACACCTGGGCTACACTGTGTCTTGTAATGCAAGCAATGACATTGTGAATAAGTTGCATAAGTTCAACCTTATGTGCTGGATCATTAGGTGAACCCTTAAGTATGCAAGTAAAGAAACACGCCTACAATTCTACAAGGTGATGGCTCTTCCCACACTTCTTTATGGGTCTGAGAATTGGACTTTAACAAAAGGCCAGGCCAGAGTCACATCCAAGCGGCTGAAATGAGATTTCTCAGGCACGTGGCAGGGTATACTCTTCATGATCATAGAAGAAACACAGATATACAGCAGGAAATGAATATTCTGAGTATACTCAACAGGATCGCCCAGTATCAGCTCAATTGGTGTGAACATCTTTGCCAAATGGATGACAGCCGCATCCCCAAACAAATCTGGAACTATAAACCGAGGGGATGGAGAGGTGTGGGATGTCCGAGAAAGCGCTGGAGTGACCAGCTCTAATCTTTGCCTATTTGAGACCGGAACAAACCATCCTTGGTTTAATCTGTGGAGATGATGATGATGATGATGATGATGATCTTGAACATTTATGTGAACATCTTAAAGTTAGATAAACATTTCCTCTCAACACACATAAAAATACTGTTGGCATGATCAGAAAAAATATATAAACATTCATTGATATGCATATTAACCATAACGTCCCTGCGTCAATCTCCATCCATAACTTACAAACAGATCTGAAACTACTGGTGTCAAGCAACTACAGTAATCTCTGAATTATATGCACTAAATATTGACTGCTCTAATGTATTCATAAGTGTAATAACACATTTTGGCTGTGTAATACGCTAATTTCTATTTAACATAACCTATAAAAAACTTTAGTATAATCGTATAACCAATATAAACACTAGAACACTGATATACTTCAATGCTTAAACAACAGAACTGTACACTAAATTGAGTATTAGAAACAATTTTATTGATACTCACTTTTTGTAAACTGCCAGGATTTAATTGCGTTTTATCTATAATCTTGATTGCTACCTGTAATGCACAGAAAAATTACAAAATTAACAAATATTATTAATTGCTTGTCACTTAAAATTTAACAACAAATTTACCACAAATTTATAAATAAATAATATGGGCAAACAAAGCCAAACACAATGTATTCGAGGTGTGGTTAGTATCTTTATTTTGTACTGGTAGTAACTTATGAAAATAGAATATTGTTTTGTTTATATACTCCAAACATACTGTGTTATAAAAAGTACATTTAGGAAGTCATATAAATGTGAAACAATATAAAAAATAAAAACTGGTTCGATAGTAGCGATATAGAAACATACAAAGTGTCGACAATAATAACACCCACAAATAAGAAGAAAAATAAATGATGACAATGAAACGAATGAACCTGCCAAGCAACGTAATGAATAACAAGCCCACAAGCATGACTAATAGTAACCTGGCAGTAATGACCACTGCCTGCATGAGCAACACTTCTCTCTTCTCTGCCTCCACAATATTTACCAAAACAGGTCATGTAGAACCCACTACGGGTAGAAGAATATAGCGCTGCAAACCATTTGTATCCAATATAATATTTTACTAGCAACACTTTCCACGCACTCACACAACTGAGGATCCCACATACTAATTACTCAACGTGTCCCAACAACCTGCACTTAGTACTACAAGGATTGTTCAACAGAACCACATTTGATCTCCACAGCCGTGATTTTGTCTCCATGGCAACAGAATTCATTTGTTTATATTGTCTGTTTAAGTACTAGTAATGCGATTTGGAAAAAAATATTTGCAGTTTGCTCTTTTCTAAGCATTGTGACTGGGTTGAAAAATGGCATCTATGATAGAAAATCCATCCAAAGATAATTAATCTGTGTGTCGTTATTCAGTTTTTGGCCGCTGAGCCGCGTCGGGCAATAGAAATTTATACGGGAATGAAAGCTGTATATGGTGACTGTAGTTATTCTCATATGACAGTGGTTGAATGGTGCAATAAATTTCGACAAGGAAGAGAATCCACTAAAGATTTGGCCCGTCCCGAACCTGCATATGTTGCAGCATCAAAGACGGAGAACTTTGTCAAATGCTGAGCATCAGTGTTCATCACATCATTCATAGTCTTGGCAATCACAAAGTTGCTGCTCAATGGATTCCATGAGTGGTTCTGCAAACAGCTGCAAGAATTTTACCAGCAGGGAATCTAAAGATTAGTGCAACAGTGGGACTCATGCCTTAATGTTAATGGAGACTTTTTTTAAAACTGTAGAATAAAAAATGCTTTACAGCCTCTAAACGTGTTTCTATTGAACAATGCTCGTAGTAAGGTACATACATAAACACAAACAGTTCTACATGTAGTGCTTCATATACTATATCTAGTCTTTAATAGTACAAAATAATTATCTACGGAACAATATGTTCAAACATAACTGGTGCATGAAGAAAAAAAGTCGTTAAGGTCTGTACCATTCTTGGCCGCTCGCCGCGCAAGTACAGCACTTGCGCTGTACAGCACTATTCTTAGATATAAGCCATGCCGTCTGACAACGGGTGTGGTTCGACACACAGCGTATTGTACAAAATACCACTAGTATGCTCCCTGAGCTGTACAATTCGCTCACTAATCTTGAACACTTGTACGAAGTACATTTACAATTGGATAATTTTGTATATCAGATAATTTAGGTATCAGATAATTAGATAGCCTGCAGAGGGCCGTCTATAAATTCCCACAGTTAATCAGGATTTATGGTGTGGAAATTTCTGTTATCAAGACTAAGTCCATGGCTTTTAAAGGTTGCTTTCCTATAAGGTGTAAACTAGTACTGAATGATCAACTAACTGAGCAAGTGCATTCATTCATGTTCCTTGGACATGGACACATATTCAATGATACGAGCAGTGAATGGAAAGGTCAGAAGCAATACTCTTTTGAAATTTTATAAAGCGATGGCAGTGCCGTGCGGCCTTTACGGCAGTGAGACTTACGCACTGAACGCAAAGACTCTAAGACAGATACAGGCTAGTGAAATGATGATAGAAGGAACATCCTTGGAATATATAACCTAAAGGAAAGGATAAAGCAATACAGACAAGATCTGATAGACCATGTTGAAAGGATGCATAAGAACAGGATACCAAAACAAATTTTGGTTTAAAATCCAAAAGGACGATGTAATATTGGAAGACCAAAGAAGAATGGCTGGACCAAGGAATGCACAACAGATCGTAAGGTCCACAGCCTGTAGAAGAAGATAATTTTTCAATTATCTGAAACATTATGAAGACCCCGATTAGCCTATTTTTTGTTTAGCAGAATAAGAACAGTAGAGCGTGGCTAGCATTTTCAACTGGGTTGCATTAATTGCATACACAGGGTTGCTGTTTTGTAAAGTATGTGCTATTTTGTAGAGACATGCACATAATAAGTATGTTTTTCACTACAGAACTGTGTATTTAATTTAGATTGTTGATAAATTCGTATAGGCAAAATGTATTTCAGAATACAATTCCCAACACCTGTGCTGAATATGTGAAGAACAAAAGGTTGTTTAGGCTATTCATTTAAATTTATTGGAACTGTACCTTTATCCGTTCCTGCAATACATTTTCGATGTTTTTAATATGCAACTGTATTGATATATTATGATGTGGAAAAGAATAAGTGTACTAATTGTAAATTGTTCTATTTCTTAATGCAAAGTGAAAATACATGTTTTCATTTGTGAGGTTAGGTAACAATAGTTTTTGATTTTTAGTTTACTGCTGAAATAAATAAAAGCCATGGTTGAGGAAAACAATGTTTAATGTGTATATACAATGCTACACAGTGATTCTTAAAATAAAGAACCCAACGTTTTTAAATTGGCAAATCAGCCAAACCAACAACAGCAAATATAAACTGGAAAATACAAATATTTATGGTTAACAGAGACAAACACACAACATAATGTATTTAGAAATAACAACAATGCTATTTATTCATTAGGTGGCCAATACTCTTTTATGCTGTGCAGTAGTATTTCAAAAATATTACTCGACAAGAATTTCTTGTGCAACATAAATTCAATGAGAGGGCATTTCTTCTTCTTTATCTGTAAGCTTTTAGAATAGCCTCTCTACACGTTGTACATAATGGACGTTTTTTCAATATGTAACAAACACGAATACTTATTGCAAAACGAATATTACCGAAAGAACGAGTTCTGCCACAAAAAAGTGACACGTATAGTAATAAGCAAGGGGTGGCAACATCAACTTTTGGCGTCACAGGTACACAACTGTGATATACTACTGCTACATCATTTTTCATTTTAAAAAATGACTAAGAACAGCAACTGCAATCGCCAGCCAACTATTTTGCAACATACGAAATTCCAATTTGTATAATTCTTTCACCTACATAAAACTATGTGCAATATTCACTAAAATGAAAGCCAAACAACTGCATAATCGAAATATCAAAAATGACTGCAGGAAAGGATAAAGGTACTGTACCAATTTATTCCTTTGTAAGTAACTCTTTGCGTTTCCTGCAGGTCTCCCATGTAATATTTTCAAATAATACAACTGCAAGTAGGTTTATTTACACCTGACACACGTTTTACAGAAATTATTCTGTATATTCGAGGTTTTTTGAATTTTAATTCATTTAAATTTATATATTTATGTTATGCTGATCGGGGGGGGGGGGGGTGCGACTTTTTGACTGCCCATATAACTTATATGGTTATACCCTGGATCTTTGACAAAAATAAACTTACTTAACTATTGTCCCAGGAGACTATTGACAAAAAAGAGGAGTGTAGGAGGGGGGGGTGAGAAGTAACACATGAGCAGATTTCTGTGTTCCAGAGAGCAGAGTTCAGTTTTTTAGAGAGGAATTTGGGGGGGGGTAAACAAACACGAAGAGAATATTTTGTTCTATTTAACCTTTTAAGGACTTAAGTATTATTTTCACTGGTATGTGTGAAAAGACTCAGGCCGGTTTTGCCGTTTTTGTAGTGACTGATTATTCTTCACTCTTTTCCATACGATAAATACTTGATTATAAATGGTGTTTTTATTTTAAGGCACAAGTTGGTGACATTGAATATAGTATAATATATTAATTACTTCCAATATAAAAACGTTAATAAGTTATTAAAATGATAATGGTGGTTTTGGGGCAATAAAATGGTATTCTACTTATTCCTCATATTCTTTTTAAATGAAAGTTTTTCCTTTTAAATTCTGTTTTTGACCGGTCTTGTGAGGGCACTTTTGACTATTAAAAGTAAACATATTGTTACATATAGCAGAAAAAGTGTTACACTATTACAGAACATTCTTGGCTATTCCAGTAGAACCTGGCTGTAATGTTGTGAGGGTACATGATTCTCAACATGTGTTAGCGAGACTGTTCCAGACTTTGCTGGTCGCGCGTACTGCGTCAAGGCCACAAGCAATTATGCTCTAGTGCAGAATTGACGCGTATTATGGATTATTCTGGTATTTCAGCTGGGTATAAATATACGCATTCAGTGAAAGTCAGTTAGTTTAAGTGACGATTTATTCCAGTGCAGTTCAAAGTAGTGTAGTGAAGTGTTATGTGTTAGACTCTATTAGTTGACATTATTATTGCGTGTGAACAATTTTTATTTGATTCGTTGTAAGAGGCTATATCTTGTTGATTACAAACTGTTTAATTGTAATAATTAAAGCTGGTGGATTAGTGACTTAATTGGTGTCTTGTATTTTGTTTTCCACTGCACCATACGACAATCAAGGAGACCGTCATAACAATATGTACATCTGACAAATATAAAATGCGATTTATTTCTCCTCAACAGGGAATCCGGTAATGTTTTTCAGTATTTAGGGATGTATGGGGGGGGGGTAATTTTCCTTGTCACCTCTCTGCTAAACACAACACAGACCCCTCCCCATTATATCAAGTGCAATATATGTACTCATTAGTAGAGTAATAATAATGCCCCCCATGTATACTAGTGCAGTTGCACTCTGCTGCACCGTACATACTATTGATCTCTCCAGATTGCTACCCCCACTCCACTCTGCCTCACCCTCACTCTCCTAATGCCATCTGCATGCACACACACACACACATTTTGCTTTATTACATGTTACAATGAAACATATGTATTATGAATTGATTTGTGAACTAAATTGATTCGTAAACTGTCAGTTAACACAAAGGAAATGTGTCGAGCACAAGATTACAAAATCAAGATTCTATAGTGTGGAAAAATATTTTTTTTAGGCGATTTAATTACAGCTGGTGGGGCGCCAGTCTAAAACAGTCCTGTTCTGTAAGTCCTCTTGCGTTCATTGCGTCTTCAATGTCCATTTTCCATGAATGTTTAGGTCTTCCTTTTTTTCTTCTAGAGGGTGGAGTCCATTCCCATACCTGCCTAGGCCATCTCTCATCCGACATTCTTTTTAGGTGTCCAAACCACTTCAGTCTTCTTGCTTCTATTGTTTCTATAATGTCAAAGTCGATTCCCATCGCTTGTCTTATCTCTACATTTCTCACTCTATCTAGTCTTGTTAGTCTACAGCACCTCCACCAGTAATCGTTCTCCATAGCTCTTATTATGGATTTATTTCTTTTATTAATTTCCCACAGTTCTGCTCCATATAGGCCTATACTTTCGACTATAGTTTTATATATTCTGATTTTATTGTTTTTTGTTATTCGTGGACTGCAAAGCAGACTGTGTAATTGTTTTGCTGCTTGTCTTAGCTTATCTATTCTTACTTTTATTTCTTGGTTGCTGTCACCATCCGATGTCATTGTTACACCCAAATACTTGAAGTTTTTAATATTTTTTATCACTTTTGTTCCTAGTTTTATGTCTTGACCTTCACCGCCTACTATAAGGTACTCAGTTTTTGGGGTGTTCATTTCGAGGCCCTATTTCTCATATTCTTCTGCTAGTTTCCTAGAAAAAACCATTTCATTTGTTAAAAACTGAAACAGGTGTAATCCTAGTGAGTACAATTTTATGAAGTCTCAAACAACTAAAATTGGATTTACAATGTGTAATACAAAGAGCCTGCTCTGGGGGCATACATTCCTCTTGCTCCATAAAAAAAATATTAGTGTGGGAATACGAAAGCGTATTTCTTCAGCAAATAGGAGTGTGCAGGGACTCATAAAACATCTAACATCTCAATTAATACAAAGGAAGACCAAGGTATTGATGTATAATGTCTTAGTGCGCCCAGTACTGACTTGTGCATCAGAGACATGGATGCTGCCTAGATCAGATGAGAGGCAACTAAATATATTTGAGAGGAGGCTTCTCAGGAAAATTTTTGGTCAAGTGTAAGAGGGGGGAGCCTGATAGATTTAGAGCTTTATAATTTGTATCATGAACCTGATGTGGTCACCTTTATTAAATTAAAAATATTAGACACATTGTACGTGCTTGTGAAAGCAGAGTTGTTGGGAAGATGTCTGATGCAAAGCCAGAGGGTAAGAGGAAAATTTAGAAGGCAAAAACTAAGATTGATGGCCGGGGTGAGTCAGGAAATCGGCACTCTTGGAATTAGAAACTGGAGGAGTGTGGCTAGGAATAGAGAAGAATGGCGAAATCTTCTAAAGAAGGCCAGGGTCCACAAAGGGTTGTCGAGCCAATGATGATGATGATGATGATTCTCTCCCGCAAACAATTTTATTATATTTGACTACTTGTTGTTAACAGAAGCTTCTTAGGCAAGACATAACATACATCAACTGAATGTTCCCTAATGTTGAAAACACGTAAATACAACCGATTCTCCTACTGCAAGTGGACTTCGAGTGGACTGTAGCATTCTATCACTCGACTTGGCTATTTGGTCAACACGCCACGCACGCACGCACTGCCAATGCCATAACTTCCATTGTTACACCAATGAAGAATGCTGTTAAACCAGTTCTGCAGTGAAAGCGCTGACTGGGCACATACTGTACTGTACTGTACTATGAAGGCTGTTTGGAAATGACTAGTGTGATTCGACTGTTGTTGTTAGTGTTGTGTCCTTGCGGTATCTGTGCATATGTGCGTGTGTGAGAGAGAGAGACTGTCTAACACCGATAAACTATAGCATATAACAAAGACAGAATCAATCTCCTTTTCTATACACAGTATAAATATACGAGATTTTTTTTTATTTACTTGAAACATGTTTCGACCTTCATGCAGTCACACGTATTGAATCACCATATGTGTCTGTTGTCTTTGTGTTTAGTTCAACAATTATGTTGGTTGGTACTGCTTTTTTGAATTACAGTAGAGCATCGATTATCCGAACCTCTAAGGATGAGGGCACATTCGGATAATCGATATTTCGGATAATAGATCGTAAATTGAAAACATTATTTCTTTTTACAAAAACAAAGATTTTTAGTACAAAATCATTTCTAACATACTGTTATATAATTACAGCAACCTGTATACTGTACTGTAATGTATTACTCAGGCTAAAAATCACTGAATTAATAAAAACCAAAAGTTAATCTAAACAATATTAGAGTTTAATGGCAAACACTGTACTATACAATTAACTAAAAATTAAAAACAAAACAAAACATACAGTACCATGGATTTACACTTTTTTGAAGAATTGATCTATCACTGTCTGTTTCAAACCGATACCCCGTTTTTCTTACTGCTAAAGACTGAAGTCATTTAAGCTTCATAAGCTGAATACAATCTATCTTGTCTTCTGTTTAGCCCCACTTTAGAATAGTCTCAAGTGCATTAAAAAAAAGTTTGCTGCCGTTGGTGGTCTTGTATTAGTACCATTCTCGCAGTCTTCATCTGAATCCGTTTCATTTTCATTACGTTCGTTTAATGACTCAACTATCTCTTCATTGGTTATTAACAAAACCGGGATCGGCTTCATCCACCTTTACCCAATTCTTTGTTTATCAATTGTAAGGCTGTGTAGCTACAGTGTTTATTTATTACTGTACAGTACTGTACATAATTGTACTTTTTGAGTTCGGTTAATCGATGCTTTACTATATTGTGTTGTAATATTGAAGTTCTGTTTATTGCACTCTTCTGAATGAATTTGGAAAATAATTTTTTTTTAGGAATGATACAAATATTTAATGCATCATTTTCTATACATATATTAACATAGAATTATTTCAATTGTTATCTACTTAACAGGCTCTGATGATGCTGATTTTTTCAGTGGAACATGCGTAAGGTATTGAAACAACAAAAACGCAATACTTTACTTGTAGCAGAAACCATACTGAACAATATCACAAATACTTAATGCTATAAAAATTGTCTGATGTTCTGTTTACTTGTATTTATTCTGATGTACATTTTTTTTATTAGTTTTTTTTTGTCAAATGTTCATTATGTGCCTTGGTACAGTGCATCTTTAATGTTTGTAGACAAAAATGTTTAAGTGCATATATTTTCCGTTATGTTTTATACAGTTTTGATGTTATTCTGTTGCATTTTGTATGTAAACGTGGTGTTCTAATGATTTATTGTTCATTACACTGTATATGCTGTGTAGGTAAGCATGCATTTAATAATACAAAATTGATTTAGTATTCAAGTTCAGGAACGTGAACTCCAATACTTTTAGGGATATACATTTCAATTTTAAACACTGTTTAAATGTAGGTAAATTTGCAAGGTACGTTTTTGATATTAACAATCAATTTTTACCCAGGAGATTGTAAATTATGGAAATATAATTTTCTTTTTTATAAAAAACAATGGGTTCGATTTGCTAATATATGATGATCACTGCAATAATTTTATTTGTGCTGATAACTGATTGATTACTTTTGTTATGTTTTGGTCCAAAAAATGTTTGTTCCTCCCTCCCAGGCAATAAAGTCACCCACGGCCACAGGTTTGGCCTTTTGTTAAATGTGCCCATTCCAAATGAACTGTCTATTTATAAAGCAACCTGTAATTGAATAATTCCGATAATTCCTCCTAACTGTGCATTTGTTATCTATTTCCTTCTGATTAACATATTCATAACAAAGTAATTGCAATAGAATGTTTTCCTAAGCGACTTAGAAAAATCAGTATCAATGTTCTGACACCATCTCCTGTCAGAGGTGCCTACAGCATGGTGCAAATCGCACCACTGGAACTTTTTGGTGGGATTTTTCAATGTGATTTTTGTAATTTGGGGGCAATTTCCGCTGTACCCAATTTTTTCTTTTACTTTTAAATCTCCCCCCGGAATTTACTCCCTCAGCTCCAATAACAATGAATAGGGCCTACACCTAATACAGTGTTCAAACTTTCTCTTTGTGAACTTTAATAAATTATTATAAATAAATCACCTTATATCCGTCGTGTGACTTCGTTACGTCGATTAAAATGACGCGTTTCGGAACATCTGTTCCATCATCAGATAAAATCGCTCTATTGAGGTCGTTAAACGTTAAAAACACATGTTACACATAATTGTCCACTATGTAATTCGCTTGCTTCCTAAATGGTGCGCACCACGACGAAGCCGATCGGACACTGAACTATTATCTGAGTGATTACGCCTAAGCACTCATCTGGGTGATTTATTTATAATAATTTACTGTTCATACGTGACTTGGATACCTAGAACTAATATGCATTTGAACTTTAATGTATTTTTTTTAGGCCCTACAGTTTAGAATGACTTTTAATTCCCACCAAATATCCCAATAATTTCAGTCATATGAGAGGGACATCTTAGAAGATATAAATAACGATGACATAATTGATTCATTTGTTAAAACAACCAAAAATAGACAATCTCTGTTGTTAATAACACTGACTACAGAACCAGTGTAAACTAAATCATTGTTCATATACATCTCACTGTATGTACAAATTGAGTCTCAAAATTTAGTAATTTTTTATTTTATTACTAAATCTTCCCTGCCATTAATAATAATCTATTTCCTTTCATAATCCCTTGTTGGAAATAGAAGTTACATGAATTTAAGCCAGTTGCATAACCTGCGGCTCAATTACCCATTTACAAGCATCAAGTTAGATTATTCGAATACAGCATAATCCACTACTAATTATGTTAGGCCAGGTTTGACCAGGCTTTTACATTTCTCATAATTTAGTTACTGATTAGGCATACTATAAAATCTTTTGGTATTGATAATAACATTAGTTTTTGATTCCAATAATTGCTAAAATGGCTTTAGTTTTTCAAAAATATTTGGACAAAGCCACAAGATCTACCTTTAACTGTAGGTTATTCCGTACCCCGTACTGTGATCCCCCTACCCACGAAATCAAATTTGGGGGAATTTCGGAATACTTGGGGGGGATAGCACCATTGCCTTTGGGGGAGGGAGATAGGGACTTCTGTCTACTGTGACAGATTACTTAACAGTACAAACATAATTGCAATAATACTATGTAATGGCCACTCAGTCATGTGAGCTGTCCCAAAATGTTCACAAGTTCATTCGTTAGCAGACAGCTGTTCACTCACACAGTACTGACTATACATCTCGTTATGCAACCATTCTACACACAGCCACTAAATACTGCATCCACCTCGCTGCATCAGCATTTATATGCTGATGTTGGAAAATGATAAACACTAGCTTTTATTGATAGGAGAACAAATTTAGATGGCAATGAAGGATAAAAGGAGGTTACTATAGATAATATAATAATCTACTTTTGGAAGCAAGGATGTGGCCACAAATTCTGCAAAGTCACAGCCATGTTAATTTTAGCAGAATTCTTGTCAGACTAGAAAGAAATTTCTAAGGAAACTTAAACAATGCACTCTACGATATGAAATATGTAATTATTACGTAGGAGTGGAGTTAAGCATGAACTGACTGGAAGATACGAAAGAGATGAGCAATACGGAAAAGACTACACACTAATAAATCAAAGGAGATATAATTTCTAACCAAGTAATAAAGTACAACCAAAAGTAAAGTAAATGATCAACGGCACATATACAAAACATAACCCAGGATGAAAACTGTCCTTGAAAATGGTGTACCTCAAACTAATGACAACGATCTGTTGCAAATTAATGCAGGTTTGTATACTGGGAAGTAAAACAGTAACCCCTGAAATGAAGTGTGTACATTTAATCTGTTCAAAAACCAACGCCTGGATAACAAAAATTTCCTAACAGATTGTGACGGCAGCGGTATGCGAACATCTGCTCTCCGGTACCAGCGGCAGACACAGCGAGCCAATCAGGGATCAGCAGCCGAGACGTGACCAACTACGTGCTCGGAGCGAGCCAATTAGCGATCCCGGTTAGTGCATAAAACCCGGGCCAGAAGAAAATTTTGGCGACTTGGCTTATCAATGTAAACCCGGACAAAACCCAAATCTGTGTTTTCAACTCCACCGGACGCAACATGAATCATTTCTATAATACACCAGTCCGTGTAGGCCCATCATCAGTACACCGGAAGCGTGAATGCCAGTATCTGGGCGTCACGCTTGACTCCAAACTTACCTGGCGACCACATATCAAAAGAACTACGACCATCGCTCGTTCTCTCAGAACCCTCAGCTGACTTAACCACTGCTCCAGCGACTTACTAGGCCGCATCTACACTACCTGCATTCGTCCCATCATCACGTATGCCCACCCAGTTCTCCTTACCCCCTCCCCTGCCTACCTAGATCTCCACCGAGTCACAGAATGACGAGCCCTAAGACTAATATACCGCCGACCACACCTCAAGAAGACCCCCAACGCAGCTCTGTATGCGCTAAACACCCACTTCTCTGACCTAGACTCCTTCCTCATTAAGTTGAACTGGAAGTATTCCCGCACTGCCTCAACACGCACTTCCCTACAATCAACAGTCCCTTCAATACACAGAAATACCCGTAACTCAAGCAGACCTTCCTACTTAATAAATCGCCTCCTCACAATAGCCAATGGTCCTCCCCCTTGACTCCCCCACCACAAGCGTCAAAGACTCAGACACAATTAAACACGCATACCAATCCCCCCTCATGCTTCATTACTCCCCAGCGGTAGCGACTAGACACACACATGCAGCCTAAATACTCAACAGTATGCCAAATTCCCCCAAACTCTAAAACTCTAAGCCCTATCTTCGCACAACCTTATGAAATCACACAAACTAGTTCCTCACACTGACTTCCCTGCTTGTAATCCACAAATCTGTTTCCTCCGCTTACCTTGACGGCACCCTGTCACCACCTAACAGCCTAGGCGACCTGCGTTACACGTCCCTGTCTTGGCCCCTCGCCAAAAGAACATCGAAGAAGAAATAAATATACCAACAAACACCCTTAATGGCCGCCTCCATCTACCTCTCCCGTTCGCATATGGCTACCAACTACACTTGCACACAATATACCCCACAAGCAATACACTCCCATCTACGTGCCTCCACCATCTCAACGGCCCGGTCAGCTGGCGTACGTCCCCCTACAATCCCAAACCCACACGGCTGAAGGGAGCTTGCTCCAAAACAGCCCAAGTCCGACCAATATGATCCGGTTTAAAAAAAAAATTTGGCGCACTCTTCATTGCCACGCCATCGGACGCACTTCATCTCCTCTCCTCTCTCGGACGACATCGGCGCAGAGTCAGCCGGAAGGAACAGCCGAAGAATAGAACCGGGGTTCTTGCGTCTTCACCCTCCAGTTCTGAGCCAGCGATGGATTTCGCTGGGCCGGCAGTTGACTCTACAACCGATGCCGAAAGAAGAGGAGGACTGCTGTACGCCACAAACAGCGGGCGGAGCCGCCGAACATCTCAGCGCGGCACGACCAACATCAGCCTTCTCGCCACACGGTCCTTTTTAGGGCCACCAAAAACACTAGAGTGTACGATTGGCGCCATTTGTCATGTGGCAAGCCTTTTGTCTGGTGATAAGATAGAAGATGGACAGGGCGTCTTGCACCCTGGTTTGTTTGCATTGTCCAGGCCACAGCCTGATGAACACCAGGTTCAAACAGTGCAGCTCGGTCATTCGCTCAGCACAAGGAGTTAGGATGCGGTCCACAAATACATGATAGGCATGTATATCATGGGGGCATCTCTGAGTGGATTGCTTCATCCAGTTGCCAGGCCTGAGGCGCGTCTCCATGGCGCCATAAGGCATCGCCTGTAGGAGCTTAGAGGCATGCTGGTGTGGTTGATCCAACTGCCTGGAGGCAAGGCATCCGTAATGATCAGTTGTCACTACAGGGCGAATGGCTCCTGCAATTAGGAGAAATGTCCTACTAATCCATAAATGATGGTATGTAATGGTTGGAAAGCTATTTTATATATTGTAGTAAAACAATTCGTAAATACATTTTAATAACTCCTACATTTAGACATCATAAACCCATATAACGTTCGGGCGTGCGTACATATCGATACCAGGTTTTGTCTGACTTTCGGTACTGTATCTGGTGTACCGTCGTTACAAGTGGTGACAAATGGTTAAAACTACTGAGAACTAGTTTCACCCTTCAATTATTATTTGCAATTAATAAGCCACAATAAGTAATAAACAGTAACATACTTTGCACGCCATAAAAAGTAACAGTCATTACTTACATATTAATCAGTTTAGACTATTCCATTTACGTATACTGAAAATAGCAGTAAACATTCTAAAAACATGGCTACAATGTTTTAACAGTTAATAATGAAACTCCACTGCAATCTTTCATCACTATAAGTTACCAAAAAAACGCATTTTGATTGACCTACATATGACCCACTCTGTATGGTTTTTGAAAACAACAAAAGAAAAATCTCTTTCATTTAACATAAAATTTTCAAAACAACAACACATTCAATTTTTTAGAAAAAATCTGCCGTTTATAAACCAGTTCAGTTCTTTTTTATTTCCTCACAATTATAGAGCTTGTGAGGTCTTAGCATTTCACTTATTGATTTTAAACCCATTTACCTACAACACTTTTGCCCAAAATTGTTTATAGGTTCTTAACACATTTACACACTTACTTGTAAATACATATCCATGTTTACAAAGGATATCTACGTTACACATAAGATATAAACTACATTAATTACTAATATAATCTTATCTAATGAGTATATATATTTTATTAATGTGCAACTTGGTAATAGGCAGCTATTCAAAACAAAAACTTATCAACGTTCAACGGCCATGTTATCGCATACGTACCTCCTTGCCTGTGGGCACATGTTTGGCAAGCTTGACTTTGGCAAAATTCCCTTTGCCGATAGTCTTGAGCAGTTTGTATTTGCCGATGTGTGGCTCATCTGAGGTGCGGCTCCTCGACGATGGGACCCGCCCTGTTGTCGCACTTTCGCTCCCCTGCAAACAAAACAGGGTCCACATTAGTAACACTAGACTACAACTACATGTCCGGTTACTTATTATATAATCAGTACAACAAAGTAAGAGTTTTGTATGCATCTACTCAGTCACTGCTTGTAATAAAAAGGCAACACATCAATTCATCATTTTAGTAATATTTTAGTAACCTCCTAAGAGAAAGCAGACCAGAATTTCAAAATAACACCGATCATGAATTCGACAACATTAGAACGACTTTCTAACCTGTAAGGTTAACCACGGAAGAGATAAAGGAAATGTGTCGACATCTGAAAAATGGTAAAGCCCTCGGACCTGGCAACATCCCAGCGGAACTAATCAAATATGGCACAACAAAATTATATGAACATCTTACAAAACTATTCCACAGATGTATAAATGATAAACAAATACCGCAAGAATGGAAAGCATCTTTTGTATCAACTATTCACAAAAAAGGTAAAACAACTGAATGTGACAATTACCGTGGAATTGCAGTGACGAGTTCAATCAGTAGAGTGTATGGAAAACTTCTGAAGAAAAAAATTGAACATCAATACTCGGACATGGAAGCAGAGGAACAAGCTGGTTTTTGGGTGGATAGATCAACCATGGATCACTTATTTTGCTTAACGCAAATCATAGAAAAGAAAACTGCTGTAAACCAAGAAGTGCACTGGCTATATTTGACCTCAAGAAAGTGTATGACAGTATTCCGCACACCAAACTTTGGCTGGCACTTCAACGAACAAACATCACCTCCACTTTAATCGAAGCGGTTAAGACATATACAACGAACTGAAAGCACATGTAAGTTAGTAAGGCCCTGAAGCAGGGATGTCGTCTTTCACCGACGCTTTTGAAAATATACCTGGAACAAGCCCTCAAAACCTGGAAAAAGAAATGCCTCAAAATGGGGATACCTCTAATTGACAACAGTGTTTCGCTGACGACCAAGTCGTGGTAGCGCAGGACTATCACGACATGGAATACATGACACGAAAACTTATAGAGGAATATAAGCTATGGGACCTTGAAGTAAACACAAAGAAAACGGAGTATATGTGCATTGTTGGGGAACAGAAGAATTTAATTTTAGAAGACGAACAAGAAATGATAAATTGCAGTAGCTATAAATATCTAGGAACAACATTTACACAAGATGGTAGTCTATATAAAGCGATAAGAGAAAGAAATAACCTGGGAAGAAAATCAATAGCATTGCTGAAGAACATATTGTGGGACCAACAAACAATACAATCGTGAAACCAATTACGTCATACGGGTGTCAAATTTGGCCAATAATACAAAGAACAGAAAAGTTGTTGGAAGCTACTGAAATGGATTATTGGCGAAGAGCAGCAGGGAGGTCAAAACTGGAAAGAGTAAGAAACGTCAGAATCCGGGAGATAATGGGGGTACAGTATCTACCTACCCAGTTAGATAGATTAAACGAAATAGAACCTGAAAGCGAAGTAGAAACGTGTTATGCAAAATATAGGGAATTGACGTCAATATCGCAAACCCTCCACGACGAAAAATCACCCACCATAATCTTGCGTACCACGCAACGGATAGAGCATTTAACCTGTCACATAAATAATTTACTAAACTGGCCCAGAGCTACTGTAACACCCCGTGACGTGCAAAAATTTGCAGACGAAGCATTGCAGCAATTACCAACGATAATAAGAAACCTACGTCATAAATCAGACTCATTTAAAATGGAGGAAATACAAGAATCTATTTCTAGATTAAATATCACACCATCTCAATCACCCACCATAGAACAGAGACCCACTACCGTGACTTTCGAATTTCCACAAGTATCAAGTGTAGAACCGAATGCAGATCAGACGCTTAATAGAAATGTGAATACCACACTAACAGCGGAATCTGCACCTCCAAATGCCCAGCGTAGTCTCACATATAATAATGATTAAATGAGTAATCGTGTGTTACCACCCTCTGTGATAACTAATTCAGCATCGAGAGACCCGAGAATACAATCTCAAGTGAACTTTAGTGCTAACCTATATGGAAAGATAACTCATCCCGTAGAAAAGATTTTATCAGAAATCCAATATACTGATGAATTAAGTATTACCAAACTGTTAACGTTCATAAAACACCTTTTACAAATAAAAGACTTACAGCAACTGAGCGATAGCCAAATATTGCCAGTCATCATGACTAAATGTAGACCACCATTAAAAGACCGTGTACAGGAGTCAATGAATTTTCAGCATTACGTAGACCAACTACATTCTGCCTTAATAAGACATTTTATTCCAACGGGATTTTATGAAGAATTGAAACTGAACACAGTACTTAGAGTACAAGGAGCGCACGAGAGACTCACACACTATATTTCAGAAATAAGAGAATCTTCATTATTACTAAAGGTAAATTTGAGCGAACCACAGTTAGTAGAAACGATTCTGGTAGGATTATCCCCAGAAGAGAGATCGCGATTAGTACTGATCAATAGACCCAACACTTTTGCAGAATTAGAACAATGCTGTATCCACTCATCAAACGTATGGTATTCGGACCAAAACATCGGTTGAGGATGTGGAAACGGTAGTAAGGAGGAAGCCAGAGGAGGACTGGATTTACAACGACTATGGGAATTGATTAAAGAAGACTCTAGGAAACAGAAGGAAGAATTGAACAAAAATATATAGTCATTAAAAGATGATAACCAAAAACTCAGCAAAACCATGGAAGAAAAATGTACAGCCACAGTAAGAAAATGGAAGTAAACATGGAAAACTTAAAAGAAGAATTGAAACAGAACAACCAGAAAAACTTGGAGGAGTTGAAAGAAGAATTAAGGAAAACTATCGAAAATAATAATGAACAGATAAATAAGAAAATCGAGGAGGAGATGACGGGGATCCGACAAGAGATTTCCGAAATAAACGGAAAATGGGAAAACACGAGTCAGGAATTACAACAAACGAAGGAAGACTTCGGCAACCGAATGACTAACCTTGAAGAAGACAGTCAGATTCGAATGGAGTCCATACGAACCGCAACCGAAGAAAACATAACACAGGTGCGGACAGATTTCGGAGAGAAATGCCGGGAGATCGACACCGCCGTAAGCGACGTTCGCGGGCAAGGTCAGCACAATCAGGATAAAATTGAAGAGATCCAGAAACGGGAAATCGCCAAAATCAGAGAGGAGTTGGAAATTATTAATAGCAGACCACCCATAATATCGCAATTCCAACACATGGACAACCGGGAGGTCATCAATTTTAAACAATACAAGCGGAACCCGACGGAATTCCTTGAGAGAGTTGACGAACAGCTGGCAAAGACTCGGGAGAACCTTCCGACAATCATCCGAGGATACCTGGACGAATACTTCCGGGATATAAATGACAACTGGTGGACGGCAACGAGACACGACCTCACGAGTTACGAGGAATTCAAGGATGTATTTAAGGGAAAATACTGGTCGGAGGCAACTCAGAACATCGTCCGAGATAACATATGTTTCGGCAGGTATGATGCCAGCAGAGGGACGACTTTCACCGCCTATTTTTTGGGGAAGGTTTGTCTAGCGAGGAACCTGGAGCCGAAAATTCCTGAAGAGAGCTTGGTCACAAAACTTGCCTTTCATTATGAAGAGGGTGTCTCCAGAGCGCGACTCGTTAGTCAGATCAAGACAATACAATCGATGGCAGCCCTGTTAGAAGATTATGAAAGGGAACGATACTATCGCAGAAGTCGACAACGGGACGACAAGGGTGACAACAGAAACTTCCAGAACGGTAACCAATACAATAACTACAATTACCGCTCGAAATATGACAGCCGTAATAACAATAACAACCACACCAATGAGTCGTATAACAGACAAAATAATAGCCATCCGGCCAATCAACCAAACAACAGCTATAATGGTAACAATCGCCCAAACAACCAAAATAGTCAATACAACCGGCCAAATAATCCACAGCATCAACCCTGGAGGCCGAATAACCCAAACTACAACAGGCCAAATTTCAATAGTAACAATAATAACTACAATAGAAATCGGAATAACCAGGATCGTAACTATCGCCAAGAACACTATGTGAGGGCCGAAGATGACGGGAGAGGCAGGTCGTATTATCAAGGACGACGAAGTACCGACCGAAACGCATACGGACACCGGTACAGTAACAGCAACTACGGACGGGATACCAGAACCAATGTAGGCAGAAGTCGTAGTCAAGAAGTATACCGACGTGACCACTATGAAGAAGATCGTAACCAGCCTGAACCCTGACCATCAACAAGCGGAAGTCAGCCGATGAGTCAACAAGACAGGCGTGACGAACACCCCGAGCCGGCTTTAAACTAAGAGCGGCAGTGAAAAATCTACTTGTACCCTCACTGAACCAATCTATTGGGTTAAATCGTAACTTTGCTCATGCAAACAATGAACTAACAATTACAATCGAACGGAATAATTACTTAAAAGATATAAGGGAGGAATTGCTCGAGGAAAAAGACAACCAATCTGATAACAACCACAACAGTGAAATTGCTTATATCTCGACTAAAGTCAATGGAGTACCTACGCGAGTAATGATAGACACGGGATCCAACATTTCATTAATCGACACTATCGAACTTCATAGAATACAGGAAGGGAGTAAGACGACCATACTTACACTACCCATCAGCAACATTGTCCTTGTAGGAGCGACCGGGCGACAGAATAGAACCGTCCGAAAACAGGTACAACTCGAACTGACGAGCGACGGACAAACCATAACAATGACTTTCCTAATAGCCAGTGGATTACCATTCCAGATGCTAATTGGTTGCGATATGCTGCGCCAGTACTCACCAATAATTGACCTAAGTAAATCTAAACTGTTCTTGAAGAAGGGCGACTTGCAATGGACAACAGAATTAACCAGTAGTGACGAAATACAGTCGAACACAACCATGTACCATATCCAGAAATACCGAGACGCTAGGGAACAGACACCGAATAATGGAATTTGCGACGAGACCGGCAATGAACAGCTATGGCACGAAAAAAATCGAAGAAATCCGAACTTTCCAGAGAGAGAAGACGAACACACAATTAACCGTTCAATAAGCGGAACAACTTATAGACGTGTACAATACATACCGACACGTATTTTCAGATACACCTGGGAAGGTCAGAGATTATCAGTGCGAAATTGAATTCCAAGACCCTGTCAACTTTAATAAAAAATCTTACCCGATCGCGTTTTCATTGACTGGAGGAAGCGGTGAGAACAGAAATCAACCGATTAATAACAGAAGACATAATTGAACCAAGCTACTCACCCTACACCAGCCCTATCCTTGCAGTTCCAAAGAAACACGGGAAGGTGAGAATATGTTTAGACGCCCGTGAGATTAACAAACACATTGTAAATGATCGTACATGCGCAGGAGAAATAGAAGAGATCCTGAAAAAGTTCTACGGGACCAAATGCATCAGTATATGGGACACTGTCTGCGGCTATTGGCAGGTCGAGGTTACACCCATCCAGTAGAAGGTACATGGCATTCATATTTGAAGGACGGAACTACCAATTTAAAAGATTACCCTTCGGATTGGTGAATTCGGTAGCAGTATTTGTGAAAATTATGGACCAGATACTTGGATCGGATGCCTTACAGTTTACGACAGTCTACGTAGACGATCTCTTAATAACTTCAGATAAGTGGGATGAGCATTGTCGCCGGGTAGAGCACATATTAGAAAAACTATCCAACAACCATATAACTCTCAAACTGGAAAAATCCAAATTTTTGGCTGACGAAGTACAATTTTTAGGGTTTAACTTGTCTGGACATGGGACAACACCATCACAAGAAAAAATTGAATGCATACAGAAGTTTCCGACACCTAAAAACAAGAAACAACTCCAATCATTCCTCGGTCTATGCAATTATTATCGGAAGTTTCAAAGGAATTACTCGGAAATGACAGCAAAATTTTCACTTCAATTGTCATCCAAGGACAAATGGACGTGGGGAGTCGAACAAGACATAACACTCCAACTTATTAAAGACAAATTAATCGAGTCAGTAATGTTACGTCATCCCAATTTCACCAAGCCATTCTACTTAAATTGCGACGCCAATGACGTTAGCCTCGGATCCGTTTTGTATCAGGAGGATGAAGAGGGGAATCATTGTGTAATCAGTTTCGCAAGTAGTGTTAAACAGCAGCGAGAGAAATTACAATGTCACGGAGAAGGAATTGCTAAGCGTTGTGTTTTCCTGTGGAAAATTTAGGACATACATCTTGGGGTACCCGACTACAGTAAGGACTGACCACAAGTCCAATATCATTCCTCAGAAATTGTAAATTAAGTAATGGAAGATTGACTAGATGGAGTTTAGTATTACAGGAATATAATTTAAATTGGGACTACATCCCGGGCAAGAAAAATGTTGTAGCCGATACCCTGTCCAGAGTAAACATTAAAGACCAGACGTACGAAGGATAAAAGGAGACTATCATTAAAATCTACCATATTATTAAGAGCAGAACTGACTTGGCCAACAGCATGAAAGAATTGGAACGACAACAAGAACAAGATCCCAAGCTGAATAAAATTCGACAACGGTTAACAGACAAAGACGACCATGTATCCCAATATTACTGCAATCACCAAGGAATACTTTTCGTTAAAACCAAACATAAATTCAACACCTGGAAAATAGCCATACCTCGAGCCACAGAGAAGGACTTAATTCTCGATTATCATGAGAGATATGGGCACATGGGTGCGTTAAAAGTAGTAAAGGCCTTACAAGAACATGTATACATAAAAGACGCCAACAGAAAGGTACGGAAATGCATAAAACAATGTCACATCTGCCAACTAGTGATGGTCAACAACGACAGAAAGGAGGGCCTTTGATACCTATCACCACATCTTGTAAATTGGAGAAAGTTTTCGTTGACATATGCGGACCATTTCCGCGTAGTGGAGGGAGGCATCAATACAAATACCTCATTATTGTGTTCGACCACTACACCAGGTTCACGAAGCTTTACCCCATCAATCGCGCCACTACCCAGAAAATTTTAAACTTAATACTATTACCATACATTAGTGAAGTGGGAACACCCAAATGCATCATCACTGATCATGGAACGCAATTCAAGGGGAATAAATGGAAGAACACTTTTCTAAACCACGGAATAAAAACATACAAGATATCAGTGTACCATCCAAGCAGCAACCCTGCAGAGCGAGTCTTGAGAGAAGTGGGGAGAATAATCCTCTGTACATACTGTTACGATCAGCACAGTAAGTGGTCTGAGTACATACCACTGGCCGAAAACTTTATAAATTTATCGCACCACCAATTTATTGAAACAACACCATACACAGCAATGTTCCAAAGACCACCACCCAGAGAAATAACGTCATTAATCCAATTTCCCAATGGAGCAGAATACAAGTTCGATAACGTGCAATTTCACAACAAGATACTCGAGAAGAAGGACAAGATAAGACAACGATATGAGCAATTGCAACCAAAACCCTTAAAATATCAGATCGGAGAGCAAATATTAATCAAAAACAGAGAGTTACCACGTACCATGGAAGGGATAGCCAAGAAGCTATTGCTACTTTACACCGGACCTCATATAGTGAGTAAAGATAATCAGAATAATACATATGAGATCGTAGACCCAAATACACAAAGAAGAAAGGGAACATATAACCAATCTTCAATGAAAAAATATTATTAAATGCAAGAAAAGCATCTGAACCTGATTAATAAATCATTAGTGTTGAAAGAGAAGTAATAAAAAACTAATAATAATAATATCATGTGTATCGTACCCATCAATAATATCGTATCACTAAGAGCTAAAGAGTATGAGTCAGAAGAAAAAAAAAATTATAATTTGAAATAATGTATTGTATAAACTAAATAACAATAATGTGGAGAATCCCATAATGATATTTATTTATAGTCGTACTTAGACTACTTATATAATTTTGTTAATGATTGACTGTAGATGATCCAGCAATCATAAGCCTGGGCAGACGATACGTTCCTCTGTACCCAGATGGTATAATTGACGGCGGAGCAAAGGAGTCAAAAGTACCCTCCTCCGATCCGAATCAATATAATTTTTAGAGAAGAAATGTTAGGGAATTAGATATTATAGGGATAAAAAACATAAAACAAAAATATAATACAGGAAATCAAGGAGAATACTGACACTAAATAAAGCATTAAGAACCGATAGCTCAAAACTAACAAGTGATTAATGAAATAAATTAAATAAATGATTGATAATTTCAATCAAACACCTGAACGATATTTGCTGAAATAATCAATTTTAGTGGCAGGGCAATATGTAAGGGTACATATCTTCAACATGCATTAATGAAGCAACATGATAAGAATAATACACTAAATCATTAACACTATGAATTAAAAAGGGATGAGTCGGAGATAAAGGAACGGGTAATTAACATAATTATGCGATCAAACAAATAAAAGTAATAGTAAAAGTAACCTCTGATAAGAGAAATGTAGCAAGCAACGAAGCAAGCGTTGAAAAACAATAGTACAATGCGATTTAACCAAAATAACCCAATAGATATGGTAAGTGAATAGGTAGAACCAGCCCCAACACCAGTGAGAGGATATATAAAAAGAAATAAGATAAGTGAGAAGGTAGAACAAGCTAAGCCCCAACACCAGTCATAGGATAAACAAAAAGAAATAAAATAAGTGAGAAGGTGAAAACCAAAATATAAATGAAAAGAAATGAAAGGACACCAACAAATAATATAAAACAGAAAAAGGAGTAATGTTACACTCAAATAAAGTAGTGAAAAAGAAACCAATAAACGATAAATGTAAATGATAATTATTAGTATCAACTAATTAATCAATGTAAAGGATAATTGTTGAAATCCAATAAAGTAAAGATAAACAAAGTACACTAACCAAATAAATAGAGTAAATATTATAAATCACTCTATTATGACATGAACTTGTTAACAGTATAATTAACCATTGTAAAGTGAGAGATAGAGAGATAGTGAACATGAGTAAGTGAGAAAGAGAATTTAATGTTAGGTAATACCCACTAGTAACACTTAAATAAAATATAAAAAGTGCAAAGTGACAGTGTAAAACCCCAAAATAAATAAAAACCCTTTATACCTATAAACACCTAATAATCAGTGATAAACACTAAAGGTTTATTGGTGAAAAGTGTTATTAATAAGAATTTTGATATTATTAGGATTAAGATTAATTATAGATGAGGGATACAATAGTATTCAGGGAAGGAATCCCATGGAGAGTCAAAATGTTGGTGTTACCATGGTTAGAGGGTAAAGTTTATTTTAGAAAGAATATGATAAAGAATGTACAGGAAAAATCAATAAACATCCTATGTTTTAAGGGATAGTTAGTTAAGTAAAGTTAAATGGTGTGATGATGTTTATCACCAAGAAATAAGTAAGAATAAATCAAATGTAAACAAGAGTAGCATAATAACTGTTAAAGAATTGTTTGATTAAGTTTATGTATAGGAATATGGCTGAAGAGTTATACAGACCATAAACCTAAATGTTATGTTATATTTTATAGAGAATAGTAAATAATAGCCAAATTATAAACAATGGCAATATAAATAAGAAAAAAGATAAATTAATATAAATCTAATAATACTGGAAAGGCAGTTAGAAAATAATAGACAAACCATAATATGGAAACTAATAAAAACATACAATTATTATAAAACAGACCCAAAACAATTCAACAAGTAAACAAATCATTTATAGCACAAAACAAAACATGTACAAGGGTAAAATAATATGTAATCTGTATAAAATAAGAAAATACAGCCAATTACTACCTAGGCCTATGAAATGCCTAACTGTATAAAACCAATAACAACAAATTGTAAGAAATTAACTATAATATTAGCAAATCAAAGGCAAGTAACTAGTCAATGATAATTAGTGGATCATATTAAGAGATAAATGTTAAATTGAGGACATAAAATAAGAAAGAAATGTAATTAAATAATATCAACATGATTGTTCAAACATTAATAAATAAGCAAACCCAGCTTTGTGGGATGTCAAAATTATCTTTGAAAGAAATTACGAACAGTTGTGATAATATTTCATACATAGAGAGGAAGGCAGAAGAATAATAGCAATCAGAAGATATTTAATCATTTTGAATAAAAATTCAAATATTATAACAATGGGCTTAAGTCATGAACAGCCAATGAGAGTCAATCAGTTACCATGACAACTGAACGTTAGGTATAAATATTCCGTTAGAAACTGTTAATTCCATAGCGACGCTCAAGAGGAATAGACGCCAAGCCGTAAATGGCCCAATTTTTAATTTAAAACAATCAAAAGTAACCAAATTTATTCAAATGAAGTACCAAACAACCTGATGAGGAACTAATACATTCAACCTAGGCAACAGACCAGATTAATTAATTCCAAATTAATTAAATTCGATCAACTAATACGAAAAAGACGCAGGGCGTGATTGAATCCCAAGATGATTGAAGATTGAAGACCCAAACGATGACCCAACCTAATTCAACTGTATGACACTACACCTTAAGTCAACTGATTGATAAGTATTGCTGAATTACCTGAATTCAAATTAAAAATTCTCTTTAATTTTTCTCACTACACTTTGAACTCTCACTATAAACTGATATTATTTCTTTCAAAGATTAATAAAAAATATTTATGAATACCAAGTAACTAAATTATAACCTATGTATTAACGATAACACTGACACACACTTTTAACACCACAGAGTTGAATTTAAGGTAAACCTCTTTCATATGTAATTACCACAATTGTAAGGTGGTGTACTTTATTTAAATATCTTGTTCTAAACTTTTTTATCGTACTTGAAAGAATTCATTGGCAATTTAATGTGTATAAATAAGGAGATACGGCGTCCATCATGGCGTCACACTAACTTATGCTGCCACCCTGCTCTCTGCTGAGTGAACAATTAATTTATTGCCGAGGCTAAAAACTATTATAATAATCTCATTTGTACAACCATTATTGAAAATTAATAAGCTATCAAGCCAAATAAATAAGTGTGAATCGTTACTAGCTGTCCTGTAATTATTTCAAATGTATTATGTATGTTGTGTTCTGTAGCAGTGAACAGAATTATTCGACCAAATTTTATGTTGGCAACACGTCCCCCCACACAAACGAAATTCGAGTTCCCGCCAGTCGGCGAGTAATTTGAATCACTCATTACAGTACCGTAAACAACTGACATAGAATCTTAATTGTTTTTCTGCAAAACAATTTGGCGCCTATCGGGAAGAAAAAACTAGTGAGTAAGGACAGGTAAGGACTAACAGACTACACAAAGCGTAGCACTTAACACAGTGACGCATTCAACGTGTGACTTAATAAACGCACACGACAAAGGTTAATTACACTATACATCTGACTTTAGTGGCAAGATTTAGAAGTGAAGATGCATGAAATTTTGTAAGAACTAAATCATATTTTTCTGCATACTGTGTGTAAATGCCTTTTCAACAATACCAACTATACTACACTTTATAGACGATAAAATGTAAAAAGTGTTCTTAAAACCAAACAGACAATTTGTAGCCGAAACATGCCATTGTTGGTTTTTATTAATTTCAAATAATGTTGATTGTTGTCATTCAAATTATGACGTGTCAATACTTGTAGTTAAATCTCTTAAAAGTTCCTAATTCCATTTATAAAATCGATTCTTTACTTTGTTATAAATTACTGTTGGAGATATCAAACTCCTGGAAAAGACAGAATTTATGCGTAGTTTGTTTGGCCCATAACTAGGTTGTTTGTAATTGGATTTGAACAAGCAATATGTCATTGTGTTCACAATGAAGTGCTTAACATTTCATGTGGTAAGCCACAATTTAATAAAATTAAAATTTACAGAGCTATTACTGGTAAAAAAATTCAAGTGGCCGCCAGTCTGAAATTTTACATCACAAAATAACTGATTTTTTAGAATGTATTTATTAAAGAACGTTAATGTGTAAAAACGTGTGTACTAAACTGCATTAATGTTTCATAATTACTTTTTGAGACAAAGTTCTCCTTCGCGGATGAGTATCACAAGTGACAAAACATAGGACTGGACGACAATACAAACTTGAGGGGTTTGTGGACGAGGGAAACAAGGACAAACCACAGGAGGAGTTATCAGAAATCACGTAACGAACCCGGAAGCATTGGCTTATTTTACGCGGTCCTCTAGACGGCCAAAATACAAAGAAGAAGCAAACAGATTTCAACAGACTTCAAATACAGTGGGACTTGCTTATAACGAGATTCAAGGGACCGGACAAATGTGCTCGTTAGAACCGGGTGCTCGCTACATCCGAGTTGTCGACTCGCAAGCCTTAATTTTTATACCGTCATTATCGAACACACAACAAAAAATGTCTACTATAGAAGACGCTTTGCACAATACAATTTTGACATGTTTTACATTCTACGCTTAAAAGTGAAATTTATACTTTGAACATTTTTTACACGCTAACATTCTTTGCTGAATATTTGCATATAGTGCATTCGCGAAATATAGTAAAAGTAACTGTGTAGTAACAACTTACCAAAAATCAGTCGGCTATCTGGCAAAAAACGCAAAACTATCCACGCCACATGTACGATATTTATTTTTTTAAATTACAAGAAAATTCTCACCAATTTATTTTTATATTTGTTCTTCGTTCGAAATGGAATCGTCAAAATTATATTTCGCACACATAATTTAATTAACCTTTAAAAAGTCATCTATTTTTGTAAATATTCCTAATTTATTTAAATATTCCACGAATTCATCACTTAAGTTTCACTAAACTGCCTTATTGATTTTAAACGAATGTTTACAATCCTGTATTGTAACAAACTTTTGTTAGGACCATAATCCATGAACAAACCTGCGACAAAATGCTCGTTTTAACCGAGTCTGTAATGCGTTATCACTCGTTAAAAGCGAGTTTAATTATCAATACTAAGATACGAAACCAAACAAATCCCGTACTTTTGCTCATTACATCCGAGTTCTCGTTATAAGCGAGGTCGTTATTCGCGAGTTCCACTGTATTACCAAATCGATCTGGTAATTATATTTCCGACACTCCAAGGAG
The DNA here is from genome assembly GCA_034769895.1 of Magicicada septendecula. Classification (NCBI taxonomy): domain Eukaryota; kingdom Metazoa; phylum Arthropoda; class Insecta; order Hemiptera; family Cicadidae; genus Magicicada; species Magicicada septendecula. Next base: position 10,842,554 of record CM068371.1, on the reverse strand, counting down.
GATCAAGAAAACTGTGGAATATTGAGGTATTAAACCACCCCCCCCCCAAACTATAGACAGCACTCCTTTCATTTCATTTCTAGCTGACTACTGGAAAAAAGACTTCAATCCAAAGTGGGTACAAAAGACTCTATAATTAACAAAAAAATACTAAATTACAGCGCGCTTGTACAATACATGCAACAAGTCAGTCGTACAAGAGATTTCCATTATCGCCACAACAGGCTAAAACAAAAACTCTGTCAACAATAACAGGTGATAAACCCGCGTAGCCTTATGGCGGCGATAACACAACGCTCGATAAGATATGGCTGCTGCAGTGCCGTATACAATCCGTTATCAAACAACTTTCACGCTAAAAAATCGTGAAGAAATGACTGCGTCGATGCAAGCGTATGGCTAAAGCGTCGTGAGTGGCTCCATCTGGGAAATCGAGTGTTCAACATGGCCAGCCCGGGATCCACTATACTCGGATTTCTGTTACATTCTATTTAATGTGAATGCCACATGGATTTAGTAGTTTTATCAAATTTTTCGCACACTTTTTGGGCTCTGCTTCTTCATCAGCGCGCGATAACCCATTACTGAATCAAGGCCTCCTTTAACAGCCTTCGCCAGTTGTCCCGGTCAAGTGCAGCTGCTCTCCAGCCCCGCGTCCCAAGGATATGGCGCACATCATAGTTCACGGCGTCTTCCCAACGTAGTTTGGGTCTACAAACTCTCCTGGTGCCATACATCTGTTCTGTGTATTTCATCCCCCCCCCCCATTCTGATCACGTGTCCAGCTCACCTGAGTATACCAAGTTTTATAATTTTGACAATATTTGATTCATTCAGAAGAGTGTTCAGTTCTTGGTTGGTCCTTTCCTCCATTTACCGCCGCATGGTCCATTTCATTCACTTCTTGGACTTTGGCATTCCAAATTTTTTTGAAAAGTTTCAAAACTTAACAATACCATTCAGATGTTAATTAAAATTCCTTTTAATATGAAACGGCACAAGAATTTTGGTGATTTTATCAACATTTTCAAAAAATGAACAGTATTTTCAGATTGTGGTTAAAAAATTCATAGGCTTTCACGGTCGGCGGCAGACATAGTTGCAGACATCATTTGCCGGGCCGTGGTCTACTGTTTGTGTGAACAGACCAGACGTTGCAGACACCGTGCAAATTGTTTCTGGCACTGAAAATGGCCACAGACAGTGCGGCCGAAACGTCTGTCTGTTCTCACAAACAGTAGACCACGGTCTAACAAATAACGTTTCCAATTATGTGGTTAAAATTCCCTTCAGTGTGATACCCCACACGGGCTTTTGCGACTTTTTCACAAGTTTGAACCCGTTCACTTTTTTTTTGTTCCCGCCCTCTTAACTTGGGGGGGGGGGGATCAATCTAAAAACCAATAGTTCTATAGGGACACACAGTGCCACAAGTTATCGTGACACAGTCAGACAGACTCGCTTCGCGACGCATGGGTGGTGGTCTTTTAAGAATGTTTCAATAACGGGCATTTTTATTGTGCTATTACGGTTTTCCTTTAATGGGAGTGGCTTCAGGATGTTATCACGCGTTTTTCAGCCACTTTAAAGATACTAATGTTGATTAGTCTTCACTTTGCTGGCCCAACTCCGGATCCCGCAGGGCATGGCCGGCTCTAGTAGAAGGCCGGAATATTAAACGTGGCAACACTGGAGCCAGCTGATATTTGAGGCCGACTAGGCGATCTCTTCATTTATGTATTTCAATAATCAAAATCGCGTCTCATTTTTAATTACCGGTTAACAGCAGTTTTAAAATTCTTTTTTTTTTGCTAATTAAAAAAGCTTATTATGTAAAATACTGTTATATCATTTAAGAACTATAATAATTACATCATTCATATGATACGAATTCAATAATTCGAACAAAATTAATTCATCAGGCCTAACACTATTTCCCTAATTTCTTCAACTTAAACGTATTGTACTAAGTGCGCACAGACCTATAATTCAGATTTAGCTATTTTATTACACTATGCTTATAGGCCTCAGACGCAACGTTGCCACGTTTAATAGTCCGGCCTCGTACTAGAGCCAAATTCTAGATACGTCACTGAGACCAGCGTAACGTTGTTTAACATTTTCGACACGCGCTGCAAACTTAACTGGTCTGTAGTGTAGTGTAGTGGCAGGAACCAGGCTACTATACCAAGACGTCGGCAGATCTGATGTCTAATTAGAAGCATGTACACCACGCGCGGCGTCCGCAGTATCCTCACTCATGACATAAGCACAGAGTTTTCCGTTCAACGAGCACACAACAGATTTCCCCGTGACGTAACTGTAGTTTCACCTCGTTCCGCCCAACTGTTCCACGCGACACCAACAAACCACAGTTCCCGGCACTAATCACATCCAGACCGCTGATCGCGACTGGAATCCCACGCGTCCTGCCATGGCCGGCTCTAGTAGAAGACCGGAAAATATTAAACGTGGCAACGTTGTGTCGATGTCTATAAGCATAGTGTAATAAAATAGCTAAAGTGAACATGTTATATTTTGATTTGATTTCATAACATTACTAAAATCACGAGTAGGCCTATTCATAGATAAATCTAAATTATAGGTCTGTGCGCACTTAGTACTAAACGTTTAAGTTGAAGAAATAGGGAAATAGTGTTAGGCCTAATGAATTAATTTTGTTCAAATTATTGAATTCGTATCATATAAATCCGTTAATTGTTATATTTCTTAAATAATATAACAGTATTTTTCACAATAAACTTTTAATTTGCAAAAAACAAAGAATTATAAAACTGCTGTTAACCTGCAATTAAAAATGACGCGATTTGATTATTGAAATACATACATTAAGAGATCGTCTAATCGGCCTCCAAATATCAGCTGGTTTCAGTGTTGCCACGTTTAATATTCCAGCCTTCTACTAAAGCCGGCCATGGTCCTGCCAGATAAACTGAGATGAGTATTCAAAATTGCTGACTCGTTGACGTACACTTAAATAGTCTAACAGACTGGTTCCTAGGACCTATTTTTTAAGTCCGACACCCACCTCTAAGGACATTATACACTTCATTGGATCCGTAAGCATGAGCGCTAGCGGAATTACTTATAGAAAGTGCACCCACTTTATAATCATAATTATGCTAACATAGAGTACTTTAAACCCCCTTTATGTTTAAATAAATTATACACGCATAATTCTATCTAATGCTAAATGTAATAGGTTTTTAAGACAGTAATAAATAATCCAGCTCGACTTCGCAACCCACCAGCAGTGGGTCGCGCCCTAAAAGGTTGAGAAACCCTGGTCTAACATGTTCCGCGCTGATAAAGGAATCAACATTAATAAATGATTAATAACACGCGACCAGAGTCTAAAGTTAAAAAACTGCAATTGCCCCTCGTTTATTGGAACGTGCGCGTGTATGACCACAAAAAAACTGAAAACAATCCAGTCTTACCACGACCAAAAGTTCAGAGTGCACAAATACAAAGCAAAGAGCCCGGGTTGCTCTTACCCGGCACAAGTTGTCGGGTACAGTTTGGCCAAGATCTGAAGAAGTTGCTCGAGGGTGTTGCCGACGATGTCGCCAGCAACCAACCACTGCCTAACAGCCCGGTTTATAATCAACTTTCGCCGATGCTCGCAGACGCTGCGCAAGCTGCTCATCGCGCCAATCCCCGAGCGTCACAAGGACAAGGATGAGTTACATGGCATCTCTGCTAAAGTATATTTCCCGTTAACGACAACGATTCTCTCCCTCGCCTTATTATCTCAATAATAATTCGTCGCCATAGAAACAAATTTGGTCACAACACCCTATGAAAAAATCCTGGCTACGTTATTGGATACATGAACGAAAGGATCTGGAACGCAAGCGCGCGCGCACACTTTATATTATACAAAGTAGGAGACTACTTGTTTTTTGTGTGTGACACTTCACGTGCGGACCGACAGCCAGCGGTAAACCTCACACAGAAACGTCATGTTACACAATAATGTGGGCCACGGAGGCTGTCTCCGAGTAGTAGCCTACTACACTATCCAGGCCGTTACACACACACACACACACACACACACACACACACACACACACACAGTGTAGCCCCAAGGTGCTGACAATCTTCCGTAATTTACAAACCAGGAACACGTCACAGGCGGTTGATGGCGAGAGTGGATGGCAAGCAAGTCGCTGACCATAGACGTCAGTTGCATCATTAGTCTCTCGCTGTGTATAGTGCCGTTTATTTGCAGTTTGTTGTGATACTGTAAATAGTCGATGCGATGACCACAGAAAAGGAAGAGGGAGAAGCAGCGACTGCTGTTCATACAGTCGAGGTCATGATATGGCAGTGGACTCCTTTAGAACGTCTATTAAGTGGGTATACGAAAATGGCGTCTGCTTGTGAAATTCTTGTGTTGAAAAAACTGCAAGAAAAAGCGTTTTAAAAGTGTCGTTTCAAGCCAAGAAACAAAAAAATTTCAGCTTTTTCATTCCAATGGAATTTACATTACTCGCGAGTTTCATTTTTTCCTACGTTTGACTAAACTATAAACATAAAATTAATTTAAATAATTGTAAGCAAAAACAGAACATAATTTACTATATTTTTAATCCGATGTAAGTTTTTTTCATATTTTACCGTTATGTACAATATACGCTACTTTTTGTCATTTAAATGCCTTTTTTCTACAAACCATCCATTAACCAGGCATTCCATTGATCCGGCACTACCCTGGTCTGATATCTGCCGGATGAGTGCGAGTGTAGGCCTACTGTAGTTACCCACACGCTTGGTCGACCGGAAGGAACACCAATAGTGAGCCCTAAAGCTCATAAAATCGTTTTTGTATACAATGTATTGCAATCACCAGCACGCTCGCTGAGCTGTACAGCTCGCTGACCGTTTTGAATAAACTACGTTTATTATTGGATAATATTTGAATGTAATCAGAAAAATTACGAAAATCCCGATTGCCCTGTTTATTAAAGTACGAAATGCTGAAAATTCCATACGATCGAATTTGTGTTAAAATTCCCTTCGCTTAGACACACGGCTCGATTTTTACAATTTTTTAACAAATTTCTGGGCCGTGTGGTCTAAACTTTTGAAATTTCTAAGAATGTACACCATATTCAGATTCTGGTTAAAATTCTTTTTCATCTGATAGCCCACGCGGAACTAACGATTTTATCATTGCCCCACTTTTTGGGCCTTGGTGTCCCAAAATTTTGGAATTTTCAAACATTAATATTAATTCACATTTTGGTTACAATTTCCTTCAATTTGATACACTCACATGCACTTTCGCGATTTTTCCAAAATTTAACACCTCCCCCTCACATTTTTGTCTTCCGCGCTTTTTTTTAGAGTGAGATCGTCGATCTTAAAAACAGATTTCTGTATGAAAACGCATGTTAAGTTTTGCGAAAATCGGTTCAAAACGTATTCCGAGACGACGAATGCCAAACGGTCGAGTTAAAACTAAGACTTCTCTTCGCTCGTTCAATTAAGGTTTACGGATGAATTACGAGCAACTAACCCAATACACGTTGCTTATATTTCCAATTCAGTCAGTTTTATTAGCAATCTTGGTCGTTTAAGACCTGAAGATGGTGGTAACATAGAAAGGCCTCGCGAGGCTAACAGTTTTGCAATAAGTGGTGACAAAGTTGGTGCACCTAGCTCAGTTTATGCCCAGTTGTATCGCCGGCATGTCCTCGTTGTCCGTTCCCTGCACACCGCTATAACAGAACTGTGCGGAAGATGGTGATAACATAGAAAGGCCTCTAGCAATAAGTGGTGACAAAATTGGTGCACCTAGCTCAGTTTATGCACAGTTGTATCGCCGGCATGTCCTCGTTGTCCGTTCCCTCCACACCGCTATAACAGAACTGTGCGGAAGATGATGGTAACATAGAAAGGCCTCGCGAGGCTAACAGTTCTGCAATAAGTGGTGACAAAGTTGGTGCACCTAGCTCAGTTTATGCCCAGTTGTATCGCCGGCATGTCCTCGTTGTTCGTTCCCTGCACACCGCTATAACAGAACTGTGCGGAAGATGGTGATAACATAGAAAGGCCTCTAGCAACAAGTGGTGACAAAGTTGGTGCACCTAGCTCAGTTTATGCCCAGTTGTATCGCCGGCATGTCCTCGTTGTCCGTTCCCTCCACACCGCTATAACAGAACTGTGCGGAAGATGGTGATAACATAGAAAGGCCTCTAGCAATAAGTGGTGACAAAGTTGGTGCACCTAGCTCAGTTTATGCCCAGTTGTATCGCCGGCATGTCCTCGTTGTCCGTTCCCTCCACACCGCTATAACAGAACTGTGCGTAAGATGATAGGCCGGCTTGCAAGATCAACACTGGATCTGTGTCGAGTGAATCCTGACTGGATTAGACACAACGTAATTGTGGTCTGAATGTTGTCACACACAATCATACGTGTCCAACTGTGTGACCTCTCTGCAACGAACGAACAAACTTTCAAGGCCGATAACGGTAATGATTAGGCGTCATTAATCACAGCTTATTAAACGAGCAGCATAGCAGTCATACAGTCATAATTAACCAAGGTAATACGACTATTGTCTTACACAACACAATGGGCTATTTAACACAGTCCTATGAACAAACACAATCGTCAATTACTTAGCGTTATACGTAGTCCGTATGTGGGCCGCCTACTCACTGCCCATGCCATTCTCTACATTACCATTGTTGTAACCACACATGGCTTCACCGTAGAATACTGAGCATTTCATAGGCAGCACATATAGCTAATGTTGAAGTTATTAGAAAGATGAGGAAAGAAAGGGAAGTTATTAACACAATGAAGATAAGAAAGCTGCAGTATCTGGGACATCTCATGAGAAATGAACAGATATTTTACTTATGGCAGTGCGTATTACAGGGAAAAGTACTTCCAAAGAGAGGAGTTGGGCGACCGAGAATCTCATGGCTGAGAGTCACGGTTGATGATGATCATTATGTATTCAAAATCCGAATGTTTCTAATTTGTTTGCGTTTATTGTAGCCTACGCTTCTGTGCTAAAAGCATATATCTACAAAAGTAATATATCTTTTGTCTTATATTACTATATACTATTACATTATATTACTATTACGATAGTAAAGCAATCGGGACTTTTGCCATTTTTCCCATAACTGAAAAAGTATCCAATATTGAAATTTATGTAATAATAAACGTACTTCCATTCAAATTATCGAACGAGTTGTGCAGATCAGAGAGCAAACTACTGTAGTACCGTAAAGTGCTCTAAACACAGTGAAACGAAAGCAAATAATTGCTTAGCATTTCTTCTTCAGATCTGGTTCCTTTCACTGTTCAAGTTGGTCATAAATACTGTTTTGCTGGGCGGTCACCCACACCAAAACCTCCAAGTGCAGGTTAGCACAGTACGATGAACCGCTAAGGCTGGCACAAAATACACGCATTACATAACTACACCGGGCATTAGGTAACAACAGCAATGGCGGACGGACACAACAGGATGTCAAAAACCGTTACACCAGACGGTTCCGACACGACGCTGTTACGTCACCGGTTTTACTTTCTTAATTAATAAAAAACGCATAAAAATTCACACACCGACGTTTCCTTCATTACGTTGTGCTGTGTAGCCTGGTATTACTCGCACGCGAGAGAAACTCTATCCCTACTCTCACAACCTCCTGCGAAAACTAACTCTACTGACACAAACCGGTCTCAATAATATCTTTTAAAATAATTCAACGTTGCAATGTGAATTCAGTAACACTTGCTCACAATAATTACGTTGGTTTCGTTTTGCTACAGGAAGTTCGTCAACAAACTCGCGTCCGCTTTGGTGGCACAATGACAAACACGTGGTAATCGATTCCACGTACGCACAAAAGTTGAGAATTCTGGAAATGAATTCACGACCTCTATGTTGTGTTACTCACAAGCGGTAACCGACTCCATGCCCTCACAGAGGTTAGGGGGGCTTTGGCGACAAACCAGCGACCGCTTTGCTGCGGAAATCACAAGGGGTCTCCGAATCCATGGACGCACAGACTTTGACCGAATCACACACACACACACACACACACACACACACACACACACACACACACACACACACAAACTTATTGTACTGATATAATGTCTTCAAATCACACGTTAATCCTCTCACAGGTGGTGAAAAAAAGACTAAAGAAAAGATTAACTTATTTTCAAACATAATAAAACCTTTACAGCAAACCAACTCGTCGTATCCGTGCCAAATAAAGGTTTTAAGCCGGCGTTAAAATGTAAGCACCATCATACATCTGTGAGATAATCTGTAAGGACTTGCACGCACGCACGCCACGGGTATATGCTGACCATAGCACTCGCGGTAATTTTCAACTGATTTTCCAATCACGTGCAACCTGTTTGGGTTTATTATTATTTTATTTATACTAAGCTTATAAAGTCCATATTGCAAATTTATGCATACGTATCGACCTTATAAAACTGAAGGTTTTAATTTAAAAGATACTTCAAATAATTATGAAGATTCAATAAACGGGACCCTACATTAAAAAATCGGTATGGAGAACCATACATGACTTCCATATTCTAAGATTTATATTTAAAATCATTTTCAGCCAAACAGCCAGGCTGTGTCTTACCTGCCTTTTTATTGCTGTATTAAATGAAAAATATTATATTACATTAAAATGAAAAAATTATAATTTTATTGCCTGGCAACAAAATTATTTTATTTTTAACAATTACCATTGTTTCAAAAAGTTTAAATAAATTTTCAAGTACTTTACTCTTGTTAAAACGTAAAAGGTTGCAGGTAAACTACCCCTTCCCCTTAACCGATCTTCACCAAAATCGAAAGTCATTGAGCCCTCTACAATTCAAGGACGTATGCAAAAAATTATTTGATTCTGTTTGAATTTGCGGCTGTTATCGTTTGCCATAGAAAATACCCTTGTTAAAAAAACGTTGCAGGTAAACTACCCCTTTCCCTCAACCGATCTTCACTAAAAACAATAGGTCTTGAGAACTCTACAATTTAGGGCTGTATGCAAATAATCTTTTGATTCTGTTTGAATTTACGGCTGTTATCGTTTGCCATAGGAAATACCCTTGTTAAAACATAAAACGTTACAGGTAAACTACCCCTTTCCCTTAACCGATCTTCACCAAAATCAACAGATCTTGAGAACTCTACAATTCAGGGCTGTATGCGAAACATTATTTGATTCTGTTTGAATTTGCGGCTGTTATCGTTTGCCAAACAAACAAAATTACCCTTGCTAAAAAAAAACCGTTGCAGGTAAACTACCCCTTTCCCTCAACCGATCTTCACCAAAAACAATAGGTCGCGAGTACTCTGCAAATCAGGGCTGTATGCAAAAAATTATTTGATTCTGTTTGAATTTGCGGCAGTTATCGTTTGCCATAGAAAAAAAATCTACAGACAGACACACACACACAGACACTTTTCGGAAAACGACTTTTTTTCATGTTTTGAGTGTAGTAGAATCAGAATCTGCAATAATCTCGAACACGATTTTTTTTGCCATCACCATACTTCCATTCCTTAAGGAATATGGAAGTAAAAAGGGAATCCGCCAATCCACACGTAAGACAACAAAACACTGTAACTACAAAAATTGTAAAAAAAACTGTTCCACAAAAATTCACTCGCCATAATTTTCGTACATGAATTACAGTATGGATATTAAAAACCAAATAAAGGTCAATACGCAACAATAAAATCAAACAGCACGCTCTCCACAAAGAATGCTTTACATCACTGAGAAGTCTGTGTGAATAAATTGGCCGTGGAAAGAATGTGAAAGAATGGAGAATATAAAGATTGGTTAAGGGTATGTGGAAGAAGAACGGATCATATAGTATTGTAATTAGTGTAAAAATAATAAGACCACCCAACAGTTTTATACAATTTTGTGCGGGAAAATGCAGGCTCTGGCCTGTCGAAAGTGCACCTGCTTCGATAGTTAAAAATCAGCGTTTGTGTGCGTGTGTGGGTGAGCTAGTTCCGAACTGCAGTGAACGACAAAAAGGGGAGACGCGTAAGAATTGTTGGTTGTCAATTAATCAGGTTTTATCAGGATTAAAATAAACTAATTATACGTTTTAAACCTGTAATGAAAGACTTACCCCAATTACAAAGACACCATTACCAGGCGCGGATCCAGGGGGGAGGCGAAGCGAGCGATCGCCCCCCCCCCCCAAGGCTCATATATATGTAATTATTTTTCTTAAGGTTTGAAAAAAATCAAATATTCAAATATCAAAGCTGATTTTCATGGACTATTAGTAAAAATATTGCACTTCAATAAAATAAATCATTAAAACTTTCTCAGCAATATGAATTATAGCGATAACTATATCTTAATTATTATAATAATCTATGTTCCAGTTAATTATTTAATAAATCAGGTATCTAAAAAATATTTGTATAATAATTAGCTACATGGAAAGTTGAACGATATTCCACTTACGTGGGGTAACCGCTTACGCATGCGTGAAGCAATATGTGTATCGATAATCAGCTGTCGAGAGTGCATAACGACAGCATCGCAGGGCATTTGCTAAGTTAGTTCTGTTTTTTAATAATTATAAAAGTTTAGCAGTTGCAGTAAAACTTTAGGAAATTTTAGTAATTTTGTGATCTATGTTACAGTTCCAATTGCAAAGGTAATTAATTGAGCTACTCAAAGAAACAGTAAATGTGCAATTAGTGTATTTATTTAAAGAAAAACATAACCTTAAAAGTCGTATATTATCTTATTAGAATAGCACAAAGATGTTGTAAAGACAGATTTGATTCTCGACATTTTTTATCTTAAGTTTTTTTATTATTGTAGGCAACATGGCAAAAGTTCCAACATTAAAGCGTAAACTTGAGCGAACGATTGAAAGTTATTTTAATTCTCCTGACACAAAGAAATCTCGCCTCCCTGGACAATTCTTGCGCTTGTTCTTCTACAGCTGTACAGAAGCAAATTAACTCGACAGACGTTTCTGTAGTGCCAAATATCGAAAATGAAGATACTTACTATAGCATTGGCTCGTTTAAAAATTTCTCGACTTCGACTACACAAGAAAATAAAGTAATGACATATGATGTTGACTGTTTTGTTGGAACGGAAATTAATGATTATTTGAAACGTAATTTAATTTTAAACCCGTGGAAACCGGATAAAAATTATAGTTTTCCCTTTTCTGTCCACACAAAAAAAGGTAAAGATGAGAAACGTTATGCGAGCTTGAAGCACCTGGATTCTTTTGAATAGCTTGTTTTCACATGAAAAACGAGGTTTTTTTCTTGTAAATTTTGCCCTTTTTTTGTGAATAATAAATTAGGTGGACGTAGCAACAGTACTCCTTTAGGAAGTTTGGTTACAACACCTCTTACTAGTTTTTTTTAAGATTGTTTGCGAAGGAGAGTGATTTAGAAAAACACGCAAGTAGAGAGTACCACAAAAAAGCAGTATTGAATGCCAACGATTTCCTGAAAAATTACGATAATCCTAATTTAAATGTCATTAATCAAGGAGACACTGGGCGTAAAAACATAATGAAAGAAAATCGAGCGCGACTATTGCCTATTATTACAACTATAATATTTTTTGGAAAACAAAATATTCCTTTTCGAGGTCACCGTGATGACGGTGTTCTGGAAAATAATTCAGCCGTAAATGAAGGTAATTTTCGTGCTTTATTAAAATTTCGAATTGATAGTGGTGATTATACTCCTAAAAAGCACCTTGAAGAATGTCATCTCGCGCAACGTACATTAGTAAAACGACTCAAAATGAGCTTCCAGAGTGTTGCGGGCGTGAAATTCTCTCTAACATTATTCAGAGAATTCAAGCTGCTAGGCTTTATAGTGTCATGTTTGACGAGACTACCGATTGCTATAACAAATCCCAATTATCATTAATTTTAAGATATACAGATTGTAACACTATTTACGAGTCGTTTGTACTATTTATTGATGCACGTGAAAAGCTTGCTGAATTAAAGAAAAAAGATAATAGTGATACATCTGAACCTAAGTTAACCGGCGTTGCTATTGGTGAAATAGTAATCGAGGCCTTACAAAATCTGAATCTTAATCTAGATAATTGCGTCGGAATTACGGTTGATGGTTGCAATCCTATGGTTTCTGAAGCTTGCGGTGCTGTTAAGACAGTTAAGGAAAAGGCTGTCAATGCAGTTTTTTCTCTTTGCCAAAGTCATGGGTTAAACTTAAGCATTTCTCGTATTTCTCAAGTGCAATCGATTAAAAATGCGGTATCTACAATGCAAGAAACCATTTATTTTTGTAAGGCTTCATCCAAACGAGAAGACGTTTTAAAACAAGAGTTAGGACATAAGCTTTCTGGATTGTGTGAAACTCGTTGGATAGAGAGACACGATGGAGTCTTGCAGTTTAGATATGCACTTCCAAAAATAGTTTCTGCTTTATATCTGGTTAGCGAGTGGAAAGATCCTCAATCAGCAGTACAGGCTCGGGGCTTAAAAATGTCTCTTTGTGATAGCAGAACTCTTATTGCTATTATTTGTCTTTCTGATCTACTAAGTTGTACATTGCAACTAAGCCAATTTTTCCAACGGACTCAGATTGATTTGAAATCTGCAAAAGATCAGTTCAATGACACTGTAGCAATTTTGAACAGGTGACGAAGTAATGCAGACCAAGTTTTTGAAACAATTTATGAAGAAGCATGTACCCTTGCTCAAGAGCTGGATGTAGAAATAAAAATGCCTAGAATATCTGCAAAGCAAACCCTTCGAGATAATTATTCAACAGTTAATCCAATTTAGTTACTTCAATCAATCTATATACATACCCGCACTAGACAATTTGCTTGTAGATTTAAAGGCTCGTTTTCCTAATGAAATTATGGATCTGTATAATATGAATATATTTTTTCTACCAAAAATGTGGACAATTTAAATGAAATAATAGAAAAGCTGGTAACGAAGTTTTACTCATTTTTTAACCAACCTGCTGACATGCTCAAAAGAAAGCTCGCATCAGAATTAGAATTCTGGGAAATTAAAATGTCCCGAGAAAAGAACTCAGGGCCACAAACAATATTAGATTTGTTATCTAATTGTGATACACACACTTACCCCTACATACACTTCTTTTTACAACAATCCCGATTTCTATTGCCACTGCAGAGCGTGTTTTTTCTTACCTTCGATTATTAAAAATCATGGCTAAGATCTACAATGGGCCAAGATCGCTTAACAGGACTTGCACTGATGCACATTCACTATGACCAAGAAATAAACATCGATAATGTTATTGATATCTATGCTCAGACTAGAGAACATAGATTAGAATTTACGTTGTAAATAAAATGAACTACTCGTGCAGAAAATTTTCAGGGCGCACCCCAACATCCTCTATATAGGCCTACCTCATATATATGGAAGGCCCTGTAATTTTTTGTGCAAGAATTGTAGTTTTACTATGTTTTTGTGTATACTTTTATAAATACAATGTTTAAAATATTCTATTTTTTTTTATCACATATTATGTGTCTTATTTCCGTTCGTAATAAATAACCTTTGTTTTATACTGTACAAGTATATACAAAATTTTACAATTTTGTACGTGTTATAATAATATTGTACCTGAATATATTTAAAATGGTATTATACATGAATAATGGATATATATATATATATATATATATATATATATATATATACTGTATATGTTGTAACGAGAATTCTGAAAAGGCTGGTGCGTATCTGTAAAATGTTTGCACTTGTTTTTTATGTGTATAAGTGTTAATGTGGTGTGTTCGCCTCACACCGGTCATACATCACAGATATATTTGTGTTGTAACAATGTATAAATAAAATATATCTCTAAAAATCGTTATATTAAATATATTACATTAGTTTTGTGAAGTTTCAAAATTATCATGATCTTTGGTTTTTTTGTTCACCTCCCTCCCTTTATCTCACTCGGCTTCGCCCCCCCCCCCAATCTGTCCTGGATCAGCGCCTGCCATTACATAAAGGAATCTTTAATGAATATGGTGATATAAAAATTATTGCCAAATGTACAATATTAAAGATGCTAACTAATTAATATTAATTACTAGTGTAATTGAATAGTAATTAATATGTGTGGTATATGTGAGCGACCAGAAACAAATTACGCAAACAATGATATCGCTCATGTGACGAGTATGTTCATGAGTTCGCGATAATTAACCAAAAAGTGAGTGTAATAAAAAGGACGCTTTGCATGAACGGACAATATCTGACATGTCGAAAACAGTCCTGAACCTGTCAGATCGCCTCCAGTATAAATACCACTGGCAATTTTGGGCGAGCAGACACTCAGACTCAAGAAATCTACACACGACGTCACGCTGCCCGTTTGCATATCGACCTGGACACACACTGTACCACACTCACACCAAGATATAAGGAGGAATTCTGGAGCATCACCAGCAACAACCCTTAGAGACAACGAACACAGCATCAGAATAATCATCATCATCATCATACTCTCAGGATTCTGGACACACACGTGCGCGCGCAACGGTAACGGCAGATATGCGCAGGTGATAACAAAAAAATTAAATTATTTTTATTGTAAAAAGAGCTCTTAAAAAGAACTGAACTATAAACATTAAATAATTAAAGTTAGTAAGTTAAATATTAGAAATAAGAGAATTTAATTTAACAACAAAATTTAGAAAAGAAATACCAATCTTTTGTTGTATTTTTGGGTGTGTCGGTAGAAATAAATAATAGATTGGAAGTAAATGGTAGATTATTTTTATTTTGTTTATAGCAACAAAAAATTCATTCTTGAGTTTTATTAGTACTTTGTTTGTAAGTGAGTTGCTATTTTTATTTAACATTTGAGTTAATTCAGACACAAAAATAAAAAGAATTTAAATAACTTGTTTAACATGTTTGTTTAGTTAGTAAGATTATATGGGGTGTTTATTTTTGTTGTATGTTATGAATAGCATAGCAGGTTACAGTATATTTGTAAAGCTTATAAAGGTGAATATTTATTTGTCTAAGATTTGAAACTTTAATATTTGATAATTTTTATATTAATTAATTAATCATAGAATGATTATGCTGAAACGTTTTTAAATGATTATTTCATCTCACTCCTCTTTCAAAATTATTTAATTATTGTGCAACTACAAATACTTGACGCAACGAGAAAAAAAGACCTGCGACCTGGCCGGTGTAATACATATTATAGTTGCGTTGAGTACATGGTAATGTATTGTGTATAATAATACTGTAATATAACCGGCAGTTGTACCAACGTGGCGTCACGTATACATGTGTCCACCTGCGCCCATGAATCGCATTATCTTACTCTCCTCTGGTTACTGAATTTGATCTTTTTTTTTGCTTTTTGTCGTAAATAAAAAGAAAAAAAGGCGCAATATAACATGAAAATAGCAAAAATTATATTACGAAAAATATACGAATTATATTACAGTTTGCTGATGACCAATTACTTTTGGCTCAACATTTTGAAGAAAGACTACATGACTAAAAAACTGATACAGGAATATGAGAAATGGGGACTAAAGGTAAATATGAATAAAACAAAATACACGGCAACAGGTGACCTTCATTAAGACTTGATATTGGAGGAACACATGGGGAAGATTTCATATACAGAGGAGTACAAGTATTTAGGGGTGAAAATTACGGCCAGTGGGAAGCAAGGACAAAGACATACAATCCAGAATTAATTTGGGAAAGATGGCTATATCTACATTAAATGGAATCCTGTGGGATAGCAAATTACACCAGAAACTAAAACCAAAATATTTAAAACCATTGTTAGAAGTATCATGACTTACGGCAAAGAAGTCTGAACTACCGATGAACATATAAGAACAAAATTAATGACAGCAGAGATGGGCTTTTGGAGACGTTCGGCAAGAGTATAGAGACATGAGAAATTTAGAAATGAAGTAATTAAGTGAAATATTCAGCGTTGATTACAATGGTACAATGGTATGGACACACGAAAAGACTGGCACAGGAAAGATTGCCAAGGAGAGTTATGGAATGGACCCCACCAGGAAGAAGCAAAAGAGGAAGACCACCTATCATCTGGATAGAAGTAATTCAGACTATATTGAGGGAACAAAAGATTGAAGAAGATCTTTGGATGGATAAGCAGCAGTGGAAGATGAGAATTCAATCACTTCTGTAATCTTTGGTTCCGAAAAATGTGTAAACATTGTACAGCCGGCATAAATAAAATAATATTACGAAAAACCATAGAAAACAAAATCAAAGGGTGGAAGCTTAGACGAAAAGAAGAATCTAACGTACGCAGACCTCGTGTAAATGGAGAGCGTTGGTAAGAACATCAGTTTCCGCGTGAGAAGCCAACACAACGAATAAAGAATGTAAAAAGACCGACGGACAACACGGTGAAGGCGAGAGCGCGGAGGCGGAGCGTTGTATTTCATATCACGATGAATCACAGGTGGTGTGGGCAAAGGTCAACCAAGGCCGGTCAAGGTGATCCAGTCAACACAACACACCACAATCATGTCACTCCTCTCTCTCTCTTCTCTTCCGGCTTTATTCTTCTTACTAATTATCAAGTCTCATCTTCAAACGTCCAGTTATCCTTTATTACGATTATACGTATCTTCCACGTTCAAACGGTCCGCGCCCCAATCGTATAAAACCCGGTCGGTTGCGACCGAGGTGGAAATTGAAACGGGTCAATTGAGATCGAAAATATCGTCCTATAAGCTACAGACATAGACGGCATCTATCAAAGACGTGTAAAGAGGTGAAGACTACGGCTGAAATGGTAATGCGCTACGACAGAGTCCAGGGTATTTTTTACACCGTTAACGAACAATCAAGTTTCTCTATCGTAGTGTGAACTTTACGCTGTCATAAGACGGTGCCACTCGTTACTAACACTTTCATGTTATTATTATAATAATACAGAAATTACCATTTTAATTATATGCATTCCTAGACTAACCTTACCTACCCTAACCTAACCCAACCTAACCTGAACTAACGTAACAAAAAGAGGTTACTCGCACAAATGAAAAACTTACAGAACTGAAACGCCACGGTAGTTTGGAATATGAACGTTTCTACTAGTTGCCACAGATTCGATCAGTTGCGACGAAGTGGGGTGAAATTGGCCGGGTAAGAACAGGTAAAAACGTCGTTTCGTCGCAACTGACCGAGACCGACATCGACGGCAGAAAAGATGTACGAACGACACAAACAGAGACACGCTATCGACCGGTCGAGCTTGTTGCTAAGGAACCGTTTGCCTCCGAGGCGACAACAGTAGGCTATTGCCCGTAACAATTAAACAACAATCGAGGGCGAACACAATCATAATGGCGTCGCGCCGTTACACAAGGTTTACTTGTGTGTGTGTGTGTGTGTGTTTCGGAAAACACTGTCCACTGATCACACACGCCCGTGTCTGTTATCTACACACAAGTTAACGGGTCACTGCTTGTTGAGATAGGAACATTTCATCAATTCAGTGTGTAATTAGTTTTACTTCGACGCCCGTCATGGAATGTAGCCTGCTACACTGTGTAGAAATGTCTGGAACGTGTTCACAAAAACTGAAATGTGGCATTCAGCGTTATCGTGATAAACCGTTCAGGAACCAACAATCGTTGTTCGGCCATAAATCATGTACCAATATTTCAAGAACAGGCTCTGGTGATTAAAATTCAGTTCATAAACAATCATCAGACTGCACGAGACGTCTCACTGGTCTGGTGTACATGGTTAAGTCCAAGTCCAAGTTGTAACGGGCAGCAGTTTGACGTGCCCGTTACCGTGACTAGCAATCTCGAGTTTTCCAGGTATTGGACCTCATTGATTTTGTCATTATTTGGAAACACGTTGGCGGGTTTTCCCTTCCAGTCTTAGGTAACCTGTCGACTTGAACCATCTGTTCATCTGGTTCCAGGTGCTGCAGTCATGCCCCGGATGCAAAGACGCCCCGCACGCACAATGCAATGCAATGCATTCTTATTATCTGGAGGGTTGGACAGCTGCATTCTATTGAAGTGTGGCCACGAAGAGGTGCGCAACGGCGGAGTCTTTGGAGATGCTTCGGTTGTGAGGCACGAATTGCTCACTCACAACGGATAGAGCGCCTCAAACCGGCCCGGGGCTGCCGTCACGCGATGCCAGGTAACGGGAGAGAGAGCAGAAAAGGAGGAAGCGCTCACTGAGTATGCGCCTAAGGCAAGCACAAGCACCCCCATTCATCTGTCACGATGCTCGCACGGAAGTCATACACGCATGAGAGATGGAAGGCGAAACTTCGTCAAGTTTGGAGCAATACGCAGAAGACGATTTATTGGGTGGGGGGACGTGCTCGACACACACACACACACTCATGTTGATAATGATATGCTGACAGTAAGTCCATCACACTCTGTAGGAAAGTAAATCCTTACAAGGATTACGAGTGTCAGTTGAACAGTTCGCGGAGCGACATCTATAGCTCAGTGGTAGAACTAAACATTTTTCGTGTGCTGCAAGACGTAGGCCTATATTTCGCGTGAACACTCTGTTAATTTCCACATATATCTGTCAATTTATTCGCTTTTTACCAGCTGTTTGAAATTTTCCTGTCACGCGTGTTTTTAAAAT
This sequence comes from Magicicada septendecula, assembly GCA_034769895.1. Lineage (NCBI taxonomy): Eukaryota > Metazoa > Arthropoda > Insecta > Hemiptera > Cicadidae > Magicicada > Magicicada septendecula. The sequence continues at coordinate 10,823,852 of CM068371.1, read as the reverse complement.
GCACAAAATCAAACATCGTGATGTGATGAATTCTCTGTTAAAAACGTTTTAGCGCCAATGGAAAATCAAAAGAGAAATTGTAAATGTGTTAGGAGATGCTGTGCCGTAAGTGGGGCACACTCGAGTTTAAACGTGGTCATAAAAGCACTGAAGACGATCCCAGCAGCGGACGTCTAAAAAATGCAACAACAAATGGCATTATTGAATAGGGTGTTGGAAGACCGCAGACTGAGGAGTTGATGACGTTGCTGAGACTATAGGCATCTCATATGAGCGTGTGCATCATACTTTAACTCAAGAACTTGGTGTGAAAAAGCGTTGTGTAAAGTAAAGATGACTCCTGCATCTGGAGTTGTTGCATTTTTGGGCGTCGGGACTGCGACCACATTTTCAATGCTCGTACGAGCACGTTTAAACGCAAGTGCCTTCTTACAAACCGTTGGTTTTGAAGTCGTAGCATCTCCTGACACATTTACAATTTCGTTTTGAATTTTCCTTGGCGCTAAACAACTTGTAACAAAGAATCACAACACGATGTTTGATTTTGTCCGTTTTTCAAAACACGCATGACACGTAAATTTTAAACAGCTTCTAAACAATTAATAAACTGATAGATACATTTTGGACATTAACAGGGGTTTACATAAAATACAAATCTTGCAGTACACGAAAAATTTTAGTTTTACCGCTAAGCTACAGATGTAAGCTTAGCAACTTTTCAACTGGCCCTCGTACATAATGTAATGTTGTTGCGAATTATTGTGTTCCGTACCAGTTGACAGTACGTAATTTAATTGGGACCCTCCCAGCGATAAGGTCAGTGCACCGGGTTCCACCTTAGTCAGCGACAGGACGCGGACGTGTGGGATCTGACCCCAATGTCAACCTGAATCAATAGTATCACTTCACTCTGCCGCTTGTTGTCACATCACTCGACACGAACACAATCCCGTCTACAAATGTGTGTACATCTACAGTCTAGATCAGGGGTTTCCAACTTAAAAGCGGTTGAGGGCCACAATTTTAAACTCACGAAAATCGATTGATTTTCGAAAAGCAAAGTAAAAATAAAAAAACGCAGTAGCTAATCTAAATATCTAAAATATCGGTATGGAGAACCATACATGACTTCCATGATCTAAAATTTATGTTTAAAATTATTTTCGAAATGATATATTTCTATAGAAACTACTTCTTTCTTCAGCCTTTATAGCGTGTCACATACGCTATAACACTGGGAACCTGTGCATACTTACCTCTGATCAATTGCACGGGCTGCCATACTCGTAATCAACTTTTAATTATTAATTAATTAAACCAGCTGTAGTTATTACTAAAGGAACTTTTACATGGGGGTCTGATGATTATTCACTCACAGTTTTAGTGTAAAGTAACGACATCTCTTTATTAAATCATTACTATAACAACTCTACATAAATATTCCCATATAACGTTTTCTAAATAAAAGATTACAATTTATAACAGATTTTGGTAATAAAACTGGGGCCAAAACATATGGATTTATTTGTGCTAGCATTATCCACGGATCCGGGACCTTAAACTTGTTTATGAGTTAAGCTCGCTTATTTATATTCTATAAATACGATTTGGGGGGGGGGGGCATTTGAAGAATGGACTTAATCTAAGAATTTGTATCAGTGAAGCTATACATATACAACAGCATTATTCGTTACTACAAATATTTTGAATTCTATAACATACTACATCTTATAATGTTGTTATCGTTAAAGTCTTTCTATTTATTTATTTCAACTGTCTTTAGCAATTCATTGGTTAGAATTTTAATTAATAACGGAGAACAAGTCTCCGCGTCACCTGCCAAATCCATCAGGTTACTCGTAGTCAGGGTCCTTGGTCCTTATGGTGTTCGTCTGCGGTTGATCTTAAGTGGAGATAACTTTTCTGTTGAAGTTCTTGAAGTGGTTAGTTCATAATGAAGTAGCTTGGAGGTTCTCAGAAGTCTCGTCGTTAAACATCGTTAGTAGTAAAGTGCCGTAAATGTTCTTGTTTGTTGCAGAATCGCACGTCACATTATTGTTTATAAAAGTTCACACTTGTAACGAGCAGAAAATTTAAAAATTTTTTAAATTCTCACCTCGGCAGAGTACGTTCACACGAGGCAAGTGTCAACGACTTATGGTGGAGCAATAAATAAGGAGTAATGAGAAGGTGTCAGTGAAGCGTTGCTGACTTGACAATAGAAACGCATTAAGTGCTATCCAACTATAGAATTTGGTGGCGTAAGATGACAGGGAAAGTTTCGTCCAGAATTATTGCTCTCCGCAGCTGTAACAAAGTAAAGAGGACATTCACACCCGTACCAAGAATTGTAGCAGATGTGGCCGTATTACGTCAGTAGACGATAAGCGACAAAAACAAGTAATGCTCCATACTACAATGAGACGGATACGCTGCACCTTAAGTAACAATACTGGAAGATAGGCTGACAAAAACTAAAGTCATGTTACACAGCTGGAGGTATCGTCTAATTGACAGACAAGAATTTACGAAGGGAAAGTTAGAGTGACTTCAACGACCAGCAGATGTTCGAAATTAGTAATAGCCAGAAAAAAGGGGTAAGAGCATAGAACAATACGCCAGGAAGACTGTAAGTACAGATAATGGGAATCTATAGAAACGCAGAGTTTACTCAGACAATAGGCTGTTAGACAAATTGTTTATGGCCATAGTTTCTTCGAAGCGGGTCAACGATCGTCTAGCCGGAGAGCAGGGAGACCTAAGGACCTATCAGAGACCTTCAGCCAGCGAAAAATTTGATGGTGAGGGAGGTTTCCATAGCAACTGAGACGAAGAACCTATCGAAAGAACTATGACGTCGGATTTTGACAGAGTGGGACAGTATTTTCCGAGAAAATCAAAAACTGACCAATCTCGAAAAGAAGTGGGCGTGAAGCGCGCCAGAGACAAAATTTTGAGTAGGGACGAATTAATAAAACTAGCTGTCCAGGAAGACGGAGCGTCAGTTGTACTCAATTTTTGGTCAGTTATACTCAATTTTTACGCAGTCATACTTAAATTTTTAGTCAGTCATACAGAATTTTCAGACAGTTTACATTTCAATTATCAAGTAGTTTAACTTCAAGTGCGAGAGACGGTACATCATAAACTTTCCATTGTTTATTCAAATCATTCGGAAGGTAGATAAATAACTAGGAACTTAAAACTTAATACATTCATTCGCGGTAGTGAACTTTACCGGAGTGCGCATTAACGGACTTAGTGAAATTTACACCAAGTGAACAGTCAGACCGTTACACTAACAGACAGCATCACTAAACGATATACAAATTATTGGAACTTAATATTGTGTCTCAACAACATAATGAACACGAAACATTAAACAAACTAACCAATTATAGGATCGTTTGTGGAAGCAGCGACAAATGAAACTAGACATGTTTATTGACTTTAAAACGAACACACAGCAAACACAGTAAGATAGAACATTGATTGAACACTGAACTTCAATTACCCACACATATACAAACACCTACGCGAGTGGTCGGAAGAATAAAGTGATAAGTGGCAGTGATAAAACAACTAACGACGGAATGTATCTACGAGCCATCTCCATCACCAGAACGAGACTACGTCAACAACTAATGGATATTCACTAACCAAGTAACCATTATTATAATTACTTCTAATTTGTAACTTCTACTGACCTGGTTTCTTTCAAAGAATTCACACCTGAGAATTTATTAAGAAAAGTAATGAGTAAAATTGAAATAAGTAGTTAATGAACGTATAAACAAAAGCTTATTTGGGATTTAATGAACGCATTAAATAAGTAAAATATTGAATTGTAACATCATTTGATTTATATATGTATGTATGTTTTCTTTATTTCAGCATATATTGAGATATATCTTTGTTTATTATAAATATGTATGTATTTCAGGTACAGCGACGTATTCTATGTACTATTATAATATGTCATAAACGATAATTAAACTAGTATTTTAGTTAACCAGAAACATGCGTTCATTATTACCAATGCAACCCGAATATTGACTTAAAGTTTGAAAGAATGCAAATAGATTTTAAGAGTTTCTTATGTTCAATTAAATAAATGATATCACGTATGTGTTGATGAACGTAGATAGTTAGAATCATCATTAAGATTAAATTATACACATACTTGTCAGTGATCGTTAAATTTATATATTTAATAATTAATTTATTGTGCTATCAATACGCATATAAATTGAATGTTATAAATGGCGTCCAACTTAAGGGCTAGGTAAATTTAAGAAATTATTAAATTAACACATTAAGTAACTCAATCGCGGTTAGCACAATAGATTTATAACTTATTGATGTTATAAATGGCGCCCATTCGCACGGCATGATACGTATTAACACAGATTGTTAACACGTACAGCTTAGGCAAAGAACAGGCAGTAGAAGTAGTAGAAAAAGTAGTGTCATAGAAGTAGAGGTAAGATAAGCGTTATTAGTGTAAGTCAGTTTGAATGATTACACGCAGTAGGGCTAAAATGGCGAGCAATTCAGACAGTGTAGAATATGACATTAATAACCAATTAGGCGCAGTAAATACCGAGGACAATACTACGCCTAGCGAACCAAGTAGTGTGGTGGAGAGTCCAGAAGATAGGGCGCGAGGACAGACTTCAAAACTAGAAGATGGAACTATACAAATGTTGATGGAGTTTATCCGTCAACAGAACGAAGAACAAAAGGAGAATATGAAGTTAATTAGCGAAGAACGAGACAAGAAACAAGAAGAACGAAGCAAGAAACTAGAAGAAAATATTAAATTAATTAGAGAAGAAAGTCTTCAATTAATTAGTGAAAAGTTAGAAAAACAAAATGAAAAACTCGACCAGCATAAGGAAGAGATGACACAAATAAGGTCCGAGATACGTGACTGCCAGCAGACCTGGGAAAGAAAGGTCGATGAATTACAGAAAAGGCAAGATGAGATCGTGAGAGAGTTGAGAGAAGAAGCTGACAAGAAGTACGTAGAAATACAAGAAAAACAAGATAATGAACGACAAGAATGGATGGCGGCGGTACACTCTACCCAGACGACCGTTAAAAAGATTAATCACAAGTTCGATGTTCACGTTAAGGATTACAATAAGAAGCACGAAGAACTTAAGGCCGAGATGCACAATACCATGCTGCAGAGACAACAGGAGCAAGAAGGAACAAATAGTAATATTATACAAAAATTAGAAGACGTAGACGGTAGACAACGTTCAACAGAACAGAAGTTGGACGAGACTACGAAAGAAAAGACAACTAGGATCGAAGAATTAAAGGGACATTTAAATAAGGTAAGAGAAAACCAAGAGAGTTTACAGCGACAATTGATGGAAGGTGATTGTGGAATGTTAAATCGAATTAACGGACCTAACCACAATGATCTCAAATATAATGGCACAGACAGATTCCCTATGGAATTCCTCAAAGAATTGTCCGAAGTTCAAGAGTTATATTATCCCGCTGACAATATCAAGTGGATTGGCAGACATCTGGAGTTAGACGCAGGAATTTGGTGGCGAGTGATACGTGACCAGATATCAAACTTCGCAGAATTCAAGGAAGCGTTCTCTCTAAAATATTGGGGCCAGGAACGACAGGACAGTATTCGGGACCATTTGGAGTTTGGCAGATTTGATTGGCGCGGACCAGTTACTGCTATTCAATATATTGAACGGATTTCATTGGAAAGTAAGCAGTTAACACCTACTTTATCTGATTATCAGTTAATACGTAAGATCTCTCGTCACTTTGGGCGTGACATCCAGCTTGCGGTGGTTACAAGAGGAATTGTGACGATACCAAACTTCGAGTCTCTGATCATCGAGTATTCACAGATTCAACCAAGAATTAACAGAGAAGCGAACTATGCGGCGAACGAGGGCAGAAATGCGTATAAGGAAGGTGAAAGTAACTTGAACAAAGGAGGCGGTATACAGAAGAAGACATGGGGTGACAGACCCGCCATAAATAATCAGCCCCGTAACACGGACCGGCGCGCTGTCAACACAATAGAGTTTACAAACACGACAGCTGGTGCATCGGGCATTCAACCTAAGAGAAATCGTCAACAAGAAGAGGAAAAAAAAAATCCCTCCACCCATTAACGAAGATAGCCATCAAAACAAATGACTACCAGACGAATATTATCCTACCGGACTTACGAAGCGATTTATTGTGTAATGATGATGAAGAAATTTCTCAACGAATAATTAGGTGTCCAGAGATAAATATCAAGTTCAATAAAAATGTTAGTGTGCAAGCGTTAATCGATACTGGATCGGTAATAGCTGGGTTATCTGAGTCGTGGTTTCACCAAAACAAACATGACATTACACCTTATGAAATATTACCGATGTCTAACACATTAATAGTTAGCGCAGTTGGTAATAAATCAAAGCTAATCAGAAAACAAATATTATGTGATATCTATATTGAAGAAATTAAATATGAATGTGTTTTCCTAATAATACCAGATTTGATAAAACCATGCATATTAGGAACCAATTTTCTACAAGAAACAGGGTGTCTCATTGACATGGGAAGAAGAATCGTCGAGATAAGAAGAGAGGATAACGAAGCGACGTACACGGTGCCTATGATGCATATAGAAGTGGTGGACGTAGAAGAAGAAGAAGAGATCATCAGAAACATCAACAAGAAGATAGAAAGTATAGAATGCGGAGATAGAGGAACGTTGGAAAGGTTAAGGGAGATTCTAATAAGAAATTGTAGTTTATTCAGAGAATGCCCCGGAAGAATCGATGGGTATGTCCACGAGTTCCGAGTCACCGACCAGACACCGTACTTCCAGAGAGGATGGCCTGTCCCATTAGCCTATAAAGGGAAGGTAGATCAGGAGATTCGGAAAATGTTACGGTATGGGGTCATTGAGAGATGCAACAGCGCATATATCAACCCACTAGTTACGGTAATCAAGAAGGACGGTAGCGTACGATTGTGTTTGGATGCGAGGAAGGTGAACAGTGTGACTATCCCGGACTACGAGGGTGCCCCTCCAATAAACGACATATTGGCGAGATGTGGAGAGATGAAGTACCTATCTACCGTAGATCTAACTAGCAGTTTCTGGCAGGTACCACTGAAGTCGGAATGCCGGAACTTCACCGCTTTTATGTACGACGGCAAGTGTTATCGTTTTACCGTTACACCATTTGGCCTGAGTACCAGTTCTGCTGCACTGACCAGGGGATTGGACACGGTACTGGACGAAGAAGTAAAAGAGAATACCATTATCTATGTCGACGATTGCCTGTGTTATTCAGAAGATTTAGAAACGCATTTGTTACATTTAGACTTATTATTATCTAATTTAAGAAGGGCAAATTTAACTATCAATTTGGAGAAGTCGCAGTTCTTCAGACAAGAAATCGCGTACCTCGGTTATCAACTAACAACGCAAGGAATACGAGCAACGGACGAGAAGATAGATGCCATTATGAAGTTCCCTGCACCTCGGAACCAAAAACAATTAAAAGGTTTCCTGGGGTTGACAAATTTCTATAATCGTTTTACAGACAAATACGCTGAAACTACTAAACCATTACTCGAGTTGCTACGGAAAGGACAGAAATTCACCTGGACACAGGAATTAAATGAGTGTTTTCAGCAGGTAAAAAGGTTATTCGTAGAAACAGTCATCTTAAAGTTTCCCCGAATAAACCAAAGATATTATATGCAATGTGACGCCAGCAACTTTGCATATGGCGGACAACTATATCAATTGGATGAAGAAGGAAGAATTGGAGTAATAGCTTTTACCAGCAGGACATTCAAGGGTGCGGAAATAAATTATTACACTACGGAGAAGGAGCTTTTGTGTATTGTAAGATGTCTTGAGCGGTTCCGTATATACATACTAGGACAACCGTTAACCATCATTACTGATAATAAAGCACTGACTTTTATGAATAAATGTCATTTAAACAACTCGCGTATTACACGCTGGATCTTAAGTATTCAGGAGTACAAATTTGACATTGTCCATTGCAGAGGTAAGGACAATATTATTGCCGATCTTCTGAGCAGAAATCCAGAAGATGCCACACCAGAAGTAATTAGTGACAATATTTCCGAATATTTAATTAACCACCTGACAATCAAAATGGATAAGAAGGTAAGCAAGATCCTAATGGATATTGGAAGGCACCAAATTCAAGATCATAAGCTTAAGTATATTATTGATAAGATTAGGGAAAATTGTATAGATAAGAAATTAAATAAATTTTATAGATTTGTCGGTGAGAAATTGTACAGATTACGCAAAGGAGAATGGAAACTATACGTACCGAACAGTGTGTCTGGCGAAATAATTGTTGAAATACACCGTATGTATGGGCATCCCGGTGCGAAGAGATGTATCAAATTATTGCAGGAGTACTTTACCATGGACGGAATGTTAAAGAGGGTGAAAAATTACGTACGGACTTGCGACACTTGTCAGAAAAAAAAGGATTCCGGCAACAGAAATTCGTTTGGAGGAACAAAAGCCATAATACCGTTATGCAAGGGTGACCTTGTGAGCGCGGACTTTTACGGACCGTTACCTGCTTCGTCTAGTGGGGTGAGGTATCTGTTTATAATGGTTGACAATTTTACCAAATACGTACGACTTTTCACACTTCGAAGGGCAACGACCGTCGCTACACTGAGGAGAGTACACCAATATTGTGAAGAACTAGGATCTCCTAGAGTGATTATCACAGACAACGGAACGCAATTTTCATCTAAAAAATGGTTAGATGGATTAACTGAACTAAATATCCAACCACGATTTACCGCAATAAGGAACCCTTGTGCGAATCTGGCTGAAAGAATCAACAGACAGCTTGGGAACTTATTTAGGATCTTTGTTGGTGATCAACATACAAAGTGGTCGCGTTACGTACCAATCGTCGAGAGTTGTATTAACGAAACGTACCACGAGACGATAGAAGTAACACCGTACGAAGCTCAGCTCGGAAGAAAACCTCCCAGAGCGTGGGAAAAATACATCAACAAGGATATGCTCCTAGTTAAAGGGGTAGATCATAAACAAATATATATCAAAATGAAGGAGAAGAGAGAAAAACAAGCAAAATTATGTAATGAGACTAAAACCATTACAAGATTCAACATTGGTGAGAAAGTGTTAATCAGAACATATCATCAATCGGACGCGGTCCAGAAAAGAATTGAAAAATTTTGCGAACTGTACTGCGGACCATATAAAGTGCATCAAATTCTCGGAGAAGCTACTTATCTACTCGTTGATTGCGATGATGACAAGAAACTCCGTGGAAAATTTAATGCCAGACAATTGAAAAAATACTATGAACCAGAGAATTGAAGATGAAGGAAGAGGAAGAAATAGAAGAAGATGTCTTAAGAAGCTAGCCGATGCTGATGAATCAACTGCGTTAGGGTAATTGACGCGGTGATATCATTCAAGCTGGCTTATCCAAGAAAGTTATGTACTTTAATTGTTGTAACATAACATCAAAATGTATTTAGTCAATTAAGCACTAATTAAATGTTAGATAATAAGATAAATTAACATTTAGTGTGACATTTTATAAAATTATTGCAGTGAATGCAAAGGACATTTAATTGCTATTAATTGATTCATATGGTAATAAGTTAAAAGGACAAAGTGAGAAAAATGGACACTTAAATCAGATAAGTGATAATATTTAACGAACTAGATAGTGAATGAACTTTATTAATGTGAATGTATGTAATTAGTAGGTTAGGATTATAAATGATGTTATCATGAAGTAGGTCAATCATTGGAACTAAATGTTATACGTGTATGTAAGTTATTAAGATAATTACAGTTAACGTAGCGATTGTGTCAATTAACAATCTAATTTTAAAATAATAGTTTAAAAGATTTTATATTAAGATCATCAGTAATGCACAAAGGTGTATATGTATAGGAGATTTTCTTTGATATCACGTAAAGGTTACATTGAACCGCTTAACTATTTGATACTGTATTGTGAATATGATATTTTAGAAGGTAAGATCTTATTTAATTGATGAAATTATTTAATTGCTTATGGAATGTATGACTTATCTTATAATTATAAAGATAAGGTATTTATATGTCAATTCGACAATGTGAAATGCGTTCAGCTATCCCAAATAGCTGGCAATAAATTCAGAGAACTAATTAAAACCAAAAGGGGGTGTACCACTGGTCATATAAGCTTTTGAAAGTAGGTTATTGTGTATACCTTCCCCGAAGAAGATGGACACGGCGAGGCGACGTACAGGGCGCAGAATTTAGATTTGAGTTGTTCCCAGAGGTCACATCGTCAAATCGAAATTGAGGACACTGTAACGAGCAGAAAATTTAAAAATTTTTTAAATTCTCACCTCGGCAGAGTACGTTCACACGAGGCAAGTGTCAACGACTTATGGTGGAGCAATAAATAAGGAGTAATGAGAAGGTGTCAGTGAAGCGTTGCTGACTTGACAATAGAAACGCATTAAGTGCTATCCAACTATAGAATTTGGTGGCGTAAGATGACAGGGAAAGTTTCGTCCAGAATTATTGCTCTCCGCAGCTGTAACAAAGTAAAGAGGACATTCACACCCGTACCAAGAATTGTAGCAGATGTGGCCGTATTACGTCAGTAGACGATAAGCGACAAAAACAAGTAATGCTCCATACTACAATGAGACGGATACGCTGCACCTTAAGTAACAATACTGGAAGATAGGCTGACAAAAACTAAAGTCATGTTACACAGCTGGAGGTATCGTCTAATTGACAGACAAGAATTTACGAAGGGAAAGTTAGAGTGACTTCAACGACCAGCAGATGTTCGAAATTAGTAATAGCCAGAAAAAAGGGGTAAGAGCATAGAACAATACGCCAGGAAGACTGTAAGTACAGATAATGGGAATCTATAGAAACGCAGAGTTTACTCAGACAATAGGCTGTTAGACAAATTGTTTATGGCCATAGTTTCTTCGAAGCGGGTCAACGATCGTCTAGCCGGAGAGCAGGGAGACCTAAGGACCTATCAGAGACCTTCAGCCAGCGAAAAATTTGATGGTGAGGGAGGTTTCCATAGCAACTGAGACGAAGAACCTATCGAAAGAACTATGACGTCGGATTTTGACAGAGTGGGACAGTATTTTCCGAGAAAATCAAAAACTGACCAATCTCGAAAAGAAGTGGGCGTGAAGCGCGCCAGAGACAAAATTTTGAGTAGGGACGAATTAATAAAACTAGCTGTCCAGGAAGACGGAGCGTCAGTTGTACTCAATTTTTGGTCAGTTATACTCAATTTTTACGCAGTCATACTTAAATTTTTAGTCAGTCATACAGAATTTTCAGACAGTTTACATTTCAATTATCAAGTAGTTTAACTTCAAGTGCGAGAGACGGTACATCATAAACTTTCCATTGTTTATTCAAATCATTCGGAAGGTAGATAAATAACTAGGAACTTAAAACTTAATACATTCATTCGCGGTAGTGAACTTTACCGGAGTGCGCATTAACGGACTTAGTGAAATTTACACCAAGTGAACAGTCAGACCGTTACACTAACAGACAGCATCACTAAACGATATACAAATTATTGGAACTTAATATTGTGTCTCAACAACATAATGAACACGAAACATTAAACAAACTAACCAATTATAGGATCGTTTGTGGAAGCAGCGACAAATGAAACTAGACATGTTTATTGACTTTAAAACGAACACACAGCAAACACAGTAAGATAGAACATTGATTGAACACTGAACTTCAATTACCCACACATATACAAACACCTACGCGAGTGGTCGGAAGAATAAAGTGATAAGTGGCAGTGATAAAACAACTAACGACGGAATGTATCTACGAGCCATCTCCATCACCAGAACGAGACTACGTCAACAACTAATGGATATTCACTAACCAAGTAACCATTATTATAATTACTTCTAATTTGTAACTTCTACTGACCTGGTTTCTTTCAAAGAATTCACACCTGAGAATTTATTAAGAAAAGTAATGAGTAAAATTGAAATAAGTAGTTAATGAACGTATAAACAAAAGCTTATTTGGGATTTAATGAACGCATTAAATAAGTAAAATATTGAATTGTAACATCATTTGATTTATATATGTATGTATGTTTTCTTTATTTCAGCATATATTGAGATATATCTTTGTTTATTATAAATATGTATGTATTTCAGGTACAGCGACGTATTCTATGTACTATTATAATATGTCATAAACGATAATTAAACTAGTATTTTAGTTAACCAGAAACATGCGTTCATTATTACCAATGCAACCCGAATATTGACTTAAAGTTTGAAAGAATGCAAATAGATTTTAAGAGTTTCTTATGTTCAATTAAATAAATGATATCACGTATGTGTTGATGAACGTAGATAGTTAGAATCATCATTAAGATTAAATTATACACATACTTGTCAGTGATCGTTAAATTTATATATTTAATAATTAATTTATTGTGCTATCAATACGCATATAAATTGAATGTTATAAATGGCGTCCAACTTAAGGGCTAGGTAAATTTAAGAAATTATTAAATTAACACATTAAGTAACTCAATCGCGGTTAGCACAATAGATTTATAACTTATTGATGTTATACACTTTTGGTAGCTCGTACCATATTATTTAAAACAACATAAACATCTTACCAATTAAACAGATGAGATGTCATCCCTTACACAGTTATTTATGCATTTCGTTTTTTTAACATTTAGATTTACTACCACACTAAACTGCCAATACTTTAGCTACACATTGTTGTATAGGTCTTCTAAATAAAAATATTTTGTCTTTCGCGGAGACATGGTTCAGGCGTGTGTCTTCTACGCGAGCGCTTCATCTCGACTCACTATGTTAGGAAGGGTCAGTTAATCGCGCGGAGTTTACGCGTCGCAATAAAATAGTTCCACATTTATCCTCTATTTAAAGGGTTAAAGTTTGACCTTTTAATTATCCAAAGATATTTTTAATTACAGACTTCATTATAGTACACTACTGTGGTCTTGTTTATTTATTTAATTAATATCAAATTTACAAGGATTATTAGTTTGTTTAGGGGTCGGTATTCAAGTTAATTCCGGTTAGCGCATGTCTATGCAGGGTTAATTAACCAGGTTCTCCCTATCTGTACACTCGCATTCCTTTTATTGTATTATTAAAACTCTTTATTAAATATTATTATAATTCAGTCCTCTACAACTCAGGAACGTATAGAAAAATTAGTTGATTCTGTTTGAATTTGCAGCAGTTATCGTTCACCAAAAAAAATTCTATTTTTATATAATTACATATACTGTATTTACATAACCCCCGCCAATGAGGTTGCGGTCTTCACGTTTTCACCGATCCGTGTACTTGCAAACATTACGAATCTAGAGGAGGAAACACGGACTAGCGCGCCAGCAGCGCTACCTGGTTTGTCTCGTCGACGAATGGAAAACATATAGGCCGGGTCTTGTAATATGATGAAAATGAGAAAAGGACTGGAGAAAACATACGTTTCAATAAAGTGAAGTACTGTACTGTTGTATATTTTAAGTATTATCATTTAGTTTTGTTTTTGTATCTCTGCTAGTTACCGAAATAGTTATGTTCAAAGTTGTAATTTAAAAGAAAACACCTTGAGGCTCCCTCTCGCTAGTGAAAGTCTGGCTAAACTCGTTACTCTTAAAAATTGTAAATCGGTTTCATTTAGTAAACAACTAAACAGTATATAAATGGAACGAAATGTCCAAACGCTTATCAATCCCAGAGGGTTGCAGTACGATAAAGGGTCACAGTACGACAGATTGTCAGTGACAGGCTTGTTGAATAGTTGACTAGATGTAAACTAGGTAAAGTAGAGAAATAATTTATAATTGTATGTAAAGAAGTTGTTAAAGTGTTAATGAAGAGTCAGTATTATAAAGTAACAAAGAATAGAATCTCAGAAAAGTTAATGTAAAAGGAAATTAATTGTACTTATTGTGAAATAGAATAACTAGTAGCACTGCATTATATCAAGTAATTTGCTGATGTTAGAATAAATCATTCTTTTGGTATCTTTTGAATTTCTTAATTCTTAATCGGGCAACGTACCTCTATTAAAATTTGCTTAGCCACTCGAGCAAATAGTAAATTGTAATTACCTTCGTACAGTTTGGTAACAGTACGTTTGTTAGTCATCTTTATCATCATCATCATCATCTCGGACATGGATTCAAACCAAAAATGGTTTGTTCCGGCTCCATAGTCCCATAAGGGCGTTTGGTAGGTCGTGAAGTCGGGTGCTTAAAATGATTTACTGTGTTTTAAAAATCTATTACCTATTTATTTTTCTAGAATTAAGTATGTCTAATTTGTTTAAGTTTAAAAGACGGCTTAAAGGACTCGATGTTAGCAAAAATATTATAAGCTGCCGTACAAGTAATTCAGCCAGCGCCTATGGTTATGGGGTAAGAGTTCCTTCGTGGTGGATTCCGGACTTAAAAACCACGGCTACGCTTGTCTTCTGAGGGTGATAAAATCGTCGACTTGGCCAAAAGTCACCCCCCGCCCCCGACGTTCGTTCGCAAATGAAAAATGTGAACGTGTGCAGAAAAACCGCACGGATGATGACCCTGACTAATGAGAACTGTAGTAATAAGGGGGTGCGCGGGGTCTGCGTAACTTTGGACAAGAGTTCTGCACACTCAGACATCGTGACACGATTGTTGCGTCACACTTACACAAGAAACGGCCGCGGAGGGCAAACAAAACATTACACACCAGGATACTCGAAACGTGTGGTTATCATCTTATCTGTAAGTGAAATTAACAAAAACAGGCAAGACCCGTGCCAGCAGCGCCAGTCATACAACACGAGCACAGCACAGATAATACTCACACTGCTGCTGCACATGTGGTGGAAATTTTTCTCTGATGACGATAATACCGGCAAAAAATCCTTACGTAAAAAAAAACGACGCATTTCGTACGCTCAGTGTTATCGACAATAACGATACCCTTCCAAATGAACGTCTAAGTACCTGCCGTAGCCTACACGATATCTCATAAAAAAGCTGTCAATTATCCATTATGTAGAAATCATTCGTACAGGAGAGCCCGTTTGAACAAACAATAATTTCAAAAATAAGGGGAGGGTGAATTATTTACGGACACGGTCATAATACAGACGTTAAAGTGATAAGATGGAGGAGTGGCGTAACTGGGATTTGCTCCTGGGGGAGTGATGAGATAAGCTTCTGGAAGGTGAGGCTTGCTTGAAGGTTGGAATTTCAATGCAGAACTCGCTCAATATAACCCATGTACATTTATTAGTGTACAAATTTCGATATTAGAAAAATTTTCAATTATGGGAAAAATGACCAAACGCCCCGATTACTTTACTATTTCCTTAACGATATGCAGAGGACACAATCTGACTAACAATTTCGAATCATTCAGACTTGGGTTACAATTCCTTTTAGTTTGACGCCCTGCTAGATTTTCAAAAATTTTTCAAATTTTATCTCTTTTTTGGACACGTGGATCCCAAAAATTTGAATTTTCCACTACATTGTTAGTTAGTTAAAATTCTCTTGACTATGATACTCGCCATGAACTTTTGTGATATTATCAACATTTTTACCCAGTTCTTTGGCGCCGACGTCCAAACATTTTGGAATTTTTAAAAACGAACGCTATATTCAGACTGCAGTTAAAATTTCATTTAATTCGTTACCCCCCCCCCCCCCAATGTGGGTTTTTGCAATTCTCAGACTACTACTGTGGTGTATTCATTGTTCATAACCTAAAGGTACCATACATATTAGGGCTATTTATAATAAAGTTTTATTACTCACATTCTTAAAGTCGATTGATTTTGGTCATAGACCATCGTCAGGATATATATACACTGTGCACTCGCGGTCACAATATTGTAAAACAGTTAGTCCTACTATTTACAAAAAAAAATTCGTAAGCACTGATTAATGATCGTGAAACGTACGTTTCTCGAGAAACTTTGGATACAAACGTACGGATACAGTATGGATACAGTCGGGGCCCCATGCCCCACCATTTAAAAATTCTCATTTTGGAACGAAGAAATAAAATTTCCAAGCAAGCGAAATATTAAAAACCGCACCGACAAGGAGAGTACTTGAGTGCGGATTTAAATAAAACTTGGTGTACGTAAGTATTTAAGGTTATGGTAAAAGTCAAACCAGCAATACGCCTACATCACATTATCATTAATTCTCAGACGTTTGACGCTTCCCACGCCCATATTTTTGGAGGGATTAATCTCAAAAAAACAATAGGGCTCTGTAGGTTATTAAAAGTATGCACATGCGTGACAAGTTTTACGGAAACCGATTGATGCGTTCAAAAGTTATCGAGACATATTCCAAACAGACAGACAGACAGACAGAAATGCCAAATCAGAATAGAGAGGGCTGAATGAACTGAAGCTGGATGTGGTGGCCGTACCTCGTCTGATAACCTCGTTTGCATACGTAACGTAGACCTAGTTTGATCGGATTAAATGAGCACAGCACAAAACACGCGTCTTGGCACCGTGCTTCGTGCAAGTAGGCCAGACGACTTGCAATCCTGTCTCTGCTGCTGCTACAGTAAACATTTATACGGTATAATCTGCGCGTCTTGCAAACAGGTCAAAAGACCAAAAACAAGAAGTACGGTACAACTGTGAGTATGCCTATAGATTTATTTATAGTGATAACCCAAGGGGCGAAACACCGATCTTCAAGAAATACGTTCAACTGCAACAAGACACTTTTCAATAATAATAATAATAATAATAATAGTAATAATAATAACTTCTGCGTTGACAATGATTAGTACCAACAGAGAAAGTAATAAAGGACTAATAAAAAAAAAAATCTACTAGAGCTGGCCATGATTGAGCATATACGCTTATATGTCACAGGATGCGCGCACTAGACACGATACATTTTGCCAGTTTCTAAAATAAAAAGAATAACTGTAGTTGTAGTTTGATAGTTACAAGTTTCGAGATCTATCCACTTCAGGCTCAAGTTTTGAAAACTTCAAAATCAAGTCTTGACCAACTAATTATTATATTACCATCACCTAATCAAGTCTCTCTCTCTCACACACACACACACACAAGCGCGCGGCGATTTTCATTGTAAAGGCATTCCTCACTTACTTTTCTGTCGTGCCTTCTCGAGTTGAGTTATAAAAAAAAGTATCATAGAATTTTCAAAATGTCAAAACTTACTCTCATCAGATGTCTATTATTGTACATGACGTAACTGAAGAAACCTTTCATTCTTCTGATCACCACGAGTTCTTCACCGGTATCACGATCGACACATAAATACATAAGTTAATAAATTAATTTTTATAAAAAGAAAGAAAAAAGAAGTAATAAAAACAAACATAAACTTGCAATGAACAAAGCAGGCGCACGTACGTAATATGGTACACAAGGGAATCTCATAGTCCGCGTGTAACGAACACGGCTGATGAGCCGGCCGGATCACATTATATATACGAGTATGTACCGTACAACATTAAATAAACGCAGACACAGACGTGTAGTAATATCTGGTGACCACCGCCTACCGACCAACTGGGAGGCGATCAGGAACTGACTGACTAACAACAAAGACAGACTTCGCCCTCTGCCACCGTCGTTATCATCTACAAAACAACAGACCACATACAATACAATACACACACGTAAGACGAGAGGGCAAACGCAATGATAATAGTATCAGCGCTTTTATGTAATACAGTATATATAATTACGAAAGTATAAATAATACATTAATAAATTATTTATAAAAGTCATCTGCGTCAGTCATTGGCTTGCAAACACTTGCCGCTGCACGACGCTGCCCACCAACCTCAATGCATCCCACCCCTCCCATTCGCTCTCTCACACACACTTGGCGAGACAATAAATGGAAAAAACAATGGCATTAAAAGGTAAAAACTTGCTTAAAGGAATAATACAGGAGAAAAACGAACTTTAATAGAGTAACTTCATGGTGATTTCGTGGTCATCTGGGATCACGACGATGCGATCCCAATCAGTCGCACGGGCTTATATAGGAGTCCGGGTGCGGGCTGCCGAGAGCTTGGATGACTGCAGCTGAGGAAGACCACTGAGGATGACTGCCGCTGCTGTAGTCAAAAAGAGGGCAACAACGGCACAATGGGCCCAAAAATAATTTTTCTGAAGATAACTCAGGCCGTGAAAAAGCATTAATCTTACGATGAATTTCTATTACGTTCAACGTAACATCCCGTGTTAAAATGACACGACTGGGGTAAAGAATTGGGCGAACTGGGAAGTATCAAACTGACAAAAATAGAATACGGCGTCACGGTAAAAACAAGGAATAAAATTCCGACTACGAAATTGAAATTTTTACGAAGTGCACAAGGTTAATTTTCTTCGAACGCAAAAGAAATCCACACATTAAACAACAACTAAACACTGAATTCTTGCACAAAAATTAGGGTCGAAGAGACGCTGAGAACACTTGGACCCAGTGGAGTAACTACGAGCCGGCCCTGGGGACGGTTGGACTCCC
The DNA here is from genome assembly GCA_034769895.1 of Magicicada septendecula. Classification (NCBI taxonomy): domain Eukaryota; kingdom Metazoa; phylum Arthropoda; class Insecta; order Hemiptera; family Cicadidae; genus Magicicada; species Magicicada septendecula. Next base: position 10,805,217 of record CM068371.1, on the reverse strand, counting down.
CATTTTCATTAGTACAAACGAGATATTCAGCACTCTTCCGGCACAGGTATGGGGATGAGACTGGCTTGAAGGTTGGACTCCCCATTTTCATTAGTACAAACGAGATATTCAGCACTCTTCCGACACAGGTATGAGGATGAGACTGGCATGAAGGTTGGACTCCCCATTTTCATCAGTACAAACGAGATATTCAGAACTCTTCCGACACAGGTATGGGGATGAGACTGGCTTGAAGGTTGGACTCCCCATTTTCATCAGTACAAACGAGATATTCAGCACTCTTCCGACACAGGTATGGGGATAAGACTGGCTTGAAGGTTGGACTCCCCATTTTCATCAGTACAAACGAGATATTCAGCACTTTTCCGGCACAGGTATGGGGATGAGACTGGCTTGAAGGTTGGACTCCCTATTTTCATCAGTACAAACGAGATATTCAGCACTCTTCCGACACAGGTATGGGGATGAGACTGGCTTGAAGGTTGGACTCCCCATTTTCATCAGTACAAAGGAGATATTCAGCACTCTTCCCACACAGGTATGGGATGAGACTGGCTTGATGGTTGGACTCCCTATTTTCATCAGTACAAACGAGATATTCAGCACTCTTCCGACACAGGTATGGGGATGAGACTGGCTTGAAGGTTGGACTCCCCATTTTCATCAGTACAAAGGAGATATTCAGCACTCTTCCCACACAGGTATGGGATGAGACTGGCTTGATGGTTGGACTCCCTATTTTCATCAGTACAAACGAGATATTCAGCACTCTTCCGGCACAGGTATGGGGATGAGACTGGTTTGAAGGTTGGACTCCCCATTTTTATCAGTACAAACGAGATATTCAGCACTCTTCCGGCACAGGTATGGGGATGAGACTGGCTTGATGGTTGGACTCCCCATTTTCATCAGTACAAACGAGATATTCAGTTCCGACACAGGTATGGGGATGAGACTGGCTTGAAGGTTGGACTCCCCATTTTCATCAGTACAAACGAGACATTCAGCACTCTTCCGGCACAGGTATGGGGATGAGAATGGCTTGAAGGTTAGACTCCCCATTTTTATCAGCTGGCTTAGGAATTGCACCCCTGCATCCTTTCTGCTATTGTCCCACCATGTCGTGGTATTCTCTTATTTTTCATTCTTGTCCCGCATTTTCATGTCCTCTTTGTTATCCTCTCGTCTTTCATCCATCCCAGGGGCGTATATAAGAGGGGGGGCTTCAGCCCCCCCCCCACGAAAAAAATAAGCCAATTAAAAAAAATTAAGAAAGTGTTGTATTGGTAAAAGCATAAAATAATTGTAAATTTGGTTGTACCATAATCTTATCTTATTGCCTAGTTATAAACCATATTAAAATTGAAATGGTTTCACACTACAATGAAGGCACTGCTTTAATCAAAACAAAACAAATGATTTCTTCGTTATTGCTGAATTTCGTAATAGAATAGTACACGGAAAACCCGGATCACTGTAAATACAAGTGAGCCCTCTCGCGGTAAGAAACAAGGAATGTGTCGGCGACGTTTCCAGTGCTATCACCGATTTATTTTGTGGTGACAATCCCCTGAGAATACTCACAATTTTCCAGGATAGCCAGCCCCCCCCAAATTTTTTTCTATATACGCCCCTGATCCATCCATTTTGAAAATTAACAAAGAGAAACTTCTTTGGTTTGTTTTGTCCTTATAAGAGACACAGTAAATGTACTATGTATACCAAATGTCAACTCCGCATACCATTTCGTTCGGAAGCGGCTTCTTTCTTAAAAAGTCATCCATACTAACAGACGGAAAGCGAAGCATTATACGACATATGTTTACTGGACAGTTTTTCTTCATTTTAAATGAGTAGAATCATCATCATCATCTTCTTCTTCTTCACAAGACGGCATAGGCAACCTGCTGCCTGTTCCGTCTTCAAAGATCCTCCAGCCATCTCTTCCTGGGTCTACCCACACACCTGTGCCTATAGGTTTGTATTTCCAGATTTGTTTGGTCAGTCTGGAATCTGACATTCTTTCTAAGTGTTCTTCCCACCGCAAATCTTTTAATTTTTCATTCAAGTTAAAAACTTGTAACTCATCTCTTATGGCCTCACTCTTTACACGGTCAAGTTTAGAACACCTTTTAACTCCTCTTAAGAATGCCATCATTGGTTGTTTGTCCATAAGTGCAACACCCACAGGACAGTACAGGGACTGCGATAACTTTGTAAAACTTTAATTTTGTATCTAGACGTACCTTGTTCCTAAAAAATACGGTTGATTGTCCCTCAGATCGTCTGGAACATCAATATCGTAATTCCTCATAGCCTCATATCATTTCCCAAACAATTAAAATGGCTCACCTGTTCTAGAATTTGATCATTGATCATTATTTTTGTTCTTATTGGCTCCTTGCCTCGAAATGCTATGCTAATGAGTAGAATCATTTCCTAAAGTTTGACATCATTTTCTGGGAAGACTCTGTATATAGACTCCAACCGGTAAAACAGGGGAGAGTAAAAGCATGTCGGCCAATCACGTTACAGGAATTCGTTAGTATGTCACCATAGCAACGGCCTGTAACGTTACCTTGTTGACACGTCAGTACTGCACTGTGCGGCGCTCGGCAAACGTCCCCGTCGTTTAGTCAACCGCTCGAGCACAGCATAGTCAACACTTTATGCGACGCGTTAACTTGAAGTGTTCACAATCGCCTAACGGCTGTCGGCTTCGTGTCACCAGCCTGCGACTTATTTCCTGTATGTATGGCTTCATTAGTCACCTTACAACTCCCTGGATATAGAGTGTCCTTGACACCACTTCGGTGATCTCATTTCCTGCTGTCACATACTGCGGAAATGACTTGAGGAGTTTGATAAATAAAACAACAAACATTGATACCAGAATGGTAAAAAAAAAAAACTACGAATTACTGCATACGATGTAAACAACATATGGAGACACGCAAGTAATTAAACTTCTACGCACCGTAACTAACACGAATGAAATTATTTACAGAATTAAGAAAACTAAATGGCATTGTGGAGGACATTTGATTACGTGGAAGATAGATTGAAAAAACTTTTAAAATTTAATTTTTCTCAAGTAATAAACTAATTTTCACAGATAACAGTCGCTTTCATAACGACGGACAGTGGTTTAAACAAGGCAGGATTACGACGGCTCTCTGGTCGACTGGTCTCCAAAACACACTGCAGAATGACAAGTTTTGTTTCATCTCGGCTCATTAGAATAAAAGCATACGCAATGGCGGTTAAGAAAGGTTAGCAAGGCTGGACGTTTTCCAACTTCACATAAATAAGAACACTGCATAACCGCAAGGCCATACGTCGAGAAATGCGCTACATACTTGAGTGAGTCCCTGTTGTTCCAGAATCCTATTGCTGTACCACGGAATCAAACCCAGAAACCTGGGTTCTGACCACCGCAGCCGCACAATATATGAAACAAAGGACTGTACCTGTATTTCTATAGAGTACACTTAGTGTAATGTGTGGGGGGGGGGGAGGGGGAATAATTGTACTCATTGTGTCTGGCCTGCCAAGGCTGTGTGGTATGAATAGCAGGCAATTAGCGAAACTATACAACGTTCTCTGCCTAGTTGTTTTGTCGTCGTCTTGGAAACTGACAGTGTCTTACGGTAGTCGGTTGTTTGTTATAGGGTTACACAATCGCCCGCCCGGTCCAGTAATCCTGCGTACGGTACAGTATACAAGTGGCTCCCCGTACGTACGTAGTTGTGACGGTCTGCAGCCCAAGTGCCTTTTGTACAGCAGCTGTCCCTGTCTACAAGGTTACTTTCCTCTTCAGTGGCCAGCTGAGACTGGCGGCCAACGTGTTTGATTTTACTGGCTCGAAAGACGTCCAGTAGCGGTCACGTAACCTACTGGCCACCAGAACTTTCCGTCACAACAAGACAATTGTCACAAGCACTGGCCGACAGTAGGGCCGGGTGGGATTTGCTTTGCACTCGTCTGTTGTTGGTCGCTGTTGTGGTACTTGTTCAAGATTAGTGCTAGTGTTAACAGTGATAACATCAATGTAATAAAAGAGAAAAAATAAATCTATAAAGGGGAGTGCAGATGATATAACAATATTTTTGGAAGAGATAATTACTATGGAATGTCCGCCATGACGATCTAAAGCCTCATCAAACTCTTTATTAAAATCTGACATAGTCAAAACCTGATGAAACTAAAAAAATGAGCACAGATATTTTCACGGTCACTCATATAGATCTACTGACGGCCAGAAGAGACGCGAAAGCGTCGGTCAACACTTGCCTTGTGTATAGACCTCATAGCCAGTACTGGCCGCCTCTGCTTTCCTCGTCTATAAGCACCTTTAGTTTTCATGTCGATATTGTACGTGATGTAGTAATTGTCAAAGTGAAAGGGCGGATGGATCCAGGAAGCAGTTTCGGGTGGGGGGACAAGTTGACTTTAGGTGAGGAGAGATTATCTAAAATTCATTAAAGGCGCAAAGTATAAATGGTAGGAATGAGTGAAGAGGCCTACAAGTATAAAATCATATCCGTGTTTGTGGATGCATTTACAGTATAAAGTACACACTACTCATTTGTGGTATGTATCAAACATACTGGTAACGTACAGTTAACTGTTTACAGTAAAACTATGACCGACATAACGTGATATGAATTTTTCATCATATTCACAATCACAACGACTAAGTGAGCATTAAAAGTGGAGGGAGGAGATTTCCCCCTGCGTGCATCCCCTCCTGGGCTGCTTACATACCTCACCACAGGACCGTACTTATTACCCTCCCCCCCTCGGACTAAGTCAGTCGTCAAATTGGGTGAATTCTTATGAAATTTCCTCGTTGATTTCACCCCCCCCCCCCGTTAATCGTTTGTAAAAAAGTTACAAAAGGACAACGGAGCCACGGAGACAAAGTACAATGCCTTTCACGCTCTGCAGTAACTAGTAGGTGTCCGTTATCTTTTTGAAGTGTTCTTCTGGTATCGGCCGCGTCGAAAACGTCTTGTATGACAACGTTTCACTCATATTACAATGAGTATCATCAGGTCTATGTGCCACTACACACACGCGCGCGCGCACACACACAGACGGTCACATAGACCTGAGGATACTCATTGTAATATGAGTGAAACGTTGTTGTCATACAAGACGCTCACTTCAATAAGATAACGGACCCCGACCGTGGGAACATAGCAGAACCGTGTATTGTTGTGTCCAGGAATTAATACTTTGGTTATTGAATTTGAAATCCGAACAATATTGGTAGGGAAACTTGAAGGAGGCATAGCATTGCTTTAGAACTGCTGGGCACTTGCACAGTCTTGTGTTGACGGCTCAGACATCGGCAATGTTTTACTGCGTACGGTCATTGACCTCGTAGTAGTTGTCACTGTACAAAAAGTAGAGGTGGGGGACCCAATGTGTTGCCGCTGTAACAGGCAAAACGTTCAGTTAGCTGCTCTGTTCGTTTCGGAACCAACGTGCAGCAGTTACTACCTACCTATTTGGGTTTTGTTCGTTTAGTCATATGTTTCTCTGTTTGTCTTTATTATTTTTAATTCGATTAGGCCTATTTGTGTTCTGATTTATTATGTGTAAGTATAATGGAGTCAGATCCCGTTGATCCGGAACCTTATTCTTCTGTCAGCGAATGATAGAAAATACTCTTAAAAAAATATTTTCGCTCTAAAAAGAACACTTGGTAATAGAAAAAATTCTAATTAATTTTTAGGCTAAGTTTCAGGTCTATCAGAACCGGAAACAGCTGTTATGTACCCACGCCACGCCACTGATAGGATGTGTTATTGTTGTGTCCAGGATTTCACAGCAGAGAACAACCACGAAGGCGTCCTCGGATAGAAACCTCGCTTCGTGTGAAACAGATTACAATCAATTGACTTCAGTTTGTTACGTCATCACTCGATTTGATTTGATTGGTTTTGTACCTGCCACGCCGAGACGCTGTTTACCTGTGTGTCTTTACTCTTTTTACAATTACCCCCTCCCATCACCCCGGTAATGGATGTGTAATGTCTGGCAGTCACACACACACACGATGATTACCTGTATCGATTTTAAAGTATGGAAAAACGTATAATCGGGGTGTGCTATTATAGGCTGTGCAGTGTTGATATAGATATAAATTTCGGGTGCAATTCCATCCCCGACGACTACAATAATCTTAGTTGGTCCAAGTCACGCGTATAAAACTCAAATACAAGAAAGTGAAGTTACCAAAGTCACAAATCGTGAACACATGCTTCTCCACTAAGCGTATGGATGAAAGCATGCTCTATACCAGAGTTTCACAAACTTTTTAGCCCACGGCACATTACAAATAAATAGTCAGAAACCGCGGCACACTATCTTCGACCACCCATCACAATCAGCAGCTTTCCGCGATGTCATAACAATCACACGGCAGCGCAATATACTATAATAATGAATGTTATGTACTTACGTCAGTACTAGTGTTGGGCCGATATACCTACAACAGGTATTTTGGAAATATTATTTTTGTGGAACGGATATAACGGTGACTGAAAAGTTGAAATACCTGTTCCGATTCAATCCCCCTACACAAGTAACGAGCAAAAATGTACACTAGTAACAAGTAAACGAGTATTACGAGTACACGAGTGCTGAATACTTCATTCTGCGCATGTGCCAATTGGCATACAAGTACGAAACGAACCAAAACACCGAGGTTCAGAATATCTCTATGCCAAAGGGACGAAGCTCTTTTTAATAAACGAAAGAAATTTATACTGATGTTACATTTATTCTCGTGTGTTATGCAGATATATAATACAGATTATGCTTATAATAACAAATTGTGTATTATACTAGTGACAAAGTTGGTAAATTTTGAAAAGTACAGAGTGGCTGATAGGCCATATGGTACTTTTTGTTACTGTGATTTCGGAGATGATTTTAACTTCACTGCACGTCTCACGTAAAATTTTTTTACATTCTTTGTTGTTCTATTTCGTTGCACTCTAAATTTCATTGCCCGAGTTTCGCAATTGATTTGTCTCACCAAAATGGAACCAATAATTTAATATTAAATCTATGTCAGTTTGTTTACTCCTAGTGAAAACTTAAATTAGTATTTCCGAAGGGAGATAGGCCTTTAAATTATCTTGTTTCTTATTATCTTTTAAACAGTAACAGCTTAATAAAGTCACAGTGTAAAGTAACACTGTTAATACTTTTAGTTTCAATTTATTTCTTACAACAAATTATATAATACAGGTATATGTATAATAGGTACATAGTAACGGGTATTTTTGGAAAGGAACATACTCCCGTATCGGTATAGTTCGTCTAGCTGTTATTTTCAAATACTAGTTTAGCGCACCTGTAAATCGTTGGGTTGACTTGTGTACCAGAGCAGGCAGGCGAAACACCGTTGTTGCCAAGCTGCTGGTTGTAATCAATCTCACGGTGATCAAGGTCGCAGCAACGTATCGAGTTACGCGGATGTTGACGACTGACGATGGCGACGGATTACGTAACAATCACGTTCCCACACCACACCACGCCACGCTACACTAACATTGAGTACACGATCGCCAAGTGTGTATGTGTTGAATATGTTGTACGTCTCCGATATTATTGCGGGCATACAAAGAAATCAGTTTCCCAGATTTACAATTGTGTTAGTTGATGGGGCTATGAAAAACCTGACGTCCACCAAACAACAGCAAACGGGTAGACACCGCTAAAATGAAATTTTCTGTAAATATATCTTAGCGAATAAACGAAGTAATGGGTTAACATGGGAAAGCCTCTCAACATGTATAATACAAAAACTGAAATACAAAAAAATATGTGAATAAATTGGTCTCTTCTGGAGTCCATAAATGTCCCCGAAGAAGGTGGAGAGAAGCTACCTTGAAGCTACTGACATGTGGTGCCTGGACGAAAGTGAATCAAAAAAGGATTCATGTTGATTGGATTCACTGTGTGGTAACCATGATAGGATGAGACTACCTTGAAGGTTGGACTTCCTTTAATTTTATTAATTTACAAACATTGTAGTTCCTTTTATTCTTCTTCTTCTTCTTCATCCTCAAGGTTTAAACAAAGATTGGTTTGTTTCGGTCTCAAATAGGCAAATATTACAGCTGTTCACTCCAGCGCTTCCTCGGACGTCCCACACCTGTCCCTCCCTCGGCTTCTAGTTCCCTAGTTGTTTGGGGATGAGGCAGTCATCCATTCAGCAAAGATGTTCTCACCAATTCAGCCGATACTGGGCAAATCCTGTCGAGTATACTCATAATATTCAGTTCCTGCCGTATATCTGTGTTTCTTCTATTATCATGGAGAGTATATCCTGCCACGTGTCTGAGAAATCTCATTTCAGCCGCTTGGATGCGACTGGCCTGGCCTTTCGTTAAAGTCCAATTCTCAGACCCATAAAGAAGTGTGGGAAGAGCCATCACCTTGTAGAATTTTAGGCGTGTTACTTTACTTGCTGAGTTAAGGGTTTGCCTAATGGTCCCGCGCATAAGGTTGAACTTATGCACCACGTAGCTGCTTGCATTATAAAACATTGTAGTTCCTTTTATTTCTACAGTTATTTATAAGCCTTGTTTAGGCACAAGCAACTAGTTTAGAAATTGGGCAACGTTGAGTGATTATGAAATTCTGCTGAAAATTCTAACAGCTCTGGGGAGGGAGGGACTGATCCCCTCATGTTCACCTCCGGCACGTAGTAACGCCACTGTTCCGGTCTGCAAGACAGACTTCCTAGTCACGACACTGTACCAACAGAAAACTTTAACTACGTTAGAGAAAATAAAATCAGTCAGTCTGCAGGGAAACGAGATGAAATTTCTAAAGCGCACACATCTGGAAGACCATTGACACTATGTTGCTGTAGTATAGTAAACGCTTCTTGAACGCTGCTTTGCTCCATCAGTCGTCTAGCTCGTCGAGCTCCATTGATTGTGACTATTCAAACGGAGAATATGGGTTAGCGCTGAATGAATCGAAACCAACCCTACGGATATAGTCTGCGCGCGGCTGGCTGCTGCCTACACACACACACACACCGCCTTAAGTAGCTGCATAAGCGGAGACATACACAAAACACTACATTGGTTGAAACGAAAGAAGACAAAATTCTAATCCTTTCATTCTCAGGAAAAGGAAAGAATGAAACAAATTTTTATCAAACGTCTGATAAGACATACGATTTTACAGTCACAAATAGAATTTCCTCTGTTGGCACATTATTAAATCTATTGTCGTGGAAGATTCCTTCCCGGGCTGTTTGTCCGTGGTCCAATGTTTTCTGCAAAACCAGACGTTTCGGCAGTGCTATCGGCTGCCGTCACCAGTGAAAATCGAGTGCGCTAACGTGAGGTATACGTTAGTGACCACAGTACTGTGGTTAAGGTTGAAGCAAGAAGTAGAAAGAAGCAGTTTCTATGGAAATGTTTCATTTCGAAAATGATTTTATATATAAATCTTAGAACATGGAAGGCATGTATGGTTCTAAATACCTATATTTTTTGATTTAGGTGTGGAGAACGATGGGGTCCGCATCGGGTCCCCAGTTGAAACCCTGACAGTAAGATAAAAGACGCTGTAAATTTTTAAAACAAGTAGTAGTAGTAGTAGTAGTAGTAGTAATACTCACCCGTGACAGCCACATGGGGACGACTGGCGGCGGCACGCAGGGCGGGGGCAACGTTGCGGGGGGCTCATGTTGTACCCACGTCATGTAGGGCACAGTCGCCCCCCGTACGCTCATCTCTGCGACCACACTGACCACCACCACCACACTAGCACCACCACAACACCAACACCATCACTTTGTTTAACGATTCCACTGTGTGACGCCGCTTCGATTAAGATTTCCGCATAACCGCACACAAACAACAAATCCCCGTTTCTTTCTATTCTACTGATGATGATCTATATGACAAAGAATGATAATTTCAATAGTAAATTACACACGCTATAGAGAAAAAGGATAAACGTGTTGGTAAAAAGCTACTTATTAACACGAGCGCGCGCATTCTTCCAACTCATGATTCACCCGTCGGCCGTAGTTTGCCCATCGTAGGATTAGACGAACTGCTTCAGCACTCTCCCCCTAAGTGCAGTACCGCGCTATTAGGCCGTAGACGCCGCACGACAGACAGCTACACGATACCTTACACTGTTTCGCAGTCAATCGCTTCCCGGGCTGTTTGGCCGTGATATAATATTATCTGCAAAACGAGATGTTTCGGCAGTACCATCGACTGCCATCTTCGGTGAAAATCGAGTACGCTGACGTGAGGTGGTATACGTTAATGACCACAGTACTGTGGTTGAACCTGGAGAACTCCCGTGAACACCACTCCTACCTATATAAGTATACGCGAGTGTTCGAGACTTCTACAGCCTTACCCACAGTAGTGTGGTCACTAACGTATACCAGCGTACTCGATTTTAAATGGTGACGGCAGTCGATAGCACTGCCGAAACGTCTGGTTTTGCAGAGAACACTGGACCACGGCCAAACAGCTCGGGAAGGAATTTTAACAACAATACCTTAATTTATTCTTTAGCTGGCTGTAATACGTTGTTCCGGCGCCTCTGAAGATGACCGCCGTGAGTGGGGAGTGCCGGGGTGGAGCCTGGTCAAAATCGTAAAAAAAAATCGCAAAAACCTGAATACAGTGTTCATTTCTCAAAATTTAAAAACTCTCGGACGCCCGGGCCCAAAATATGGGTTAAAATTGTGATAAAATCGTCAAACTGCACGTGAGTTTTTAAAATTTTACAGATAATTTTAACTAAGATCTGAATGTAATATGCGTGAAGCTTTAACAATTTCAATATTTTGTAACTCCACGATCAAAACAAAAAGATAAAAATGGTAAAATAGTGAAATTCCAGCAGGGTGTCAGACTAAAAGGTATTGTAACCCGAATTCGATTGTTTGGAATTTTTAGTGTTGGCTGCATGGTGAAGTGCTCTACAATTGCCGCATCAGGCAGTTATCGGGTTTACGCGGTCACTGCAACCACTGGGGCACGTCCAGCAGCTGCCCCACGATTGGATTGGATTGGATAAAATAATTGTTATATTTCTACAAAAGTATAGAGTGATCGGTATTTTTGTAATTTTTCCCATAATTGAAAAATTATGTAATATCGGGAATTTAAGAACTCTATTACAGAGTTACTCTATTTAAGAGTTTGTAGAACTCTATTTATCCGAAGTAATGAGTCCCAGACGTAATTCGGATATGCAGAAATTCGGATGTTTGTCGCAAACATAAGAAAAAGGTTATGTTGTGAAAAAAAAACCGCGAAAACTGCTCAAAATCACATTTGTTTATTTTTATTACATGAATACAGTGTCTTAATAAAAACCAGGTCACACGTCTTTTGCAAAATGTTCACTTTTACTACAAAAAAATTAAAAATAATACTCGCACATAATTATAATTTTAGGCGAGCAGTAGGTAGAAACCAATGTACTGATCAGTACGTAAACTATGATGCATAGCTAACACAGTCTTATACAGTATGTATTTCATTTGCTGTCTTTTTGTTAGTACGGCAACTGGAATTTGAATAAAATTGCATTTTTTTTTTAATTTCCTGATAACGATTCGGATAATTGGCGATTCGGATAACTGGAGTTCGGATAAATGGAGTTACAAATGTACTTCGTTGAAAACAGTGAGCGAGTTCTGCAGCACAGGGAGCTTACCAGTGGAAGACGTATTTTATTAGTTCGGTTTTTTTTTAAGTCATTGCTGAAAGGGACTATGCGTTTCTAGCGTATAGCAGGAACACTGTCTTTTGAGAGACTGCATTACAAACAGTGATGGTTAACCGATCGCTTTCAAATTTAAACACAACAAATTCCACGATTCATCAAACGTATTAAGGGGTGGGTGTCTGTAAGGCATTTTGGCCAAAAAATTCTATTTTTATTTTTTTGTTCCAAAATATTCTATGGACTATCTGCTTTCATTTGATATTAATTTTAAATTAATCGGACAACTAGACAATTTTTACGATTTTTTTAGGTGATGATGATTGTCCAATATGTCACCATTCGAGCTTACGCATATTTCGGTTTGTTATAGTGCACAGAACTATTGCATTTCGTTCTTATGGATGAGCTGTAACCTATATTTTTCTGGCTAATCCAGAACTTTTAAAAAAGTGTCTCCATGGTAAAAGTCAAAACCCCAATGAGTCGGTAAACAACATAATTTGGTCGCGCATTCCTAAAACTGTTTTTGTTTCCCTACAAACATTGAATTTTGGAGTTTATGATGCAGTTTCATACTTTAATAAGGTTACTTAACCAGGTGCTTAGTGTTGAGAAACAACTAGGTATGTCAGTAGGAAAGAACCGTGCTGAAATTAGGTTGGGTATTGACATGAAACGAGTGCGAAGAGTTGAACAAGCAGAACTACAGAAAGAAGACCGGCAGAAGAGAGCAATGGCAAGAAGGAAGCTGGAAGAAGAATTTCAAGCTGCAGAAAACCCAGATAAACCTTTGTATGCATCAGGACTTTACTAGGCAATGTATAAAAATTCATTATATAATAATGATTAATCTTCAATTGCTGTTTTCCAAAATGTTTTATTTTTCACACAAAAGACCCATTATCTCTGGAACTACTAGAGATACAGAGCTCACATTTTCTGTAGATGTGTTGGGCAAGAGGACACAAATTGTAACACAAGGATGTTGTGATACAATGTGCCTGTCACGAAAAAAATTATAATGTGCGATTTTTTATGAAGTTTTAAACACTGCATTGGATTAAAATTTCTAAAATGGCTCAACGTAAGCATATCATAAAACACTAGTGTTACAGTTTATATTGAGGGCCAATCGATCAATGGTAAAAGTTTCAAACAGCTCAGTTAATTCGTGTTTGAGAAAACGGGTCATGCAATCTAGTAAATTAACATGGGCGAAATAGAGCTTACAAACGTCCCCTAAACATTAAAAAATAAATTTCGATAATTGTGCAGACAGGACAGGACAGACGCGATGTAACTTCAATCTCGACGACACGACAGACAGATCGTATCGTATTAGGAAACGCGACCGCGACCACAACACGCCAGCTGTGCTCGCCGCGTGTAATACGATACTATCGATACGATACGTCGCACGTATCGAAACGTGCTTTTGCAGTCGCGCTGTCGATTCCTACTAAACACTGTTGTTTTGATTGTTCATCATCTTTTTTTCACAGCACTAAACTTTATAGAATATTGAAACTTTCAACTTGTGAAACTTACTTGTCTTTTCTTCTCGTACGTGTTTCGGCGTGGTGTTCGCCTTCGTTAGCTTTGAGACAGACTCCGCTGTCTCAAAGCTGACGAAGGCGAACACCACGCCGAAACACGTACGAGAAGAAAATACAAGTAAGTTTCACAAGTTGAAAGTTTCAATATTCTATAAACACTGTTGCTACATTACCAATAAGTATATAATGAACAACTAGGAAGCAAAGACTTCGGAATATACGTGGACAGCTGATGACCCGGAAATATACACACGAGATTAAAAAAAAAAAACTTTACCAAGCAAGGGGATGAAATTTATCAGTGCACATTAAAATCCTAACGTGCAAAGCAAAGGCACAATAATACTTATAGGGGCCTACGATTCTGAAATGTACGGATACGCCAGCACATGCAACGTAGCTGTAAGCCAAATATGACCGACATCTATACTACGGAGCTATAATCTTAAATACGTATTGACAATAATATTGCGTAGGCTGTCACGTTTATAATATCCGGGCTGTTAAGCTGTGCTCGATTGTTTAAGCTGTGCTCGATTCCTTAAGATGTATTTTCATTTTTTAAGCGTTTCGACCACTCACCGGAGGCCTTCTTCTTTATTCAATAGTAAACGTTTTCAAAAAGTTCGACAAAGGATGGTAGGCCGAACATACCCCTGACTGAGGCGAAAGCGATCGACCACGGTAACAGCCCGGATATTATAAAACTCTTTTTATATTGAGAACAATAATGCCCTGTTGTATGTCTCAAACCGGACCTCGGAGGAAATTGTGTAAAACACATTCACACATTACACTCGGGACCCAGGTAAAGCCGCTGACATTGAACAAAGAAGAAAACAGGCAACTCAAAGAAACATGACCATCTCTGACCCCGCTGAACGATTACAGATCACGTTGCGTAGATACGATTTGGTAACTCTGCAGCTGACACGTTGTTGTTTGTTGATGACCTGTGGAACTCAGAACAAGGCTTGCAGATACGACTTGAATCTGCAAAGTTTTTCGAATTACAGATCTCCACACTGTGAAAGACCAAGTTGATGACTTTTCACGGAGCTGATCCCACACGAGCAAAAACTGATGTAGACAGCTGGAGCAGGCCAGTAATTTTAAATATCTGAGCTATAATGTGGTGAAGAAAGTGTGGAGGGACCCTCACGATAACTCTAAAATCAACTAGTAAAAAAAAAAAACGCGCCTGAAATACAAGGCAATGGCTCTCACGACATTTCTTTATGGGTTCCAGAATTTGACTTTAAACACATCCCAGGCCAGTCGTAAACAAGCGGCCGGCGAAATGAGATTTCTCAGGCACGTGGCAGGATATACTCTTCCAGGACTGTCGAATAACCGCATCTCCGAACTGCCGCATCTGCTCAATTATAAGCCGAAAGAACGGAGAATGCGGGACGTCCGAAGAAGCGTTGGAATGACCAGCTCTAGTCTATACGCTTGGCACCGGAGAATGCGGGACGTCCGAAGAACTGTTGGAATGACCAGCTCTAGTCTATACGCTTGGCACCGGAGAATGCGGGACGTCGGAAGAAGCGTTGGAATGACCAGCTCTAGTCTATACGCTTGGCACCGGAGAATGCGGGACGTCCGAAGAAGCGTTGGAATGACCAGCTCTAGTCTATACGCTTGGCACCGGAGAATTCGGGACGTCCGAAGAAGCGTTGGAATGACCAGCTCTAGTCTATACGCTTGGCACCGGAGAATGCGGGACGTCCGAAGAAGCGTTGGAATGACCAGCTCTAGTCTCTACGCTTGGCACCGGAGAATGCGGGACGTCCGAAGAAGCGTTGGAATGACCAGCTCTAGTCTATACGCTTGGCACCGGAGAATGCGGGACGTCCGAAGAAGCGTTGGAATGACCAGCTCTAGTCTATACGCTTGGCACCGGAAAAAAACATTATTTGTTTGATCCTTGTTCAAGATGATAACGAATTTAAAATTCTGATTTCACATTAAACAAGGAGGAAAAAATTGGAAAGCAAATAATCACGGTATCGTAAATATCTTACGTAAAACTCTGTGGTATATTACGTCCGTAAAAGTACAGTCAGAAACGATTGGTTTCAACTCAGAATTAACCCACGCACCGACGATTCACTGGTTGAATATAATTCTGTCATAAATATTTTGGAGACACAAAGCTGCACACAAGACAATCCGATTCCTCTCTCTCTCTCTCTCTCTCTCTCTCTAGCTCCACATCCTTCTTACTTTTCGTCTTCCATCCAGCGTTCCAAATGCTGCACTACGTTCGTGCGTCTTAACACTGGCGAGGGATAAAAACTGAATCTGGTTGAAATGAAATCCAAAGTAAAAATTGTGAAAAACCGTCCTCGCGCGTTACGACGTTATGCACCGCCAACAAAACTGTGAATTCTTTTATACTTGATTTTATTGTTTACTGCCTCACAAATCACACCGGTTTCTCGAATAATTTTAAACCGTACACTGTTGTGGAAAAGGATGAAGGGGTCTTTGAACGGACCGTGGTCAGTTGCGGCCCATTCGTATAAAACCCGGTCAGTTGCAACCGAGGTAGAAATTTGGACCCGGTCAGTTGCGCCCAATTGAATTGTCATGTTGTTATAATAATCCACGGATTACCGTTATAGTTCTATCCATTCATACCCTATCCTAACCTAACCTAACTTGACGCGACCTAACCTAACCTAACCAAACGTGACAAGAATAGGAAGAAAGAGGTTACTCGCACAAATGAATTGAAATGTCATCGAATAGGAACGTTTCTAAATGACAGATTCGGTGAGTAGTGAAAGTGCGGGGAGCAATTGACCGCGTAAGAACTGGCAAAAACGTTGTTTCGTCGCAACTGACCGAGATCGGTTTGAAGGATTACGACACGAAAAGCAGTTACTTTACAAGAACGAAGGATCAGAACAATTACATTATCAGGAAAACTACGAAACTACGATTACTCAAGGTTTTTTTAAATAGTAAAATCAAAACTGTAAAGTAACGAAAAATAAATATTAAATATTACGTAACACCGAATTTGGATTAAAATTCCTTTTAGCTTGATTACCCCGTCATTGATTTTTTCAATGTATTCATAGCTTTCATCCGATTTTTTCGGCCCTGGTGCCTTAAAGCTTTAAATGTTCATTTTAAAACTGAACACTATATTAATATTGATGTTAAAATTCTAATTAGTCTGATAATCTTATATCGGGATGGATTTTTATAAATTTTCACAATTCTAACGTCCTTCATAGGCTTACACGGTCGGAGTCAATGTTGTTAAAATTCCTTCCCGAGATGTTTGGCCGTGGTCCATTGTTTCCTGCAAAAACAGACGTTTCGGTAGTGCCATCGACTGCCAACATCAGTGTAAGATCGAGTGAGTTGGTACACATTAGTGACCACAGTACTGTGGTTAAGGCTGGAGAAGTCCCGTGAACATCACTCTTACCTATAAATTCTTGAATAATAATTCTGTAATAATTCTCACTTAGAGTTTATAAGTAGGAGTGGTGTTCACGGAACTTCTCCAGCCTTAACCACAGTACTGTGGCCATTAACGTAGCTTATACCACCTCACGTTAGCGTACTCGATCTTACACTGATGATGGCTGTCGATGGCACTGCCGAAACGCCTTTTTTTTTAATAAAACAATGGAGCACGCCCCCACAGCGTAGGAAAGAATTTTAACAACATTTTCACAGTTCTGTTTGATCCCGCAGATTTTTTTAACTCCAACCCGCTTAGTTGCAGGTGGGGAGTGGGGTGGGGTGGGGGATCATTCCACAATCGGGATCTGTGGGGTAGAGATTGTCAACGTTAGAGAAGCCGAAGTTACGCCGGTAGGGAGAAAGGTGGGAGTACACGACAATATTGGTAGGTATATCCACTCCCCCCACTACTCCACTCCATGTTTTACTTCGCATACGCTTCTCTATCGTTGACAACCTCTACAAGTTTAACGAAACTCCGTTGATGCATCCATACTTATGTTTCTATCGTGAAACATGCCCGAATAGACAGACAGACAGACAACTGCCAAAAACGGTCTAGTTAAGAGCCAGGTTCGCTCGTTCAATTTTGTTTTCAAAATACTTAGTTGTGGGTATATTTATCGAAACAACGTTAAGTCTAACAAGACACGTGATCAACACGTAATAATCAAGCGACAACGTTTCGAAACCAATCAGATGAAACCCAACTGTGTGACTGCGTAGTCGACCCTTTGTCTGGCTTCTGATTGAAATCCCACCATTACGACACACAGCACAGCGATCCTGGGTGACAAAACTGCGGAATTCCGGGTGAAACTGCGGCGCCAACAACAGTACACTCAAGGAGAGACACCAACTGGCGTAACAAATCCATGACAATAAATTGTCTGTGGCGACACCACGATTGGTTACGTAACCGCGACTGAGACATGACTTTCACACAATACTCCACTGCTGCTGAATCATATCCGCTATGTGGAACGCCGGCCATCATCCTAAGCGAACTTCATTGGTTTTTGGAAGCTTTTTAAAAGTCAAAATCCAAAACAATACAGTTCTCTTTAAACAGAAATAACCTAGTATGCTACCTGAGAGCAATGCAGAACTCGCTCGCTCTTTTTGACCGCAGTACATTCATCATTTCATAAATTCCTATATTAGATAACTTTTCAATTCTGGGAAAAGTGACAACAATCCCGATTACTCTCCTGTTTTTTTAGTAACATAACAATAGTACAATAAACATTAAAGATTCCGAACATTCGGATATTTGGGAAATCTGGGCCCCAATATTTTTCCAAACCTTAACACCACATTCAGATTTTTATTGAAATCCTCATTAATTTGATACTCCACATACATTTTGTCGATTTTATAAAAAAATATCACTCACTTTTTGGCCCCGTAGGTCCAAAAATTTTTAAATTTCATACACGGACAGTATATTCACATTGTGATTAAAATTTCCTTTAATTGACCGAATGCAAAGTTTTCGGGCATGACTCTAGACGGTAATCTTAGATGGAAAGATTGTCAAGAAACAAAAATTAAAAAAAAAAACACGAAGAACTTGGGAATCAATATCAAGAAAATGTGGTAGTGGCTGCTTGGACTGTCACTGCATGATAAACGTTTATTACGCAAACAAGTTTTGAAACCGGTGTGGGTTGTTTCTGGTATGCAATTTTGAGGTTGCACAAAGAATTCAAAATAAACTGCTCAGGAGTATTGTTGCTGCACCGTGGGTACGTAAGGAACGATGGCATCTATCGAGACCTGAAATACCTGTGACTGCTGATGAGATCAAACGGTTTGCGGCTATAACTATGGACAAAGACTTCGTGAACAACAAAATAGTACAACAAGTGTTACAACTTCTTGATAATGCTGGACTCGTTCGGCGATTGCAGAGACAGAAACCGTTCGAACTGGTGCGGGGATGTGAAGCGTCATGAGAAAGCTCTGATGATATACAGAGTCGTCTGTGAAACGTGCGTCAGGCTTTCATATAGACTGATATAAATTAAAATACACTTGGAGACGTAATATACAGGGTGTCCCGGGAGGAGAGGGAAATAATTTGAGAAATGGTTCTATAGTGTAAAAGAAGAAAAGAAGTTCATATAAACATATGTCCAGAAACGCTTTGTAAGCGAGTTACGGCTAGCGAAAGATTTCGCCAGGGTTTCGGTTCCCCCGGGTAAATGAAGACTTTCTGAAATTCTGGGAAGGTAAATTAAGGGGCGAATTCTGTTGTTTCTTATGGTTTTTGACCTGAAAAATCGAATAAAACAGGTCGCAGAACTGTATCTCCCATAAGTTTCATGATATCCGACGTAAAACAGAAAAATCTTTGCCTAAAAACAAATTTTGGAAAATTGGAAACAATTGGAATTTTTTGTTGATTTTTATTGACTTTATTTACATCATTTTTCTCAAAATTAAATTCTTTACAAGTTTTGTTTTTAACTTTTATGCATTTATTAGTCATTTAACAAAGTTATTGTACTGCTAACCTAAAAACACGTTTTTTTAGGTTAGAAGTACAATAACTTTGTTAAATGATTAATAAATGCATAAAAGTTAAAAACAAAACTTGTAAAGAATTTAATTCTGAGAAAAATAGTGTAAATAAAGTCAATAAAAATCAACAAAAAATTTCAATTTTGGTTAAAAACAATACAATACGTTTTTAGGCTAAGATTTTTCTGTTTTACGTCGGATATCATGAAAGTTATGGGAGATACAGTTCTGCGATCTGTTTTATTCGATTTTTCAGGTCAAAAACCATAAGAAACAACAGAATTCGCCCCTTAATTTACCTTCCCAGAATTTCAGAAAGTATCAGAAAGAATTTACCTTCCCAGAATTTCATTTACCCGGGGGAACCGAAACCCGGGCGAAATCTTTCGCTAGCCGTAACTCGCTTACAAAGCGTTTCCGGACATATGTTTATATGAACTTTTTTTCTTCTTCTACACTATAGAATCATTTCTCAAATTATTTCCCTCTCCTCCCGGGACACCCTGTATATTCTTGAATGATGACGTAGAAATAGTGAAATACACTAAAGGAACGAGATTATAGAGTTTAAAATTTCCGGGTTATACGGAGCTGTGGTCGATTGTCTGGTTCTGATGTAATTTTATCACCCAACAGAACACCTTCTTCAGTTGTGAAAAATTAAAACCAGTCCGACAAGGGATGGTAGGCCGCACAACTGCAAGTCGTTTGTTACTGAAGAAGCCCTCTGGTGGGTGTCCGAAACGCCTAGTGTACCAGAAATAAACAATCGACCACGACCCAATAGAACGCAAATTGTATAAATATTTACTCCGGGCGTGCTAGTCTACGTAATAGAATAAAAGTAACAAGCGTCACTTGAAAGGATAAGATGAATATATACATACAGAGTCAATAACTACTGACGGGTTGCTACCAAAATGAGGATAAGGGAGATCGAGGAAGAGGTTTGATGTCCGACCGGAACAGCTGATATGAGCTAATATTTGTAGCGAGAAGATGAGTATTGATTTTGTATAATTATTTTCATACTGAAAATAATTACTTTTCCGGACTGAAAAACCGAAACTCTTCAATTCGACATAAACAGAAAACATAGCCTTTGCAAACATAGGTTTATAAAAAACAAAACTTTCCCTTCTTTTCAATAAGAGGAATTCGGCAATATGAAGTATGGCACAGAGACTGCTGTGTACTGTATAGGTTTGAAACACACACACACTCGACCTTAGCAACAACAAACAGGAAGGTGACCAGAACAGAACAGAAAGGGCACAATTCAACTTTATAATAACTGCAGCACAGTGAACAGAACAACAGGTGAGAGCGCGGCGCGCCACAGCATATCCAAGGTTAAACTGGGCGCGTGACTCATCGCGCCCCGTCACTACCTGCTTGCCTGCCATTACTCTACCAATATTATATTATTACATTATTTTTATTAAAATTTTTATTATTTTTAATAATTTTTATTAAAAAAAAAATTAGTCTTAATTCTGTACGTATGCTAAATATGAATCACAAGTTAGGATTTTACCTTAAAATCTATACTAAATCTTTTTTTTTGAGACTGTAACTTGAAAACAAAGCATTTCCAAACTGGTGTTAACATAATTTTTGTTTCACTGACTAGTCCGAACGACCGATCACTCCAAGACCACACTGCAGAAGTGCAGTCTATTCAGGGGCGTATGAGGGCCGAACGGACCCCCCCCCCGCCAGAAGATCGAGAAAAGTTGACGAATTTTGTTAATCTCTTAAATTTTAGGTTGTTTTATTATTTTTTCGGCTGCGTACACAAATATAATATAAAATTGACTTAAAAGCCTCTGATGATGCTGATTTATTTCAGCGAAACGTGCGTAAGATATTGAAACAATAAAACGCAATACTCTACTGCAGAAGAAACCATATTGAACAATATCACTATATTACAAATATAATAGTAACTCTTCTTAAATATACGGTTAATATTTACCTGTGCTCCACCATACAATCTTGAAGTGAAATATTTTTTTTTTTATTCTTCTATGTTATATAAACACGCGAAAATTAATTTTAAACGGGGGTCGAAGCTATTTACGAAGAAAAAAAATAAAATAAATACTCCCATAAGGATGCATGCAAAAGTGAATGATCGCCATATTGACTGTGTAGACGGTGAGCCGAATTTGACTGGAAATCATGTTGATGCGTTTCCAAAACAAAATTTACATGATTCTTACATGTTCAAAATTGCGTTGAGCCCAAACGGCGGTTTAAAGCTTTGCGTTGAGCCCACCGCGAGTTTATTATTAGTAACCTCGGAGGCGCCGAAGGCGCCGTAGACTAAAGCATGTGCGGTGAGCCGGCTACCCAAAATCACTCTCAGCGGTGGATACTGTAGGAAACTGATGAGTCGGCCACCCACGAGTCTGAAATGTAATGCTTTGCGTTGTAGGCAATTGAATTACGTTAAGGCAAAATGTAGTGGTGATCCCACTAACTACTCAGTTAATATGGCGTATGGTGTAGCACAGGTAAATATTTACCAAATATACAAACAGGATTATTACACAGCATTTGGGTATACGTTTGAAATATGAAATACATGAAAATCAATTCAGTCATAAGTAACTTCTAAACACTGTTAAAACAACGTGTATTTTTATCGTGTTACTACCGTTTACTTTAAAGGTATTGATTTCAGGATAATATCTCACGTTTTTCAGCCACTTTAAAGATAGTAATGTTGATTACTCTTAACTTATTTTTTCGTTTGTATGACCCCCCCCCCCGCGATCCAAATTCTAGATACGCGAGTGAGTCTATTGGAGTTAAATTCATTCTGCGCTTTACAAACAACATCTTTCCACATAGGAGGCAGGTTTTTGGTATGTAAATTTTAAAAACCAACGACGATCGACTCAGGATGTCGCCATTCCGTTTGCACGTCAACAAGCTCCCCTTCGACTTCCGCTCAACAAACTGCCCGACTTCCTCACGCGAAAACGCGCCACCGTAAAGACTCGCGTCTCGACCTCTGACGCCCAGTTCGACTGCCAAATTAATTACTCTTCAATAAAAACAAATCACAAATCCAAATCGCAGCGTGACTCTTCGGTAAAAAACAGCCAAAAAAATTGTAACAGACCCTGCTTCTGTGGATTGGCCTTAAATTTTGTACGTACATTCTAGTAAACTTTACAGCGACAGGGACATTCAGATAGATGATCTGAAATCTTATATTTAATAAGTTATCACTAAATAAAGATTTTTATAGATTTTTAAAGAAGTTTAATGAAGAAAGTTGTGTTACTGGTTATAATCACAAACAGAGTTATCACTGTTGCACACCACTATAGAAAAATTATTCCGATTAGCGCTTTCAAGGTTCTCAAGCTCATCGTCAGTGATAATTCTGTTTAATTTTTAAAGAAGTAATGATGAAACATATCAAATTATAGAAAATGTAACACAAACAATGAGAAAAAGAAGACTATTATTACTTGGACATTTATATAGAATGGACGACAATAGGTTAACAAAAGAGATCTTCAAATATCTGTGGGAAAAGAAGTCAACATCAAGTTGGATTAAGGAAGTCCAAAAGGTTTAGAAAAAAATAATATAAACATAGAAGTAATTGAAGAAGTTTTTTGGGAACAAATTTTAAAAATTGAAGGAATCCAGGGTAGGAGAGAGAAAAACGCAAATTCAAAGTGGACTGAAGACAGGAAGAAGAGACATAGTGAAAAAATGAAAGAATATTGGAGAAAAAGAAAGAACAAGGAATAAAGAATTGAAATTGACATGTGGTCCTCAGATGGCCGATACAAATAGAAAAAAAAGAAGATTTTTATAGACAAGACGGCTTTAAAAATTTCTCTGCTACCAAAAGATGAGAAAAAAACAAATGAACTGAATGAACAAAGCGGATAAACGATTTTTAGTTTAAACAAGGTAGATTTTTATTTGTAAAGAGTAATAGGTGTAAGTTTGTCTTCTAGTTTTGGATAAAGAAGGGTTATTCATTTCGAAAACGTAACTGAAAATAAAGCAACTCCATACCAATATTTGTTTGATTATTTTTCTTGATTTTCGTATGTAAAACACAAGATATTTTTGTTATTTTCGAAAACCATTGTGATAATGAGGGATGCAACTAGGACCTGCTCCTGGGGTTGGTGTGATGAGAAGATTAGCCTAAAGGTTGGAGTTGCTATTCTTCTCAGGACAAATGCGAAATTCAGGATTATTCCCACGTTATATTATAAATAAATTTTGTAAACTCTGAGTTACAAAGTTTTTGTGTAAACCGACGTGCAGTATGTTGAAATAGTCGATTGATGGTCATTATTAAGAAAATTCTATGACTGGATTTTATAAATTTACAGATATTGTAATTCCTTATATTTCTACAGTTATTTACGAGCCTTACTTTGACCGACGCAACTGGCTTAAAAATGGCCCTATGTTAAGAGTGATTATGATGGAATTTCGATGCAATTTTTAATAGCTCGGGGGGGGGGCAATGGTCCCCTGACCCCACCACTGCTGTTAATAAAAGTACGTGTATACAATTACGACAGTTCGGGTAGTTAGTGATAATGTGATCTATTTATAATATACACACACTTATTGCTTACTAATAGTAGGCCTACCTACAATCTCAATCTTCTATTGTGGTGTATTCATTGTTCATAACCTACAGATACCATACAATGAATTGTAGAACATTGTTAGGTTATGGACAATGGATACACCACAATAGAAGATTGAGTTCGGGTAGGTAACTTTCCGCTGGGAGGGAACAATTTATCGGAAACATAATGACAATAAAAAGATTAGTGTTTGTCAAAGGCACCTGACAAATGTTTTTTTTCTTGACACCCACGTGCCGACTGTATAATTTTGATTTTATCAAACTTTTCACCCACCTTTTGTGGGCTCCGACATCCAAAAATTTTCAAAAATTAACACTATATTCAGATTGTGGTTAAAATTCACCTTTAACGTGATACCTCCACGGGCTTTTGCGATATTTTCACTGTTTTGATACGCACATATTTACTCCCTCTCAGCCTCCTATTTTTGAAGGGGACGAATCGCACAAACAATAGGATCCTGTAGGATACAAATACGGACACGTGTCAAGTTTTACGAAAATCAGTTGACGCGTTCAAACAAAGTTATCGTCAGACATACCCCAAACAGACAGGCAGACAAACGGTCGAGTTAAAACTGATGACTCCCTTCGCTCGTTCAATTAGTGTGAATAATTAGTTCGCCATTACCCGGACAATCACCGAGTTTCCAACAAGGATGTGATTATGACGATACACAAGTAGTAGTTGGAATACATCTGAAACGTGGCTCGACCAAAACGACAAGTGAGGATTCATTAAAAATACTAAATCGGTTACAGCTCGATATCGTTTGCAGCCACGCAATTATTCTCAGATCACGACAAATTGACGGAATGATTTAACAAACGTCATAACGAGGGCTTAGAGGTAAAATTAATCAAGTCCAAGCTTTAATTATGTTTCAAAATGTTTCAAAAACGACATTTTTATGCATTTCTCTTTTTATTTTTATTTTTTAACGGCTCTTTAATCAATAAAAAAACTCCATTAATATTAAAAATTAACCTTGAAAATCAGTTTTGCGACTTATCATTGCACTTGAAAACCTTTAATTTCAGTTTTCAGTAAATTCAACCTCGTCGTCCTTATTTGCTAAACTGCTAAATGTCATGTTCTGGACGAGGCCTAAACCACGACCAATGGACCTCGCGTTTGGAATTACACAGGCAATAACAAGATTAACGATTTCCGTACATTCACACGAGTGGACTTGGGTAGTTTACTTAGAATCAGGTTTCGTCAAACAGGCCTCCATCAGGCAGAACATCGCCGAGTTTCTGACAAGGATGTGATTATGACGATATACGAGTAGTTGTTTAAACGTGTTGAGTAAAACACTAGTGAGGATTCATTAAAAAAAAATCGTTTATAGCGCGATATCGTTTCTCAGCTAAACAAATTATTCCCAGATCGCGACAATTCCTAGGGCTAAGTATCGCGTGTATAACGGTCAAAATTTCAATTTCTTTCAACACGGATATAATAATATAAGCGATTGCCATTGGAACAGGCTACAGTGTAATATAGTCTAATTACGCCAAGAACCAGAACGTATGTTTACACGTACACAATATATTCGCACACACACAGAGATCCTCCAGTAGATACACACAAACACAATTACACTGTACACATAACACAAAGCGGTCGCGGCGTCGTCACTATACAACTAAGCGACCAACAGAACACGACGGCAGTGACTGCTGCTGCACGCAGCACGCCTAGCTTGTATTGTAGATCACGGTAGTGACGTCACCAACGGTTATTACCCCACTCCGCGCCCGCCGCGCCGGTAGAAAGTGCACGCGCGCTCACACGCACCCGCCCGGCGGGGGGGGGGGGTCAATCAGATTCACTGAAACGCATCATGAACGTTGTACTCGTTCAGTTTTCAAATTACGTCCTCTAAAACAAAAAAAAAAGAAAAAGCGTAACTTTCGTTACAGTATTCAAATTTTGCACGTGCGTACCGATCATAATGAAAACTTAGATAGATGATTTTTATACTGAAAAAGAGCAGGACATTCAGAAAAGATGGTCCACCAAATACCTACAAACCTACAATACTTTTTAAAAGGAAAAATACCTCATAAAGGCTTATATTATTGTTTTTAAAGTGTTTCACGCACTAATGGGGGGTAATACTTTCGGGAAACACATTATTGTGTGGAACTTGGAATCCAAATTTTTCACTTTCGTATACTGATCATCTTCTTCTGATAGTTCCTATCCGTTTCGGATGTTGGATATCATACAGACTATTTTAACTTTCGGAACAGCTGCACGGAATACGTCAGTTGTATTCATGCCAAACCAGGTCCTCAAATTTCTCTCAGCCATGAGATTCTCGGTCGCCCAACTCCTCTCTTTCCAAGTACTTTTCCCTGTAGTATGGACTGCAATCAGTAAAATCTCTGTTATTTCTCATGAGATGTCCCAGATAATGAAGCTTACTTATCTTCACTGTGTTAATAACTTCCCTTTCTTTCTTCGTCCTTCTAAGAACTTCAACATTAGTTATGTGTGCTGTCCATGAAATGCTTAGTGTTCTACGGTAAAGCCACATTTCGAAAGATTCAAATTTTTTAGTTGTGCCTTCAGTCAAAGTTTAAGATTCTACACCGTAGAAGAGGACCGAGAGTACGTAGCTGCGTAAAAGTCTCATCTTTGAAAGTCTCATACTGATCATAGTATAGAAAAATGATGTTTTTACATTGGAAATGAGCAGAAAATTGAGATATGACGGGCGTTAAATACCTACAAACTGAACGATATAAAAGGAAAAATAAGTATTTTTCCAAAAGACGGTGATATATTAATGTTTAAAGTATTTCGCACAATAATGGCGAAATGATTTCAGGACGCCTTGTACCTACAGCGGAAAATGAGGACGAACAAGTTAACATTACATTAGTTTTTTATTTTCTTAAAATTCTTGCTGTAACTGTGGACAAACGGCTTACCGTTGATGGTACATGTAGAAAAACGCCGATCGTTTGGTCATGCAATGGAAGGTGATACCGCGGACAGTGAAAGGCACAAGAAGAGGACGGCAGAGGCCGACGTGGGATCGACGCCGCGTCACTGGAGGAAGAAATAAAAATATCAAGGTCTCCGAGAAATAGCGCAAGACAGAAGAGTACGTACTCACGGATGTACAATTTATTTGTATTTTTTACACGTTTCAAACAGAAAAGTATAAATTCCTGCAGTTTTCCAGACGTTTGATTTATTTTTGTACATAAATAAGGTGGAAAATGAATTTGTTTCATTGTTTAGCAGGAGGTACGTATTGGAAACTTTTACAGTTATTCAAATACTAAACTGTCTTTTGCAGCTTCTTTTTTTCTTAAAGGAATTTGACGAAAATTAAAAAAATTATCAAATTCTAGAGTTCGATTCATCTTCCTTTAAATGAGAAATGTTAAAATGTATTTTAAACAATTTGCTACTATTTAACAGTAAAATAATCGATTTTGTCATAAATTCGTACGTAAGCAAATTCGAATCAAAAGTTAGGATGTTACGTTGAAAATCTGAACTAATCTTGTTTTGAGACAGGGAAATGCTTGGACATGGGGTTCCCCGAGGAGACGTCTTTAATCAGAGGGGAAAGGAAGTTACTCGGGGCTATTCAGAAATACGTAGCTTAGCGAGGGTGACATTATGGGCGGTCATCAAGAATCGTCCGACGAGAACATGGGAAACAGTTTGGCTCGAGCTCCGCCTTGTTCACGATGTCAGTCACATGGGCATTGAAGCTACGACGCCCTGCTTCCCTTTGTGTGTGCGGGGTGTCTCTGCACTCGTGGAAGGATTGCAGCATCTGGGTCGAGCCCAATGGCTGCCAGAAGATAACTTAGAGCTGGTACAGTCGACGGGTACCGTAACCTAAGACTGAAATAGAAACAGCCAACCTTATCATTCGCTAGACTCGTATTTGAGGCACTGCTGTTGGAACAGGTGTTGCCTGTCTCATGCTCAGCTAGCAGACGCCGATGACGAAGGTAACAGCGACAAGCAGCTGACACAGAGTTCTAGGAGACAGTTGATGAAGGAAAGAAGGACGGTTTTCACAGGTGAACACTGCGGCTAGGGACTGAACTTACTGCGAGAATGGCTTTATGGCGGGCCATCAAGAATCCCCAGAGGGCGTTTGACCCGAATCGGTGGTGGAGGTTCTGATGGTCCTCAGGTATGGGAAGGATGAGCTCGCAGCTGCGGCAAAGAGCTGCGACAGCGAACGACTGGACACAAGCAGACAAGATAGGAGCTCGAAGACCACCTCGGATCATTTCCGATCATTTCTCTTAATCGGGACCAAGAAGATCCCGACAAGGAACGGAGGGGAATATTTTCCAGCCTACACCTGTTGGTGTTGCTAAGACGTCGGTCAAGCCTCACGTGATACAACCAATTACCCCCCATAAATGAGAAGAGGCCCTGGTGACAAAATAGGATGAGGAAGTATCCAATGAGATTTGAGACGTATTAAACATAGGTGATTTTGGCATGTTATTTGGTTATTATTTGGTGTTCTGCCCTACGGCAGGTCTTCAAATGGTAAAAGCTCTCCAAGCTGTCCTATCGTATGCCAGTCTTTTCGTTTCTTCGTAACACCCTCTGATTTTAATGTTATCTATTAACTTCATTCTGCTATGTCCTCTTCTTTTTTCTCTTTCTATGACACCTTCCACGGCAGTTGTAAGCAAGCAGTCTCTTCTTAAACAATGACCTAACCAATTCCTTTTCCTATTTTCTATTACCTTCAGGATTCTTCACTCTTCCCCTATTCTCCTTAAAACTTCATCATTCCTCACTTTATCAACCCACCTCACTTCTTTCATTGCTCGCCAAACCCACATCTCAAATGCTTCTAATCTTTTCTCATCCTCCTTCCTCAGTGTCCATGTCTCTGCACCATATAAAGCAATGCTCCACGCATAACATTTGGACGACCTTTTTCTTAAATTCTTATTAATTTTCACACACAGCAGTCTTTTCTTCCCATTAAATGCCTCTTTCGCTATAGCAATTCTTGCTCTAATTTCACGAATGTAGTCGACATAGAGCAACAAAAACAACAAGGAAAACGAACGAAGCAAGCCTTTATAGACAGAGACTATCGTACGGACCGAAGTTCAACAACACTCAAAACAAAACCCGGGCAAGTGTTTACCGCAGTTCGATAATACACTGTTATGTACAAATGAAATACTGATATCACTAATCTAGCAGGGTATGTCACTGACAAGTGGTACAAGCGCCGACTGCCAAATATATAATTAACCAGTACAAGCATGGAAAACTGTTCTAAACCAGGTCAGTAATTTTGAAAATCTGGGCTGTAATGTGTCTTACATTACAAAGACATGGTGAATAAGCTATATAAGTTCCACCACGTGTGTGTGACCGTCACGAGAGCTCTAAAATGAGCAAAAATAAAGAAATACGCCCAAAGTTCTACAAGGTGGTGGGTCTGAGAATTGGATTTTAACGAAATGTCCGGCCAGTCGTATCCAAGCGGCCGAAATAAGATTTATCAAGGTACGTGGCAAGGGTATACTCTTCAAGATCCCAAAAGAAACGCCCATGTTCGGCAGAAGCTGAATATTAACAGTATATTCGATAGGATCGCCCAATATCGGCTAAAATGTTTTGAACATCTTAACCGCATCGATGACTGCCACATCCCCAACCAACTGATGAAAGAACAGAGAGGTGTGGAGCGTCCGAAGCAGGGTTGGAGTGACCAGCAACAGTCTATCTGCTTGAGACCGGAACACACCATTTTTTTAACATGATAATGTTTTTAGGCTGGGGGTCATTCCACAAAATGCGTCATCGAAAAATGTAACGCTTCCACACTTTCGATTCCCCACAGTCTAGAAATCTGTTGTTTACAAAACATTATCATGCTTCGATGTTTCGGTTTCGTCGAAATTCTTTATGCGCACGAGTGCGTTTTTTTTTAATCCTTCCTACAAAAACAAAACAATTTTTTTTTTCATCTTCCTACAAGGTGAAGAAGAAGATGATGATGAAATACAAGGTTGGAGTTTTCAAAAACCCAACGACGCTGAAGGACGTTTTCACGTTGTTGAAAGCTGCGTTTCCAACAGCAGCAGAACCAGCAAAAAACCGCACTAATTAGGAAAAACAAAATCAATAAATATTCCCACAGATTACGAAAACATAAGACCAATATTTAGACCTATACAATACTTTCACGGAGAAAAAAAAAACTCACTTTTTGGACATTTATACAGAATGGACAATAGGTTAACAAAACAGATCTTCAAATATCTGTGGAGAAAGAAGTCAACATCAAGTTGGATTAAGGAAGTCCAAAAGGATTTACAAAAAAATAATATAAACGCAGAAGAAGCAATTGAAAGAGAAGTGTTTTGGGCAAAAGTGTTAAAAATGGAAGGACTGCAGGGTAGGAGAGAGAAAACGCAGGTTCAAAGTGGACTGAAGACAGGAAGAAGAGACATAGTGAAAAGACGAAACAATAATGAATAATGAAAAGAGAAAAAGAAAAGAACAAGGAATAACGAATTGAAATTGGCATGTGGTACTCAGATGGCCGATGCAAAAAATAAAATAAATAAATAAAATAAAATATTAGTACCGATACAAAACACATGGAGGACAGTACGACGACGCCACAATAATGAGCTGTACACACGTGTTGAGAAAATCACAGACATAATTAGAAAAAGAAGAATTACTTTCCACGGACATGTTCAAAGAATGAATCCTGACAGACTGACAGGGAAGCTTTTCAACTATTTTAAGAAACTTAAAATGTTCAATACGTGGTTCAAAGAAACAGAAAAAGACATAGAATAACTCCAAATTACTCAAGAAGACATTGAAGAATGCTTGCCACTCAAAAAGAAATTAAAAAATTACCAACGTTTTCACGGAGAAGGAGACGTGGGATGAACCAAACGCAGCACACAGTGGCTCATACGCAAAAAGAGCCACTAATCGAAAAAAATGATACCATTTTCTGAACGATAAATAGAAATTCAATCTACCTACGAACTGAGAAGAAAAACTAACAATCCTGTATATCAAGTACTGTTCAGTGTTTCGCTAACCGCAAATGCGTTATCAGAGATTTCTCTGCCAAATAACAAACACAATACTTTGATAATCAAATAGCCTTATCACTTTTCTTACCATTTAATCGCACACTAAAAATGTAATTTTTTGCAGCATATCGGTACTTACCAACCAACAGAAAGAAAACAAAACAAACATAAAAGTTGGTCGAGCAATATAAAATCAGGCCATACTGCTTGTAACACGTGTTTAAAGAACAAAAGAAAACGTCAATCAATAATACTAGTACGCTCCCTGAGCTGCACAACTCGCTCGCTATTCTGAACGGACTATATTTACTATCACATACATTTCGATATGAGATAATTTTTTAATTACGGGAAAAATTACAAAATCCCCAATTACTCTACAATTTCTTTAGTAATTGTAGAGGAGCCAATCTTATAGTAAACACTAAAAATAATTATAAAAACTCCCGAATTTACAGAATTCAATGAAAAGATTAAAGAATACTGGAGAAAAAGAAAAAATAAAGAATTGAAATTGGCATGTGGTCCTTAGATGACCGCAGGGGCGTAGCCAAGGGGGGGCAAGGAGGGGCAGCTGCCCCCCCTAGATCAAGTTACAAAGTAAAA
Source organism: Magicicada septendecula (assembly GCA_034769895.1). NCBI lineage: Eukaryota > Metazoa > Arthropoda > Insecta > Hemiptera > Cicadidae > Magicicada > Magicicada septendecula. The sequence continues at coordinate 10,773,564 of CM068371.1, read as the reverse complement.
TATATAAAATAAAAGTAGATAAAAAACGCATGCGAGGAGTTCTAGAACAGGAGCAGTGATGGACAGTTATCCTTACTTTACTTTAAAGAATTAAAGAAACATATATAGTTAATTTACAGTTTTGAACTTCCCGCTTTTGTAAGTCCCTAGTTTTAAAGCATCCGCCATTTTCCTGGTGCTGTTGGACCAGTCGCGTTATAGCTCAACTCGGCTTTGCAAGCTTCTTTTTAGTTTCCGTCTTTATTTAAATATAGTCTAACCTCATCAGAGACCTCACTTCATCCACAGTACCTACAGGACACATCAATAGTTAGTAGTAAAATGGATATACGAAAGTTTTTTAAAGGTAAATTAGCCATTAATTTTTTATGTCGATTTCTAAAATTTCAGGATATTTCTACAACGTTGAATAGTATTAAAATATATTGGTCACGTAATAGTATTTATAATTATACCTATAGTGGTTACGTTATTTTGTTTGTCTCAAAAATGTCAAGACTACAGAACTCTCCCTGAGTGAAGAAAGTTAGGTTAAGTTTCGATTATTCGGACGCTTCCAATTTCGAAAACTAAAATTTCGGATACACTAATTACAAGCAGATGTGTATTTTATGATTTCAAAATACCTCTCGCAATAACAAGATATAAAAAAAGAAAAAAAAATTACATTTTAATCGGCCATTTCGTCTCGTTCCACTTTGCGAATATTCACTTACTTGGCGTAATAACCAGGGTTGTGAAATTTTTGAAAAAAGATGGTGGATATAATTTTTTTACAACGCTTGTGATCAGGGTTGTAGCAGAGTAAGCATGAGAGTATAAGTCTAGTCTAGGGATAGTAGTGCTGATGCCTTAAGATTGCTGATAGGGATGGGTATCGATATATTGATATATCAAAATATCGATATTGTCCCTTCAATTATCGATGTTTTTCTTATTTTATGATGTTTTCTTATTTTCTTGTTTATGTCCTTGACAGCTGAATACGAGAATAGTTGACTTCGTGTAGTTTTATTTTAAAATCAGTTTCAAATTACCTTTTTTGAGTTTTTTTGCGGAACAGTTTAGGAACCACTCAGCTATTTAAACATCCATTTAAATGAGTCTCCAAGTATCGATATTTACTATTTATAATAACAATTGGTCTAAGTGATGTTTGTTTTTTACATTATTTCTATCCAAGTCACATAAAAGATAAACAGAATCAAAGACGGAACAGACTCACTTGGGGGAAATTATAAATCTCTGTACTTCCAACTTGAACTTAAATCATGACCGATATATCGATGGTTTTCCTTCGATAATATTTATATATCGATGTTAATGACTCGATATTTTATCGATATCAAATATTAATAAGTTGGCGATCGATACCCATCCCTACTTGCTGATTGGTTTCCGCCATATTCAAAACTGCTATGTTAATTGAGCCGGTGGGAATGAAAGTGGCATAAGTCATAAAATTTTAATACATAAAGTATATAAAAACATGCAGAATACATATTTATAAATCAGATTAGTCACTTACATGTAGACAGTGATCAGTTTTTAGTATTACAGTATCTTTTTATTTGATTTTTCAATAACAATTTTAACAAACCATTAAATTTCTCCAATTAGCCATAAAGTGACTTACGCCACTTTCATTCTCACCGGCTCAATTATATTTGCCTTGTTTCGGCATCAGCAGCGCCACCCTAGAGACTTCTTGATGAAATGTCTAAACGGTGAAAATTATATTTATACAGAAAAAATGTAAAGTTATTTCATTTAATAAAAAATTAAAAGAAAAGTAACAAACTAAAAGAAATTTGGACACACCTTCCTGTATGCGGTAATGTAAAAATAAATTTGTTTAATTTTTCCTGCATAATCTTCTTTATTTGGGAATTCTCTTCTTTATTTTAGGGAGCAAAAACAGGGATTTAGATGACAGCGATAAACGTGAAAGCGAGAAGAAAGTTAAAACCTCACCAGCACCTTGCCCTGATGAGCTTCAACCAGGGCCTTCTTCCAGTCCAACACTCAGCGAGTCACCTAAACCTGATGTTGAAGACTGCTGTGAGTGTGAGAATGATTTGGGTCGGTGGATCGGACGGACGTCTCAGATGACAGCGCCAAAAAAAAAAAGGAACTGTTGACAAACTGTTGGGTTCCACCCACTACTTATGACTTTGCTAAAGATGTCGGCCTCTCAAGCAGGAAGTTTAATCACGGTTGGCTTCAAACTTACTCCCCTTGGTTAGCATATTCGAAGGGGTTGAAAGGCGCACTCTGCAAATTCTGTGTGCTGTTCCCACCCCTTCCTGGTACAGTGAAGGGTGTTTTAGGATCGTTCATTGTAACTCCTTTTATACGTTACAAACATTTACATGAAAATTGCAAAAGTCATACTTCCACCCACTGGCACAAAGCTGCAGTCAGTGCAGCCAAAACCTTTATGGACGAAATTCCTGTCGACGTTGCAGGTGATATCGGGCTACAAGATACTAATAGAAGAAAACAAAAAAATCTTAGCATCGATAATTTCTACAATCATATTTTGTGGTACCCATGATTTGCCTCTGAGGGGAAATGAGCAGCATGAAGGTGTATTTCAAGACCTGATCCACTTCCGAATCGATGCTGGTGACCAAGAACTAAAACGTCACTGTGATATTCTTAATATGAGAAAAAATGCAACATATATGTCCCCTCAGATCCAGAATGAAATTATTGATCTCTGCAGAGCTGTTATCAAAGATGACATTATAGAACAAGCAAAGAAGGCATTTGCCTTTAGCGTGCTGGCAGATGAGACTGCTGATATATGAGGGAAAGAGCAGCTGTCTATCGGTTTGCGCTTCTTCGATGAAAAAGAAATGCAAGTTCGGGAAGAGTTTGTGGGTTTTGTGGAACTTCCTGCCCTCAATGCCACCACGATTGCAACAGCGATAGAGAAGTTTCTGAAAAAAGAAGGACTTGACCCGAAGAAATGTGTAGGTCAGGGTTATGATGGATGTTCAGCTATGGCTGGCAAGTATGGAGGTGTACAATCAATTATAAGAAATAAGTATGAGAAAGCTATCTTCTTTCATTGTGCATCACACAAATTAAATCTTGTTGTAAATGACTTAAATAGTGTTCCACAAATACGCAACACCATCGCCACTATCAAAGACATTATAAGGTTCTTCAGAGATTCTTCAGTGTTGAGAAGACGCTACGCCCCGAACATTCCAATGCTCTGTGAGTCGCGATGGTCCCAAAAATACAAGAGTATTTCAGTTTTTAACGAGCATTTCATAAAAATTGTTGAAGGGTTGAAGAGATTATCACTGGAAGAAGGAAATTCGAACACGAGGAATCAGGCATTTCAATTACATTCTGCAGCCACAAAACCTGAATTTATTGTTGCTGTTGCCTTGATAGCCAAATATTCTGCCTTATTGGAACCTGTTGTAAATGCGCTTCAATTTAAAACCCTGGACCTGGTCCAATGCTCAAAACACATCAAACGGATCCTTGGAGTGATAACAACTCATCGTAGTGATGCAGAGAAAGTTACTACAGAGCTTGTAAATGGTGTCGACGAAATTACCAAAGATGTTAGAGTGGAATTGACAGTCCCAAGATCTATTCAAAAACAAAAACATCGCTCCAATCCTCCAGCTTCCAGTCCTTTAGAGTACTGGAACAGATCCTTGGTAATTCCTTACTTGGATTCATTAGTTTCTTCACTGGAGGCACGTTTTTCAGATGAACACTCACCTGCCTTTTCAATTTTGTCTCTACATCCGTTAATTATGCTCGAGATAACCATGAAAGACTTTAAAATAAAAGTCAAGGAGTTCTCAGATTTTTATAACTTAAAAGATGTTACCTCCGAAGTTGAATTATGGTACACTATGTGGGAGAAGAAGAAACTCAATAAAGAGCAGCTAAAAAAACTGACAATAGCAGATCTAGTAAAAGAGGCTGAAATCTTTTACCCGGCCACAAAAAAAGCGCTGCTTCTCTATTACTCTGCCTTGCACCACTTGTACTGTAGAGCGGTCATTTAGTACTTTGCGGAGAGTAAAGACCTGGCTTAGGTCGACGATGACAGGGGAGCGTCTCAATGGACTATGCTTAATGAGTGTCCACAGAAAAACTGCTTTAGAAAAAAAGGAGCAGTTGGAGAAGGAAGTGCTGAAAAGGTTTTCTGAAAATCCAAGAAAACTTATTTTAGTTTAACATTTTGTAGTTTTTGATTTAGTTTTTATTTTAGTTTAACTTATTTTAGTAAGTTATTGTAGTAACATGTTTTAGTTTAATACTTTGTGATAATATATCCTTTGCTAGTTTGCATACGAAAAACTAATATTGTTTTAAAAATATATAATTGTATAAAATTATACTGTACTATACTAATTTTATATCATACCGTACTATAAAACTTTAATTTTCTCATTCATCACGGTATTTGTACGTAATTCTGTTTTTTCATTGTTGCCACGTTTTAATTAAAATCACATTATTATTTGTGACTTTTGGTGATTATTTAACCCTTAAAGCATCTTGGGGTCTCAGACACCCCAGAACATCTTTTCTTGGATCAAGTGTTCCAATCTTTAATTTTACCCCTTGAATTAAAATATTTTTGAACTTCTTGCGGTATATATTGACAATCTAGGGTACCCTCTTAACGACCAAATAGAAGTAATCGCCCAAGAATATAACAGTGCCTAGTACAGCCACGAAAGTAAAATATATCAAAACTAAGTGTGCACTACTATGGTTAAATCTGAAACATTTCTTCGTAGTATTCTTCATTCCAGAGAAAAAATTCCTATAGTTTGTAAATAAAGGAAAAATTTAATTTTTAACTCGATAACGGTGCGTGTTACTAAAAAGTAGCTAATAAAAAAAATTTTATGTGAGAGGTAACTCACAAATAAAGTAACATAAAAGTCTTTTAAATAGATCCGACAATCACTGCTTTGGATCAATAGAGTAAAACTTTTTTAAATTCCCTTTTGGATTAATTTTAAAAATTTCTTTTTAGCTTAGATTCCTATAATAGGTATGCCATAGTTATACTGACGAGCCTTAATAACATACCGAGACGAAACACTTTGCTTATTCCCCCCCCCCCCCCGGCGCTTTTTAGGTAATCCCTTAGTCCTCTGCCCCCCCTATCCAAAATCCTGGCTACGTCCATGGATGACCGACATTAATAAAAAAAAAATTACGGTAGATTTATGAGAATATGTGAAAAAAAAACGTCAAAAAAGACAACAGGAATACATGCGGGACTGCAGTCAGTAAGGAAAGGAACAAATGAGGCGTCCCAAATCAAGAAAAACATTTGGCAGAGGACGAATGAGGTCGGCGGATTGGTACTGCTATGTCGTGGAGATGAAGTGTCATGTAATCACCAGGTTTGTTACCATTATCAACACCAAGTGACGATATTATCAGCCTTTATCGTTTGCGGCTATATATTCTGTTTACCATCCGAGCTTCATATTCAAACGTGCAACAACTATAGCACTGGTTTAAAACGATCCAACCGCATTGTGAAAACAACAGCACAATAATTAAACTCTAAAAATAGACTTTACTGCATTTGTACCCAAAGTAGTATACTTGTTATGTGTCCGAAGTGTTCGCTGTAGCGAAACGAACGTTCGTTTGGGTTAGTCATTCATTTTAAAATTGACCACAATTATTTAGTTACAACGAGCGTTTTCTGTGCAGTAAAATCCTAAAACAAACAACACCGGCGCTAATATAGCTGAAACCATCACACCGACATGTACGCAAGTAGTATATTATATATACGTGAAGCACGCGATCAAACGTGTGACTAAGTTCCGTTATTTATTCAAACGTCTCTCTCTCACTCACTCTCTCTCTCTCTCTCTCACCCCCGTCGTTAAGTCTACATATTAGTTGTTTACATGAAGTCTGTTTGTGGGCAGTGAATCACGACTCGAGCGGCGCGCAGCGTGAATCACCGCCGCCACCTAGATCGTCGTCGTAATCGTCAGCACTGCCGCCAAACCTGCGACCGTAACGATCGTACTGTATTGTACCATAGTACCGTTACTGTACTGCATACTACTGCTGCTGACGCTTCTTTAACCACACACGCGCGCGCGCGTAGCGGTCGGTCGGACCCGCTGCACAAAAACGTAACAATGCAATATTCCACTCCAAATATGATTATGTGGGTCGTAGATACAGTAATAGCGAAAAACCAAACACGTACTCTTCCCGTGGGGGGGGGGGGAGTAGCCTTGTTTGCAACTACACTAGTAAAATTGCAAGTCATTAAAAAAATAAATAATACTTGAATGTGGCACAAACCGACGCTAATGGGGATATTACGCTGTGTGTGCGTGTCTTGGTAGCAGCCAGATCAGTGTCAGACCGTAGGCGTACGGTCGCGTACAGCTGACTGCAGACGACAATCACGACCCAAACAATTAATATGCAGTACATGTACAGTACTGAGGGCTACGGGTGAGCGGCCATTTCAACAAGTACTGAAGTGAAGAAACAGAAGAATGAAGACAAAACGAAGTAGATGAGGAAACGTAGGACAGAAAGTGTCAACCAGAAAACGAGAGAGAGAGAGAGAGAGAGAGAGAGAGAGAGACGTGTCGGCGTTGGGAACTGAAAAACGCTGTAACCCAATGTATAGTTAGAGTTAGGAAGCTGGTGGCAGTGGCGTAACTGGGGGGGGGGGGGATCAGGTGGATTAATCCCCCCAAAGTATTAAAAGTTTCAGTGAAATTTCATGAACACTTAACGCAGTCCATTTCTAAGGCAGCTGTGTGTGTGTGTGTGTGTGTGTGTGTGTTAAAATGCGGCTCAAAAATAATATTATATATGGGAAGAATCTTAAATATTTCATTTGTCCTGAGGAAAATGGGGGAGTCCAACCTTCAACTCCAGCCCCCCGCCCCCCCCAAAGAGTAGCTCCTAGTTAAGCTACTGGGTGGTGGGTGACACGCCGCGACGTCTGATGCAGCGGCTTCCATGGAGAAACGAACGCCAATGGATAGGGAGCCAATGGAGCTCTGGTGTCTGACCCCCTGTAGCGAACAGCGCGCAGAACCTCCATTTTAATTATTAAGATTGGCTGCCGACAGCAGCGAATCCCACGCTTTAGGAATTTCCCCAGGGCAAGAGACGTGTCGCCATTTCTGCGAAGCCCCAGCCCGCGTACTACAACAGCTTATTCACCGTCACCTTCACAACACGGCATACCGGTACGCAACGTGCTCCCTGTCCTCCAGCCACACACCTGTGCACTATACGTTTGTATTTCCACACTTGTTTGCCCAGTATTCTTTCCAGGCGTTCTTTCCACCGTTGTAATTTTTTAATTTGTAATTCAAGTTAAGAACTAGTAACTCTTCTCTTATTCTTCTCATTCTTTACACGGTCAAGTTTAGAACGCCTTCAAACTTCTGTTAAGAACGCCATTTCCGAGGTCTGAATTTCACTTTCTTGGTTGCCGTCCAGGACAAGTACGGGGACTGCCATAACTCTGTATCTCGTCGTAACTTAACCTACAGCTTAATATGAAGCTATTAATACGGAGGAGGGACTGTCTGTCTGTCTGACCGTCTCTCTCTTAGTTTGTAGAAACCACGTACGAGGGTGTTGTGACAGTACAGGCGGTGGCACGGTTGAGTTGGTGCGGTCGGTTTCTGGTACAGTATAATCAATTGGTCGCACTTCACGGCCTACAGTGCGTAAACGTAGCGAATTCACTCTCTCCTCGACAACGACGACGACAATCTGCACTGTACGCCTACAAATTGATAATTCCTAACCTCTTTTGGCAAGTTACAATATTTTTTTATTCGTACACAACTGAGAATGCCATATCTTAATAGAATATTGACAAAACACTTTTCAGAAAATTCACGGGACTTGCAGTAAAACTTTGGCCGTAGCGTATCCAGAATTTGTCCTGGTCGAGTCGGCTCCATACAAAAAAAAAACAAGTTAAGACAACTTAACATTCCAATCTACAACGTGGCTGAAAAACGTGTGATACATCCTGAAATCGATCCCATCAAAGTAAACGGTAATAATACAATACAAATACGCGTTACTGAAATATTGTTTGTAAGATACTTACTCCTACATTTCGCATTTCAAAAGTACGCGTTTGTATATTTAAAAAAAAGAGTTACTACTGTAATACCGTACACAGTTGAAAAACTAATAAAACGGCCTAAAAATGAAACCCTCTGAGGGGGGGGGGTCCGCTCCCATTCGTCCCCTCCGTAAATACGCCCATGACTCTGGGACGGACAACAAGGCAGAAACCTCAAATGAAACTAAATAAAGTTGTGACTACACAACGTTGCAAAGACCGGAGTAGAGGTCAATCTTTAGAAGATGCTGGAATCACGTAATCAGATGTGACGCAAAGCATCGTCAGTCAATCAGCACCGTGTGATAGTTGGGTTGCCGCCCAACGGCTCAAGGACTACGCCTACCGTACACACAACTGCCTACACACACACACAAACGCCTCACCCACATGTGTCCTGTGTCTCACTTCCCAGACGTTGACATTATCAAAACGATTACAAACCGGGCTGCTGTATAACAGGCGACATCGTCTCGAATCCCATCCTCGGGGAAGCGACAGTGTTGTAAAAATAGTTACGGCGCTGTACAAACTGTGGTGAGGGGGACACATTCGTCCACCCTATGTGTTGCCGCTGTATAAACCGGCAAAACCCTCAGTTAGCAGGTATGTTCGTTTTCGGAACTGACAGGCAGCAGATACTACGTACCTATTCGTGTTTTGTTCGTTTAGTCATGTGTTTCTCTGTTTGTCTTTATTATCTTTAATTCGATTATTCGTGTTCTGATTTATTCTGTGGTAGTATAACGAGAGTCAGATCGCGTTGAACCGGGACCCTCTTCTTCTGCCAGCGAATGATAGAAAATGCTCTAAAAAGAACACCTGGTACAAAACAAAATTCGAATTAATTTTTAGGTTAAGTTTTAGTCCTATCACAACAGGCAACGGGTGTTATGTACCCACGCCACGCCACTGCATGGATATAATAAGAATATATATATACACACATTAAACAGTATAAACAATACATACTTAAAAAGTGCACGTGTTAAGAATGGAGGAGGGAGGCAGTCAATCAATGAGCCACCACGACACGACGACGGTGATACCGGTTATCACGAGCAGCAGCTACGTTACGAAGTCGACACGGTTAACGGAAACTGATAACGGACGCTCGCCACGTACCGTTACACGCCATTTTCATAATAACAATTCGCTTTGATTTCCATTAACCTACAGGCTACTAGTCGTGCGGTCAGAACACAAATTGTACGTTTTGGTAACAAACTTAAACCCCACACTTTTCACACTTCATGTTGATAAAGCAATTTTTCTCAATTTCTATTTAACACGCAGTTTACAAATTTTTACCAATGACATATTGGGCTAATATCCAAAATTCACACGGCTTTATAATGTACATAGGCCTAATACTTAAACGTTTTCTGAAAAGTTTTTTTTTTAGACCAAAACCATGGCCTTTAAAGGTAAATAAATATCCAGTGAGGACTAAGATATTTATAAACAACAGCACTTAAGAACAAGTGAGCCATTTCAAATATTTCCGCTGTGCAGTAAGCTATGAATCTGAATATGATATAAGAGAGAAGATAAATATATTTAGGAATATTTGTGGTACGATTCATAGAAATCTTACAAATAAAACAAGACACAGCACAAGGATTAAATTTTATAAGACAATTGCAATACCCACGTTGATTTATGCGAGTGAGGCGTGGGTCATGACAAAAAAGGAAAGCGGCAAGATTCAGAGTGCTGAAATGCAGTTTATTTTTCGAAATACTTTAAATTACACATTGCAATGAGGAATGAATATATCAGAGCAGAACTCGAAGTAAACGATATAAATGAAATTATTGCAATTTACAGAAGACAATGGTGAGATCATCTGCAAAACGACGACATTGCTGAAAACAGCACTAAACTATAAAGCCTTTCGTAGAAGACACGTGGGTCGTCCGAGTATGAGATGGGTGCTGGAAAAGTTTTATATAACCTAATCCTTGAAGAGGAGTTTTTTTGGGAACAATATCGGCACGCTTCTAAAATTTCATGCTTTTCTGCTAATAACTCGCAAGCATATGTAAAATCCTACCGCAGCTACTTGTAGTAACATTATAAGACTGCCCGGAAAAATGCAGCACAATAACTTGGACAGCTTTTGACGAAATTTTCCTTCTTTTGTAAAAAAAAATATCGGTACGGAGAACCATACACGACTTCCATGTTCTAAGATTTAAATTTAAAATCGTTTACTTGAATTCGGTTCGATAATTTCTATCAAGTTCGGTGAGTTCCTTGTAAATCGAGTTTTATGTTTAACAAATTGAAATAAAATATTTTCACAGAAACTACTTCTTTGTTGCCGATAACGTAGTACGTACATATAAAAAATTATCCTCACGCCCATCAACTATCATTTTTATTTATAGAAATTATCCCCTCCCCTTTCAACTACCTTTTCCATTTAGACATTTCATCTACATTTTTACAATGGATTCTCATGACCTTCATTTCAGGATAGTTTATTTATCAAAATTAAGTACTTTACTCTTGTTAAAATATAGAAAGTTGCACGTAAACTACCCCTTTCGCCTAATCAATAGGCCTTGAGTTCTCTACAACTCGGGCACAATGTTTTCTGCAAAACCAGATGTTTCGGCAGTGCCATCCATCATCAGCGAAAATCGAGTGGGCTAACGATGAGGTGGTATACGGTAGTGAACACAGTACAGTTAGTGGTTAAGGCTGAAAAAAGAAGTAGTTTCTATGGGAATATTTCATTTCGAAAATGATTTTAAATATAAATCTTAGAAGAAGGAAGTTATGTTACGGTTCTCCATATTCCGTGCCGAAGAAGCAGTACATTGTATGCTACTACTAAGGAACACGTTACGGTACACGGCCAGTAGATGGAGCCCTTCAGCAGCGTGACCCGACCTATATTCCCAACTACTGTATAATGTATAATGCCCGGCGGCGACCTTGTCCTCTCACCTTGGACAACATTTACTAATAAATATCCTTATTATTGTATACTGTAGTTGACAAAGTGAGAAAAAAGCAAATAAACGGATCGTCATCTGTGTCACACGCAACACAAGGCCAACATGATTAATACTGTACACTACCACGATGAAACGACAACGTTTATCACTAGATTTTACGTATACGGTTAACCTGCCGCCCCCCGCCACACTACTTCCGCAACAAAATAAGTTTCAGTATTCCAAAAACCTCGACAACGGAATGGGGTAAAATATTCCGTTTGTCCAGATTACGGGAATTACGCTGTATTGATGATGTACGTAAAGAGGGAGGAGGGAGGAGAAACTTCCGCCACTGCGACTCTGTTTTTATTTTATATATAGGCCTATTATAATATACGCAATATATACAGTATATAGCACACGCACACGCACACTCGCACAGTAATATACGCACATTTTGTATTACTTCTATATCATCATCATCTTCAAGGATTAAACCAAGGATGGTTTGTTCCGGTCTCAAACAGGCAAAGATTAGAGCTGGTCACTCCAGCGCTTCCTCGGACGTCCCACACCTCTCCGTCCACTAGGCTTACAGTTCCATAGTTGTTTGGGGATGGGGCAGTCATCCATTCGGCAAAGGTGTTCCCACCAATTCAGCCGATACTGGGCGATCCTCTCGAGTACACTCATAATATTCAGTTCCTGCCGTATATCTGTGTTTCTTCTACGATCGTGGAGAGTATACCCTGCCACGTGCCTGAGAAATCTCATTTCAGCCGCTTGGATGCGACTGGCCTGGCTTTCGTTAAAGTCCAATTCTCAGACTCATAAAGAAGCTGCACATAAGGTTGAACGTATGCACCTTACTCACAGCGTCGTTGGTTGTATTATAAGACACACTGTAGCCCAGGTATTCAAAATTACTAACTTGTTCCAGGACAGTACGGTCTATAACAATTTTTGCCCGTACGGGATCCGATCCACGAAAAGCCATCACCTTGGTCTTAAGTGTGGAAATTTGCAATCCAGAGTCTCTGCAAATTCGATTTAACAAATATATACTTTTACTTCTATATTTATGTAATAATACATAAACAAATATAAATATGGTGTTCCTACTCCTTTTTTCTGGGACAAGGGACCAAAATTTAGACAAAAACCATGGAGGAACCGTAAAAAGTAGCAATCAAAAATAATCATATAAATAATGGAAGAGAACACAAACTAAAGAGAAAGATGTGGAGGAACAAAGGTTTGTGATCTGCTGACCACGTGTTTGTGTATCAAGTCAATATGAACACACGCCTTTGTTTCTCCATATCTTTATTAGTTTTTTGTCTCTCTTTTTAGATGCTGCAACGGTTTTTGATATTTTCTAGGCCGATTCTTCCCCGTCTTTCGTCGAAATCGTTTTAGTTTTGTTTCACGAAAATGGAGTATGAACTCCTTATTCACATATACGTATATTCAGTGTTTATGAATCTATATCTTGTACAGCGTCCTCACGCGCGCACACACACAATTTTGTTTACAAGGTTTTTTAATTACAAGGTTAATAAAACAAGTATTAGTTTTATTAATTTCTACTAATGAACAATTCCTTGTTCACCAACGTCACTGCAAGGAATGGAGACTGGCCTAATTGGCCTGTTCGGGGCCTGCCGACGTCTCTGCTTACAATCGGCTGGTACCGGTAGACTAACATCAGGGATGTACTGCAGCCTAACTACACTCTCACTCTGCATCAACTTGTCCTAGTCGAGATCCCTTTCTTTCATCTTTCCTGGCTGGTGTCCCCTGATCGACTTTTCTTCTTTCGACCCGATACTCTTAGAGCATTTGAGGGCTAGAATGCCGTTCCTTTCGTTTCTCACTTCACTTCTCAGTATCAAGTACTGTCTGCCATGAAAGAGGACACGGTTCCCAAAAGATAACAGATGCATACTCCGATACAAAACCAAGGACAGACCGTGCTGTCAGCTGTGGTGGTGGAAGCTGCCGTGCCTAGGAGTCGAAAACCCTGGTCCTCGAGGTTCGGACGATGGAATAACCTGCTTACGTAAAAGATTTATAGTACTTTCACGAGTCTTACGGCCCTCGGATCTCGAACGGGAAATACGAATAAACGACCAGAGAATTGTCTAATATTAATTTTTTTTTGTACACTAGCTATACGTCACGTCGATCAGCTGATCACTACTAACGCAGCGCCATCTAAGGCAATGAGGAGAAGCAACGTTTCACTTAATAAATTAATTTACCTTTCAATAATCCGCCGTGTGACTTCTTATAGAACTCTTCTATAACGCGTTTCGGAGACTATGCTCCATCTTCAGATAGTAAAATCAAATGAAACTATGTCACTCTTACGAGATCGTTAATATTAATAAAATGTCAATGCGCATAAGAACTGGTACGGGATGTTGGGTGCGCACCCGTTCAAGTTCAATCTACTACTGAACGGTTGTTAGACTTTATAGTAGTCTTAGCGAGCAGACTCAAGGCGGTATAGTACAAGCGGTTGGAACCAAAGTTCAGTCGCGACTGCTTAGGTTTGCGTATGCACCATAGATTTCACTCTCCTCCAAGGCATTCATGAAACGTTTCACTGTCTTCGATGGAAGTCATCGTCACGTGGGCCACCTGTTACTAATACTAGTGCTGCAATAAAAATAAAACTTACAACTTACCCTGACTACTACGGCTCAGATAGTAGTGACACTCACCTGCAAAACAAAGACAACAACAATTATTAACCAAGTACTGTACGTTCTTAACTAACAGGACAAATCGTATAAACAACAGGCTAATGCAGCGGCTCCCAAAGTAGGCTTCGCGGACACTTTTATGAAACAACAGAAATACCGTATTTTTCTCCGATTTTTTATAATCTAAAATCTAAAGTTTAGAATCTTAAAACAATCAGTAGAAGATTACAGTAATTTTTTTTTGTTCAAATTAATTGTAATTGTAAAAGTAATTTCAAACTTATGGCTTCAATAATCTCTTTAAATCATGTCGTGTAGCAGATCTGTTTGTCAGCCGAACTGAATAGGGCGCCGCATCAACGCAGAACTGATCGCGCTGTTTTAGTCCACGTATAAGCACTGTACCTCGAGTATAAGCACTGTATCTAAGCAAAACGTTTTTCCGTGTAGCTGGTTTTACGCCTAAGTAGGATGGATTTCGACACATGTGGCTGGAAAGATAGAGCCGAGGTCGGCTAAATTAAGAAATAAACTTGATGTAACTTAATATTGAAATTATCAGACATTAAACCTAATATTGCAGAGCTAATTGTTCGAAAGCAGATTTATTGTTCACATTAAACTATGACTACCTAACATCATTAATATTATAATTTTACAAGTTAAGATAATTCTGGTTTTAATACATTTTAATTAAAACATAAGAGGTGTATGATATTTATTGTTTGTTTTATTTCATAACTCAGACGGGGTCCGTTAAAGTTTTAATTTTTTGGGGGGTTCCACGGACTGAAAAGTTTGAGAACCACTGGGCCAAAACAGTACTTAAACAGGTGTACACCATGACACAATTCGTCTATTCTATGGGCCAAGTGAGTGACGTGCGCGAGACAGAACGCCAAGCTGGCACCACGCAAACTGACCGAACTTTTCCGCACTACGTTGTTACTCATAAACATATTTTTAAACACAAAACCGCACACAACACAGACACACAGTACGTCACCTGTGACATAATGCCCGCCATTACATTACACAAACTGTGGTGAGGTCCGTGTCAGTTACCGAATCGTCATTACACTGAAGATGGGCTTCAGAGGAGAGGCCGAAACGTCTCTTCGTACGGCAAGAGTGGACCACGGACTAACAGCACGGAGACGAGTCAGTTACTTCAGTAACATACAAGACAAGTCACGACATACGTAGTCAGTGCAAACGCCTCCTGAGGCTACATTAAACTCACGTACCTACCGGCAGCAGGCCGCGACAAGCAAAGTCAAAAATCGGTATGGAAAACAATACATGACTTCCACGTTCTAAGACTTATATTTAAAATCATTTTCGAAATGAACAATTTCCATAGAAACTACTTCTTTCTTCAGCCTTGCCCACAGTACTGTGCTCACAACTGCCGAAACGTCTGGTTTTGCAGGAAACATTAGACCACGGCCGAACAGCTCGGGAAGGAATTTATCAACAAACTACTGTACTTCTTTGTCGCCGATAACGTAGTAGGCCTACACATATCAACTATCCGAACTCTTAGTACTCCGGAGTTACACAACTAAGACCAACCAACATTCATTCAAACGTTGATGCTATAACGGGAACGGGCACGGTACGGCATACGGCACGTGACGGGATTGTCCAGTACAGGGTTTGTGTTTATGCTATAGCGGGCAACAACGGACGGCTCACGTAGTAACAATTGCGACGGCGCTGTCACCACACAGTATTATATAATTTATGTAGTGAAATACAGTAGTAATGACAAATTTCACGTTACTTGAGTTAAATGTTACTCGGTGAGGCAACAGGAGGTGGGGTGTACACACAACGTGGGATCACTCATATTGTAAACTGCAGGTTATTTTCGTATACACTCAATCAATTTCTCGCCGTCCATTATGAATATCTCGTAATCCAAAACACTACGTACAGCACTCACCAAGTGTAGCAATGAAATGTGAACTGCACGTTGGTTCGTTTATGTTACAACGGGACGGGTGACGGGGGACAGAAAAATATCGTTAGCGACGGACGGCCAACGTGTACATAAATGCCCTCAATGAGCTAAATCATAGACGTGTCTCGTGCCCCATCCGGTCCGGTCAGCAAAAGACACGACAACGTGACGTACAGTATGAATGAATCATAAACGGTCTCAAAAATGTACGCCACGCAGGAAACAACAAATCATCCAAATATCATGTAATTGTTTGGCAACAACACAGACAATTCATGAGGGGGTCCGAGTAATCAACGCAAGAGGGATAGGGTTGTGTGGGGCGGGGTGGGGGTAGGTACACAAAATACAAATCGGTTTGGTGCCAGTTGGCCGGGGCGGGGCGGGGCGGTCCAGCTGATGTTGACATACCCTCCTTACATACTACACTTACACCCGATCGATATGTTTTAGTTACTCACATACCCATCAATCCGACAGCGTTGCCAACTCTCTCCACCAAAATTACCCTGGTCACTTTTACTTGTTTGCACGCGTTAATATAGCTTTTCCTTCTTACCCCTTCTCTATTCGGGATAGTATAGAGAAACCCTTTAGTTTGTTTATTCGATGTCGATGTACACGACGCTCTGATATCCCAGTAAAGGTGGGTTTACACCGAATCCTGATGACTTCGCGTGACTGGATTACCAGTTTTCTTAAAAATCCAGTCTCTTAGTTTCTAATTATAGCAGTCACATCGATTCCTGACCGACGAACCAGACCGGAGTCAGTAAAGCTCCGGCCGCCGACGAGTTTAATAATGATTCCATTCCCCCCCCCTGCTACACGGATTATTATTATTCCGGCTGTACAATGTTACGTTGTAAACATGCACGCTTCCAGTAATATGTGTGTTGGTTCTGTTAAGTCTGCTTTTTATTATATAGGTTATGAATATATTCAAACGAGGAAGTAGTTCTTGAAGTGTTCACGTGTTAAACGTCTAATTTAAGAATGAAACTCTTCCTACAGTACTTTACGTATGCACTTGCCCATTGTTTCTTATTTTGCAGTGCAATAGTTTGAACAAAAAGTACAAATGCTAAAGCGCGCGAGATACTGACATACAACAAACTAATCTCAAGCCTAGTCAGGATCCGGTGTAAACCCACCTTTATAACAATATGTTCTCACTCCTTAACGTTCTCGTGTTAGAGTGAGACAACGTTGACATACCGCAAACACATTGTTGCGACATTACAGAAAGTTCTACACGTTTCTCGGCTATCCCAGCTGTAATGTTTGTGTGCGTACGTGATGCGAGGCCATGTTACGTAATACGGAACATGCTTGCAAATTCGATAATGTCGTTCTACCCAGCTTCTCAACTAGCCCAACGGTGCGTGTTTCTGCGTAGGGCGCGCTGAAGTATCCTCTAGAATGTTCGATTGCTTGTTACGAACACATATTATGAAACTCTGCTGACTATAAATACGCCCACACCTGCCGTTTAGTTTTCAGTGATTATAGTGCGGAATTCTTTATAGTTGACATTATTATGTGTGTGGACAGATTAAGTTTAATTATTGTACGAGTATAATATTCATGAATAACTTGTTGGTTACAAACTGTTTACTTGTGATAGTTAAAGCTGGTGATTAGTGACTTCATTGGTGTCTTGTATTTTGTTTTGCACTGTACCGGTGAGACCATCGTAACAGTACTGTATGTTAACGAAAACCATTGCAGTGCAGTAAACACACAGCAAAGGGTAATTATTGTTGATCCGGACTATGCTCAAATTGCCGTGAAACATTTCTTTTCCTATTCTTCTATACTATATAAGCACGAAAAAAATTATTTTAAACGGGGGTCGAACCTATTTACGGAGAAAAAAAATTAAATAATTACTCCCATAAGCGTGCATGTAAAGTGAATGACCGCCATGTTATCTAAGAAACGGCGCACAGTTACACAGCGAATGACGAGTTATGACGTCATTGCCGGAGAGTACTCAGCACTGTACTTCCCAAGTTTACGCGGCAAATAACGTAGCGTTTTTTGGCGCCTTATGGGAGAAATTATTTAATTTTTTGTCTTCGTAAATAGGTTCGACCACCGTTTAAAATTATTTTTCTCGTGTTTATATAGTATAGAAGAATAGAAAAAGAAATATTTCACGGCAATTTCAATATTTCACACACACACACACACACACACACACACGTAATCCATCCAATTATGAAAAGATGAAAATCTTACCTTAATGTAGCAGGCCATTGTGTATTAAAATGTTACACAATTACACAAACTAAAGGACTGAAAATCACATTACGCGGAGGGTAAATATTTACCTGTGCTACACCATATGAGATATTAACTGAGTAGTTAGTGGGATCACCACTACATTTTGCCTTAACGTAATTCAATTGCCTACAACGCAAAGCATTACATTTCAGACTCGTGGGTGGCCGACTCATCAGTTTCCTACAGTATCCACCGCTGAGAGTGATTTTGGGTAGCCGGCTCACCGCACATGCTTTAGTCTACGGCGCCTTCGGCGCCTCCGAGGTTACTAATAATAAACTCGCGGTGGGCTCAACGCAAAGCTTTACACCGCCGTTTGGGCTCAACGCAATTTTGAACATGTAAGAATCATGTACATTTGAAGCTTCGTAATTCACTTCAAGATTGTATGGTGGAGCACAGGTAAATATTAACCACGCGGAGTACCCAGCGCTGTACTTCATAAATTTCTAAAGTAATCGGCTCAATATTACAAACGTTATTAATAGTAAATAACCCTAAACAACAGAAATAATTAAACCATAATTAATAACACCGCACAATTACACAAACACAAACACGCACCAGACTACCTAACGCGGCGACAGTACACGCTATGCAATATGCAACTTATGGTGAAATTCGCGCGTTTATTCTCAACGGTGAAACCGCTGTTTTGTCTTAACCAATTACAAAGGCGAGATTACAAAATTTTAAACTCAGCCGTTGATTTTTTCTCAAGTACCAATGGTAATTCAGCATTACATCAGCCTCTGGAAATTTTTGGCATTTGGGTACCCGTATTTCAGCAATTGACTCAACTCGCTTTTCATACAGTCCAATTTTTGCCGTTCGCCTTAATTTTTATTATCTGGAACAATGAACTATATCCCGCGGCCCTTTGGGCCGCCTATAACTGAATAGTTAGTGGGATCACCACTACATTTTGCCTTAACGTAATTCAATTGCCTACAACGCAAAGCATTACATTTCAGACTCGTGGGTGGCCGGCTCATCAGTTTCCTACAGTATCCACCGCTGAGAGTGATTTTGGGTAGCCGGCTCACCGCAAATGCTTTAGTCTACGGCGCCTCCGAGGTTACTAATAATAAACTCGCGGTGGGCTCAACGCAATTTTGAACATGTAAGAATCATGTAAATTTTGTTTTGTTCGCTTTTCATCCAACTCGCTTGTAAATGTTTGGAAAATGGTTATATATACATCCCAAAGGCCAATTTGCAGCGACAGCTGATGTACAACCGGTGACGTCACGCGTCGTCCTGTACCGGTGTACGTATTCAGTCTGAAAATGGCGTTCACCGGCTATTTGCATGCATTCTAATGTGAGTAATTATTTAATTTTTTTTCCCCGTAAATAGGTTCGACCCCCGTTTAAAATAATTTTTTTCGTGCTTATATAGTATAGAAGAATAGGAAAAGAAATATTTCACCGCAATTTGAGCATAGTCCGGATCAACAATAATTACCCAGCAAAGTGTTACAGAGAACAGGAATGACGCGTACTTGTCCGTACAACCATATGCTATGTTGCGCTTTCAACTTAATTTTCACTTTCAATTTTAAATTCTGCCTTCAACACAGAGTAGTTCTTGCGCATGCCTTAGACCGAAAGTGTCTACACTTGTGCGTCACAGTTATCAATGTTTCTCCAGTGTAAACGTGAAAATGGACGTGACTGATACTGCCATGTTATACTGCCTCTTTTCAGGTTATAAGTGCTGAAAAGAGTTAGAAGAAGCCGTGAAAAATATCAACGCTCGATATGGCTAAAAGATTATTTAATAATACGGAATTTTGGAATTATGAGAGAGAGCTGGATGATAACGTTCTGTTTAAGAACTTTACGCGAATGTCTAGAACGAACTTTTACATGCTTTTACAAATGGGGAAGCCTAAGATCGCAAAAGAAAATACTCGCTTTAGAGAAGCAATACCAGCTGAAGTGAAATTAGCAATCACACTTACGTATTTGGCTACCGGTGATTCATTTACTTCTTTGATGTACTTATTTAAAGTATCCAAGCAATTCATTTCATCAATGCTTCCCGGGGTTCTTTCACACTCAGTTCATACTTTGTAGCCAAAACAGCGTGAGCATCATTTCTTTTCACTTTGTTTGTATAATTTTTTCCGTAATGTCCCATAAGGCACAATGTGACCTATAATCTTCAGTAAAGACCAACGTTTGTTCTGTCGACATGGTAAACAATACATACAGTTACAGTAATCACGAAAATAGAACAAAATCTTTCTTTAAAACTATGAAGTTGCACGGAATGTTGAAAGAATATCCCCTGGTGGTGGAAGCACGTGCGTTACTGGATGCGTCACTAAAAAGGGTGACCTTCAACTGATTTTGAGGCATGCTTTGTGCATGCGTACGTTCACTAGAGGAAGGTCCTACTGTGCATACCTCAAATGCACGAAAAGCGCACTAGTGTGGACATAGCTATATGGAGGATAGATGATAACGTGGAATACACAATAAAGGTAACGACACAACATTCAGTTCTACCGCAGCAGTGAACACAAACGACCCGCATCCGACTCACAGCTGTCGCACCTCACATACACACGAATGAAAATCAGTCTTTTGTTTTGGTTTTATTTTAAGTCAACTTGCACACATGGCTTGCTGTCTGACCGTCTCTCCGCCGCACAAAATACTTTCACTTTATAATCTTCTCTCCACTGTCGATTTATTTTTATGGCCGTTTACTGGTAAAAGTAGATTTCAAAAAGGCTTTAAATTCATGCTTTCATCAGTATACAAGCCACTTATACGTATATGAATAAAACAAAATTTACCTCTTTTATTTATGTGTCTAGTGGCTATTCCTATTTTATATTTCACTACGAGTTTCTGGACATATGTCACATGTTAAGGTGTAATCCTTCGGTAAAGTTCGTCAGATAATTAAAACAAATTACGTATAATTTACATACATGTCGTAAATAAATATAACATATATGAACACGGAACACACGCGGTGTTGTTGGTGGGTACCACCGTAACACTATAATCGGCTGTTATGCTTACGTTGTTATTGACCGTGCACTGCGGACCTCGTCTTGTAATCTTATCGCTGTGTCGTACCTACAGAGAACTGGACTGGAAGCTCAGCTGTTCGTTCAGCAGGACTTCTTTGGTGTTTTTATTTTTAAAGGCCTTATATATTTCCAACTCCTCGACAGCACTCATATATCTGCCTTTTTGACATGATAATGTCTTATGGCTGGGGGTCATTTGAAAATTTCTGTACCGCATCACGCTGCATGACGTCATCATTTACCAGCCGGGAATCGTTAACTAAAACCGCGACCGCTAACGTGCTAACGTCCGTCGCAGATTAAAGACCTAACAAGCAAACAACACTGCATAGCTGTAGATAGGTATGTAACCAATCAGTCAATCAGTAACCATAATAATGTTGCGTTTAGCTGGCGGCTGAAAGACATTATCATGCTCTTAAGCTTTTACCATTTGGTAAACGGTACTTTACATTTTTTTACATATATGGAGGGTTTGAAAATTAGTCTCGAAATCAGTATAATTATGATTACTGTCCAAATGATTATGACGTGCGTAATTGATTTTGTTTTGTTAATGTCTTTTTTAGGTAAATGTTCTTTAATGCCCTATCAGTAGGATGGCACTATCGCACGTAATTTTATAAACGCCTGTCTTGTCTTCAGTCCATTTCGATGGTTCAGGTCGGAGTGTCTTGCTAACATCGTTATTGTTCCGCACTAATTTGTTTTAATTATCTGACGAACTTTACCGAGGGATTACACCTGAAGATGGGATATATGTCCAGAAACGCGTAGTGAAATATAAAAATAGGAAAAGCCACTAGACGGATAAAAGAGGTAAATTTTATTCTGTTCAGAAGCCATTGTAATGATCTTTAAAACCCGTAACCGATGGGTGCAAATCCTCTACTCGGACTGCGATGGCTACAGGCAACATTGAGATCTGTTAAAATGAATTCGTACGCCAATCGGGTGGAAAACTATGGCAACGACTGACGTGAAACTTCTACACCTCAAAGACAAGAACAAGACGTGTTTTTTCCACCGCTGTTTATAAGCAAAAATTTGTAATTCCGTTGTTTGCAATCATCTTTCATTCAACCTGAAAACTTGTAATTCTTCTCTTATGATTCCATTCTTTATACGGCCAAGTAGTTTAGAATACCTTTTAACCCCTCTTTAAGTGTTAATGGCCTGTTCCGCCTACAAAAGATCCTCCAGCCATCTTTTCCGGGGTCAACCCACACACCTGTGTCCTGTAGATTTGTATTTCCAGACTTATTTGGCCGGTCTGGAATCTGACATTCTTTCTAAATGTTCTTTCCACCGTTGTTGGAAAGTCTTTTAGTCTTTCATTCGTGTTGAAAACACGTAGACCTACTTCTTCTCTTATGACTTCATTCTTTGTACGGTCGAGTTTAGAACACCTTTTAACCACTCTTCAGAACGCCATTTCCGAGGCCTGTATTTTACTGTCTTGTTTCTTGGTTGTCGTCCGTAAGTCACACCCGTAGGACAGTGCAGGGACCCCCGTTACTTTGCGAACCCTGCATTTTGTCTCTCGACGTACCTTGTTTCTAACAATACGAGTGACTGTCCCGCAGATCGTCTGTCGTCTGGAACTTGCCTAACTTAACATCAATACAACCTTGAATTCTGTCTCTCGACGTACATTGTTTCTAACAATACGAGTGACTGTCCCGCTGATCGTCTGTCGTCTGGAACTTGCCTAACTTAACATCAATACAACCTTGAATTCTGTCTGTCGACGTACATTGTTTCTAACAATACGTTTCTAACAATACGAGTGACTGTCCCGCTGATCGTCTGTCGTCTGGAACTTGCCTAACTTAACATCAATACAACCTTGAATTCTGTCTGTCGACGTACATTGTTTCTAACAATACGAGTGACTGTCCCGCTGATCGTCTGTCGTCTGGAACTTGCCTCACTTCACATCAATACAACCTTGAATTCTGTCTCTCGACGTACATTGTTTCTAACAATACGAGTGACTGTCCCGCAGATCGTCTGTCGTCTGGAACTTGCCTAACTTAACATCAATACAACCTTGAATTCTGTCTCTCGACGTACATTGTTTCTAACAATACGAGTGACTGTCCCGCTGATCGTCTGTCGTCTGGAACTTGCCTAACTTAACATCAATACAACCTTGAATTCTGTCTCTCGACGTACATTGTTTCTAACAATACGAGTGACTGTCCCGCTGATCGTCTGTCGTCTGCAACTTGCCTAACTTAACATCAATACAACCTTGAATTCTGTCTCTCGACGTACATTGTTTCTAACAATACGAGTGACTGTCCCGCTGATCGTCTGTCGTCTGGAACTTGCCTAACTTAACATCAATACAACCTTGAATTCTGTCTCTCGACGTACATTGTTTCTAACAATACGAGTGACTGTCCCGCAGATCGTCTGTCGTCTGGAACTTGCCTAACTTAACATCAATACAACCTTGAATTCTGTCTCTCGACGTACATTGTTTCTAACAATACGAGTGACTGTCCCGCTGATCGTCTGTCGTCTGGAACTTGCCTAACTTAACATCAATACAACCTTGAATTCTGTCTCTCGACGTACATTGTTTCTAACAATACGAGTGACTGTCCCGCTGATCGTCTGTCGTCTGGAACTTGCCTAACTTAACATCAATACAACCTTGAATTCTGTCTCTCGACGTACATTGTTTCTAACAATACGAGTGACTGTCCCGCAGAACGTCTGTCGTCTGGAACTTGCCTAACTTAACATCAATACAACCTTGAATTCTGTCTCTCGACGTACATTGTTTCTAACAATACGAGTGACTGTCCCGCAGATCGTCTGTCGTCTGGAACTTGCCTAACTTAACATCAATACAACCTTGAATTCTGTCTCTCGACGTACATTGTTTCTAACAATACGAGTGACTGTCCCGCTGATCGTCTGTCGTCTGGAACTTGCCTAACTTAACATCAATACAACCTTGAATTCTGTCTCTCGACGTACATTGTTTCTAACAATACGAGTGACTGTCCCGCAGATCGTCTGTCGTCTGGAACTTGCCTAACTTAACATCAATACAACCTTGAATTCTGTCTCTCGACGTACATTGTTTCTAACAATACGAGTGACTGTCCAGCTGATCGTCTGTCGTCTGGAACTTGCCTAACTTAACATCAATACAACCTTGAATTCTGTCTCTCGACGTACATTGTTTCTAACAATACGAGTGACTGTCCCGCTGATCGTCTGTCGTCTGGAACTTGCCTAACTTAACATCAATACAACCTTGAATTCTGTCTGTCGACGTACATTGTTTCTAACAATACGAGTGACTGTCTCGCTGATCGTCTGTCGTCTGGAACTTGCCTAACTTAACATCAATACAACCTTGAATTCTGTCTCTCGACGTACATTGTTTCTAACAATACGAGTGACTGTCCCGCTGATCGTCTGTCGTCTGGAACTTGCCTAACTTAACATCAATACAACCTTGAATTCTGTCTCTCGACGTACATTGTTTCTAACAATACGAGTGACTGTCCCGCAGATCGTCTGTCGTCTGGAACTTGCCTAACTTAACATCAATACAACCTTGAATTCTGTCTCTCGACGTACATTGTTTCTAACAATACGAGTGACTGTCCCGCAGATCGTCTGTCGTCTGGAACTTGCCTAACTTAACATCAATACAACCTTGAATTCTCTCGACGTACATTGTTTCTAACAATACGAGTGACTGTCCCGCTGATCGTCTGTCGTCTGGAACTTGCCTAACTTAACATCAATACAACCTTGAATTCTGTCTCTCGACGTACATTGTTTCTAACAATACGAGTGACTGTCCCGCTGATCGTCTGTCGTCTGGAACTTGCCTAACTTAACATCAATACAACCTTGAATTCTGTCTCTCGACGTACATTGTTTCTAACAATACGAGTGACTGTCCCGCAGATCGTCTGTCGTCTGGAACTTGCCTAACTTAACATCAATACAACCTTGAATTCTGTCTCTCGACGTACATTGTTTCTAACAATACGAGTGACTGTCCCGCTGATCGTCTGTCGTCTGGAACTTGCCTAACTTAACATCAATACAACCTTGAATTCTGTCTCTCGACGTACATTGTTTCTAACAATACGAGTGACTGTCCCGCAGATCGTCTGTCGACTGGAACTTGCCTAACTTAACATCAATACAACCTTGAATTCTGTCTCTCGACGTACATTGTTTCTAACAATACGAGTGACTGTCCCGCAGATCGTCTGTCGTCTGGAACTTGCCTAACTTAACATCAATACAACCTTGAATTCTGTCTCTCGACGTACATTGTTTCTAACAATACGAGTGACTGTCCCGCTGATCGTCTGTCGTCTGGAACTTGCCTAACTTAACATCAATACCATAATTCTTATTATAACCAATACCATAAAAATTTTCGTAAAGCGATTCTTTATTTTGAATTACAAGCAAGTCGTCAGCAAACAACAGCACATTCAAATATCCGATTCCTAATATCTTAATACCAGTATTCACTATTTGTTTCAAAAATCCATGAAATACACAATTTTTTGCGACAATCCAAAATACTTTTCTTGTTTTCCCATTCTGAGGGGTATTCATTCTCAATTTTCTGACTTCAAATGTAGCTGTTAAAAAAAGAAAGTAATCATCGACCGTTTTTAAGAACTGATAAAATCCCAGACTTATACCCCTGCCCCACCGGGTGGCTGAGGAAATCATTTTCATCGGAAAAGAAGAGCTTACGTGCAACCAGTGGCGTGGGTACACAACACCTGTTGCCGGTTGTGATAGGACTGAAACTACCTAAAAATTAAAAACAGAATTATCACTGTTGCACACCACTATAGGAAAAAAATCACACCACTATAAAGATTTTTTCCGATGTGACGATGAGATGAGAAGTTTGAAAGCGCTAATCGGAATAATTTTTCTATAGTGGTGTGCTACAGTGATAATTCTCTTTGTCATTATAACCACTAACACAACTTTCTTAATTAAAACTTACCTAAAAATTAATTCGAATTTTTTCTTGTTTTCGACAGCGTTTTCTATCATTCGCTGGGAGAAGAGAATCCCGGTTCAACGGGAACTGACTCTCATTATACTTACACAGAATAAATCCGGACACAAATAATCGAATTAAAAAAGGATAAAGGCAAACAGAGAAACATTACTAAACGAACACAAATAGGTACGTAGTATCTGCTGTAAGTCAATTCCGAAAACGAGCGTAGCTGGCTAACTGAGGAGAAACACTTTGGGTGGACGAATGTGTCCTAACAGTTTGTGCAGTGACAACTACTACAAGGTCAATGGCCACACGCAGTAAAACACTGCCGATGTCTGAGCCGGCAACACAAGACGGTGCAAGTGCCTAGCAGGTTGAAAGCAATGCTACGCTTTTCTTCAAGTTTCCTTACTAACATCGTTAGGATTTCAAATTATTCTATAAATAAAGTATTTATTCAGTGATATAATTAATATTATTTTCTCTTGCTTCCAGTATACTGTTGCCGCCGGCAACAGCGGTTACATGAACGCCACGCTACTGCGTGCAACTGAGATTAATACACATGCAGGCGGAATGCAAATGTGACCGCATTAACCCCCCCCCCCCCCTGGCAAACAATATTATAGATTATTTTCCTACAGCCACTTTCGTACACTTTAACCTTACACAAAACTTGTACCGTGCACGTGACCTATTAACCTCAACAACTTGTCAGGGTAATTCACGACACACTGGGTGACGTGATGTTATTAATAGAAAGAGATTAGCGTGGGGCGCGAAACGCCACTTAAGAACGAAGCGAGGATTAAAAATTAATCCCACAGTCGACTGCCGTTCGGGATTAATTACCGGCAAGCGTTATCGTTAATTACAAACACTACACTCGACACAACTGAAAAAACTGATTAGTGACGTGTACTCAAGTGTCGGGCACGTGGAGTGAAACACATACAAACACAAACGTGCGCCAACAAAACATTCCTGCCGCGAAAGCATAAAGAATCACACACGAGCGCGACCGCGTTAAACTATTAATTTAATGCAATAATAACTAAAAAATATATAAATACTCAAACAAAATTATTTCTCTTATGATAATGAGTATTTCATGCAGGAGGATGGTCTGGCAATGGGGTCACCTTTATCGGGAATTTTAGCGGACCTATACTTGAACCACTTTGAGAATACATTTTTAATGTCTAGTCTTAATAAACAGCGAGACAAAATTAAATTTTACGTACGCTACGTTGACGACACTTTTATGATATTCAATGGAACGAGTAGACAAATAGAAAATTTGAAAGGATATATGAACAGCATAAACATGAAAATCCAATTTACCCTAGAAATGGAGAATAATAACTGCCTGAACTTTCTTGATCTCACTATCAGCAAATATAATGACCGTTTTAGATTCAAAATTTATAGAAAGCCCACCACCACGAATATTACTATTCATGCTGATTCGTACCATCCATATTCCCAAAAAATGGCAGCCTTCAACGCGTTCGTTCATAGAATGCTTGGTATTCCCCTTGAGCAAAAAGACAGAGTGGAAGAGACTAATATAATCAAAAGTATAGCTATCGCTAATGGGTATAACAGTGGAATCATAAACAAGCTTATAAGAAAACACTCGGTAAAAATCAATAGTAAAAGCAGATTAACCGGCCCATCTAAAGAAGATACTAAGTTTATAGTAACTGAGTACACGAATGTACTACCAGTCATTGTAAAGAATGAGCTGAAAAAACGTAAAATAACAGCGGCCTTTAAAACCACAAATAACATCAAAAAACGTTTGGGACAAAGAACTCATATCCCGGCTGAAGAGAAAACTGGAGTGTACAAGTACAATGCGATGACTGTGACAAATTCTATATAGGACAAACGGGCAGGCCGTCAGCCGAACGTTTTAAAGAACACCTGCCCAAAAGTGATATCTCGAAAACTAGATCCAGTTACACTCAGCATTTAATGCTGTATAATCATAAGTACTCAGACTTCCACACAAACTTTAAACTGCTTCATAATTGTAAAAAGGGTGCATACATGAACGCTGTGGAGGAATATGAGATATACAGGGCTTCTAAGTTACAAACGGACCAGCTACTTAATGACAAAGTTTCGTTCCGATCGAATCTGCTGTACAACACGGCTATCGATATCGATGGGTCAGCGGGCAATGATAACGGTCGTATAAGACAAATTGCAACAGTTGGTCGTTGGCAACGAGACGATGCGCATCGGACTGTGCCGTGACTGTGTCGGTGTTAAATTATGTGTGGTGTTTTTGTGTTTGTGTATTTTAACTAGTTGACGACCCCTTTTGGGTGAAGTTGATGTTTTTGTAGTATTGGAACCTGATGATGAGAATTTATTCTCGAACGCGTCGTTTTAAGAAAAAACCAAATAAGTCACAAGACGGAAATTAATACAGGTAATTGCCTAATATTAATTCTAAATATTTAGTAACGTGACTTGGAGACAATTAAAACAAAATGAATAATAAATATCGGTATGGACAACCATACATGACTTCCATGTTATAATATCGGTATGGACAACCATACATGACTTCCATGTTATAATATCGGTATGGACAACCATACATGACTTCCATGTTATAATATCGGAATGGACAACCATATATGACTTCCATGTTATAAGATTTATATTTAAAATCATTTTCGAAATGAAATATTTCAATAAAAACTATTTCTTTATACTTCTTTCTTCAGCCTTAACCACAGTACTGTGGTCACTAACGTATACCACCTCACGTTAGCGCATTCGATTTTCACTGATGATGGTAGTCGATGGCACTTCCGAAACGTCTGGTTTTGCAGACCCTGGATTGGACCACGGCCAAACAGCCCGGGAAGGAATTTTGACAACAAACCACTTCTTTGTTGCCGATAACGTAGTACACATATAAAAAATTATCCCCTCCCCCTTCAACTATAATTTTCATTTATAGAAAATTACCCCCACCCCGTTCAACTAGCCTCTTCATTTATAGATATTTCATCTACGTTTCTACAATGTATTATTATGATCTTATCAGGATACTTTATTTATAAAAATTAAGTACTTTACTCGTGTTAAAACATAAAACGTTGCAGGTAAACTACCCTTTCTCCGTAACCGATCTTCACCAAAATCAATAGTCCTTGGTCCTTTAGAATTCAGGAACGTAAGCAAAAAATTATTTGATTCTCTTTGAATGTGCGGGACTTATCGTTCGTCATAGAAAAAATTACCCTTGTTAAAACATAAAAACGTTGCAGGTAAACTACCCCTTTCTCTTAACCGATCTTCACCAAAATCATGCCCCCATGTATAATATTTATTTTTAAATTACAAACAAAATTCACTCTAATTTATTTGTCTTTTTGTTCTTCGTGCTAAATGGAATCGTCAAAATTATATTCCGTACACAGAACTTAATTAACCTTAAATAAAATGATCTATTTTTGTTTGTTTAGTCATTTTGTATCTTCAGATATCTTTATTAAAATATTCACCGAATTCATCACTTAACATTATTAGTTTCAGTATTGTAACGAACGTTTGTAGCCCTTAGCCTGCTCGTTATAACCAAGTCTCTAATGGCTTCCTACTCGTTAAAAGCGAATGTAATTATCATTACTAAGATACAAAACCAAACAAATCTCGTACTTTTGCTCGTTAAATCCGAGTTCTCGTTATTAGCGAGTCCCACTGTATTTCACAAATAAGATTTATTCCACAAATGTATTTAAGCAGCAATAGGTTGAATAGCCAATCACTAGTATGGTTAGTGCTCACCATAAAACGTTACGACGACTCCGTGACCGCGTTATCAGTCAGTGCAGTGAACAGTGGGCGGATTGCCATGCGAGGCGTAGATAATACCCCGCCGCTGTCCATATGATTCTCTACATAATATAACTTATAATAAAAATACAATGCGATTCACTGTTCACAGTAAACTCTTCCACACACAGATTATTGCAACTTTAACTTGTCCCGGAGTAAATAATGTTTTACTTTAATCAAAAACTTCATATTAATTTGTATATTCATTTTTACTTCCATGTTCCGTAACGAAATGGAAGTATGGTGATCGCGAAAAAAATCGTATTCGAGATAAGGACTGATTCTAATTGTACTACCCTCAAAACATGAACAAAGTCAGTTTCCGAAAAATGTCTGTGTGTGTAGTTTTTTCTATGGCGAACAATAACTGCCGCAAATTCAAACAGAATCAAATAATTTTTTGCATGTGTGTCCGAGTTGAAGAGAACTCAAGGCCTATTGACCTGCAACGGTTTACGTTTTAACAAGAATAAAATCTTAAGTTTGATAAAGTATCTTGAAAAGAAGGTCACAATATTCCACTGTAGAAAGGTAGATGAAATATCTTTAAATGAACAGGGTAGTTGAAGGGGGAAGGGATAATTTCTTGTACGATGTTATAAATTTATTCGACCGAAAACTTAAAAATTTCAATAAAATATTAACAACTGATATCGTTCCATGCTATGTCACCACGGATACGTAAACAAAATAATTTTTCGTTTTCAGAAACTCACAGATAACAAACGCTGGGCGGTATACGCTTTCTTTCGCGTTGTTTAAATAAAAGATAATTTATCAAATTAATTCTTTATTTTTAAAATATCAACAACTAGGAACAATTCGTATTTTGATTATCTTTCTCAGCGTTTTTACCAAAAGCATGCTGATATATTTGGTTTCGTTCTGAGTGTAGCCCTACATATTAAAAATAATTTTATAATCAATTAGAACATGGAAGTCATGTATGGTGCTCCTTACCGATTTTTTAATGATCTATAGGTTAAACTGAATACACGTGATATTTGATGATAACAAAATGCTAATTCATATGGATAACGAATATGTGCACTGACAACGTGTGTTGTTTAAAGGAAGTGATCAAGAAATCAAGAAAATCATCTGATTTTTGCAGAAATTCACAAAGCCTATGACACCGTACCGGTCTCAAACTTATGAACAAACAAATTAAGACAAACAGCGATGAATTTGTATGATGAGTCTAGGTCACACACAAATACAGTTACGAAATTACCATTCCGAAGAATTTGTTGCCGGGAAAGGTCTTCGTCAAGGATGTTGCATGTCTCCTACCCATTTTCAAATATATGTCGCAAAAGCTTTACAAACGTGGAAAAAGAAGTTTGAAGGAATGGGAGTAAACCATGGAGGAGTGTCCTTTGTACAAGCTGGAGTTTGCGGATGACCAGATGGTTATTGCGAATTACAAGGTAAAGATAAGGAATAACATGTGGCTTAGAGATAAAGACACAGAAAATAAAAAGTACCTGTCTATTGGCTCTCATACACTTAATGTGAGCTTAGACAATGAAGAAATACAGGTAGGCCTATGTGGGGGAATACACGTATTTAGGAGTAATTTTTTATGTGACTGGTAATAACGATAGAGAGATTACAAGAAGTATACTTCAGCGATGAAACCGGCTGGATGCCTCAGTACAATTTTTTGGAGACAGGATATTGATAAATGAGAAAATATAATATTTATGATGCATTAGTCAAAAGTAGCTTAGCTTCACTGTATGGAGCAGAAAGACGTTGCTGTCAACGAGCAAAACAACAAGAAATTAGAGGCAGTGGATGTGGACGTGCTCCGGAGTTCCCTAAGATGTGGATAGACGGAACTTTGTTTCAAAGGAACCATTTGATTTAGTATAGCCACGTCCACAGTTCCAAAGAAGGTGCAGTGGAAGTGGGGAAAAGATCGAGAAAATAATGGAAAGAAGGCATATTCCCGGAGCCATGGATGCACGAGATCTCGGGGATGGAAGGTGGAATGATCGCATCGAATGGATGTTAGGCATCGGACAACGCCGAAGGACGTTTTCAAACAGATTTATATAAAATAAAATAAGCTGCACACGACATGTGGTAAAAGCATTAGAAATTTGCGTACAAAATCAAAAAGTCCTGCCAGCGGCAGTATTTATTTACTCTAAGTAAAACTGGATAAATAACAAGACGAATGACAGTATTGTCAGTATACTCGATAGGACTGGTCAATATCGGCTAAAATGGTTCGAACAGTTTAACCGAATGGTCCGAAAGGGTGGAGAGGTGTGGGGCGTTGGAGTGACCAGCTCTAGTCTTGGGACCGGAACAAACCTAATCCTACCTGAAGATGATGACCCTAATTTAAACATAAAAGTAAACCATTTAATGTTTTTTTTTTTCAAGCCAAAATGATAATTTCTGATGATTAAATAAATCACAGATTATCAAATACAGTGCCTGACGTTCAAAAAAAAAAACAAGTTTTGTCAAAACACTGAACCATACATGCGCAAGTACATTTTTATGTTAACGTTCAGGCTAAACAGTACGGTTGAAGACGGTAACTTGAAATCAACACCTTTATGGACATATGTTTATAAAAACTATTATCTTCGTTTTTCATCTGTAGAACGCGTTCTTAAAAATATTTCCGTTACCTTATACAACATCCTCTATACCTCAATATCAATACGGGTTTTATTGTTTTGAAGTGCAGTATTGTATTTTCGTTTTCTCGGTTTTATTTAAGACAACTGTTGGAGGAGGCAAACACGGGCGGGCGGGCGGCGGACATGCGCAGTAGGCGAGGACATACTGACATTCTCAGCAGCGACAATAAGTGGGTCGTTCTCTCTCTCACCGTGTTGCTGCTATTGTCACTTCACACCGACACCGACAGCTAATTGTTTAACACTATACTTACTTATGTATGCCGTGACGTGCCCCGTAAACGTCCGCCAATACACCGAGAACCTATGACTGTCGAGTTCATTACCGAACCAAATACTATGCTGATACCCTGAGCTTACTGTTTCCACTCCTGATCATCTCAGCCATGACCAGGAAATTGGGCAAGATGATCGACGGCGCGTACATACGGCCATTACATACGCTTGCCCGGTCTGGGGTTAGGAAGTTGCAAAGCGTCCTCGACATGAGTCTTCGGGTAGCGCAGCGGCCAAAGTCCCCCGTCATTCTCATCTCGCCTTCTAAGGAGAGGACTTGGCGTCCGATCCCTAGACGACACTTTCAGGCGGCTGGCACGCAAATTTTATGCACGTGCGGCGAGCTTCCCAGACAATCCTCTTGTGGCTGGGCTGGGTAGGTATAGTATACGTCCAGGTGATTCGTGGAAACGCCCTCGCTGTATATACTACGCTAGTGTAGGCTAGCACAACAGACGAGAAACGGCCTGCTACATAGCAAGTCGCCCTACTTGGCCAGGGCCATGAGGAGGAGCTGAGGCTCCTGAAGGCAGCTCGGACGCACAACCGCGCAGCCCAGAGTCACTCATTACCGAACCGAATACTACGCTGATACCCTGAAAAGTTACACGGCAAGTAAAGGGGTTGAAGGTCTACAACCCGATTTCCATTAGTTGGTCAGTAAAAAGATTATATGGCTGTTCATAACCGTGATTATATGGCTTTCACCTAACCGTTTCACATGAACAGGTGTGATCTGTTGAACAACCGCTTACCAAGGGGACCGGAGACACTCTCTTCTATTAGGCTTACCATACCTTAGCCGAAGGCCCCCCCCTTTTTTTGGGGCGCAGGAGAGTCGTCCTCACCCTTCTCTCTTATGGCCTAGTATTCTTAATTAAGGAAGTTGTGTTAGTGGTTATAATCACAAACAAAATTAACACTGTTGAACAGCACTATGGAAAAATTATTCCGATTAGCGCTTACAAGCTTCACAGCTCATCGTCAGCTCAGATTTCCGATCTGACGACGATCTGTGAAGGTTTTAAGCGCTAATCGGGATAATTTTTCTACAGTGGCCTAGTATTTGGTGGCTTTGTATCTGCAATTACTCCGGCAATATACCATTGAACCCATGGCTGTCGAGTTCATTTCCAAACACGGAGTACACACAGGGCAATTACTCCGGCAATATACCATTGAACCCATGGCTGTCGAGTTCATTTCCAAACACGGAGTACACACAGGGCAATATCTCCGGCAATATACCATTGAACCCATGGCTGTCGAGTTCATTTCCAAACACGGACTACACACAGGGCAATTACTCCGGCAATATACCATTGAACCCATGGCTGTCGAGTTCATTTCCAAACACGGAGTACACACAGACTGTCACACCGACTATCTTGTCTTATCGTAAGTATAACCTGATCCACACAGTGACCTAAGTAGGTCATGCTACACACGAATTTGATGGACACCACTCCACTTGAAGCTAGAAACGACCTCAGACAGGCCATCAAAATTAGAATACGGTTCATATATATGTCACTAACACAGTTTGCTATACACATGCATAGAACAAGTAAGAAGACATTTCTACTATCTTGGACGTGACGTTACTTATGATCAAGATAGAGATATAGAAAATAAAGTGACGAATTTCACAAGAACGTGTGAAACGATTTGGAGAATTGGGAAATAAATGTAGAACGGAAACCACTTAATGTAAAATTTCCTTAAAATCTGTATTCCTTAAAATTTTATAAAACAATGGCAATACCTACACTACTGTTGGTTCTGAAACTTCGGTCATAAAGAAAAATGATGAACGGAAGATAGAAACAGCAGAAATGAAAAATTTGTAAGATCAGTTAAAAGGCGTAATAATAGACGAGATCGAATAAGAAATGAGGAGGATAAGGAGTGATTTAGACATTTTTTTGCAGTTAAAGAAAGGATTAACGAATACAGAATAAAATGAATTCAACATATAGATAGAATGGAAGAAAGTAGAATACCGAAGATAGCGAAAGATTACAACCCTAGAGGCAAAAGAAAAGTTGGTAGGCCTAAGAAATGGGGACTGTGGAATAGGAACAGGCCGCTAAAGCCTAAAACCGTTAAGAAGAAGAAGATGATGAACAAAGGAATTAAGGAGAATTTATGGTCCAGTATGTTAAAGGGATGTATGGCGGATACGTTATCTTATAATTAAGAATAATACGTACCCTTTGGAGATGTAGACATTACAAAATATATTAAATAATCAAGGCTGATGTGGGCCGGGCGTTTGATGGGGATGATGATGGAGATAAAATACCGAGGAAAGTCTTGACAATGCAGCAACTGGATGGAAGAAGAAAGAGAGGCAGACGAAAGCTGCGATGAATGGACTGATAATGTGACCAATGATGCAAAACTATTGGGGTCTGAAGAGCCATCGCGTCCGATCGGCTCTAAGAAACCTAAGAAAAGGTGGACTGTGGAATAGGAACCGTTAGGCTAAACCCTAAAACCGTTAAGAAGATAATGACACGGTATACTGTATGTAGGCAAAGACGAAAAGTGTGTCAAAAGATAGGTGCCAGAAACGAACGTAGTAAGAAAAACATTGGGTATGAAACACAAGACCATCGAGAAAGGAACGAGAAAGTTCAGTGAAAGAATCAATACGGACAATATCACACAGTCAGGAGAGAAAAGCAGAATCGGTTGAGAATATTGATGGAATTGGCTAGAGGGACAAGAAAAGAAGATTATTCATCTTGTTATTTGAAATAGCAGTCTCTGTAATTCAAACTTTGTCATGTTTACTTGGTGAACTGTCGAGCAAGTAAACACGACACAGGTGGAACAAAATAAGAGAAGGCTCGGTCTGCTTAGAAAAGAGGTAAAAGAAAGCTCAGTGAAGTCAAGAGTATTATGCATACTTACCAGACGGCCACGTACGACCATTGTGCCGCCAGAGCCAGAGAATGTGCGGGTTCTCCTGCTAACTAGACACACCACAACAGGTGGTACGACTGCAGCACCACTGCCACTGCTCACACTACTGACTCACTACTACTGTTGTTCTGTCATTCATAACGCTCCGTCCCACACGCTTGGCGAGAATTATTAATTATAATCATTATTATCTGGAATCACATAATACCGTCGAAACAAAATACGTTTTTTTTCACTTCAGTTTGTTACGACGACAAGAACACGCACAACTGTGGAGCAGCAGACAGATCTCTCTCAATGACACTTCGCTAATCCACTGATAAAACTTATCTCGTCACTGTACTGATTACAATTATTATTTTTTTGTCTTTTTTATGCTAAGTGTTTATTTTATTTTTTTTTTGAACGAATTACATCAATATGAAATGAAAGGAAAAAACAACCTGAACACAAAAAATACCCGACAACTTACACAACACTGCAATCACAAAACAAAATTATATTCGTTATCTGTCCATTGTCACAGTGAATGCTGTCCGTGATAAGAAACCCCTCTCTCACACTCTCTCTCTCTTGCTATTTGAACAATCGATATATAGGCCTACCAACTTTATGTGACAAAATTTACCGCCGTTTAGTGCAGGCACACAAGACGGTCACTTGTCAGACTTTCTTCCGTTGGCATCGACACCAGACGACCCCCGCCATGCTCACACAACAGCGGACCCGTACATACAATTTCTGTGTGTGGCCCCTACAACAACAAAAGCCAGCGGCCACACTACGGGGGTATATAGGTGTCGCCGAGGCGGTAAGTCGACTGTGTGGATACAGTTGGTCGTCGGCACAGTTTGCAGTGTCGGAGCGTGCGCGCTGGCCGCGTCCGCACAGCCGGGGTTGTTCAATCAATACAGCCCGAACCGCCCCCGCCACCGCCCCCACCCCCACCCCACACTACACACAGAAGCTATCAACTAATGTGTTTGTTATTTGATCCAATCGTACGATAATAAACACAACGACGACAAATACCGCCAAACGAGTATCCTTCAAGGGCGAAGCGTGCGCGCGCGCACACACCCCGTCCGTCTTAAATTATTCACGTTGCTTTAATTCCGGTAAGCGGAGACACGCCACACGCATAGGAACGGACGCCTTACTTGAATATACTTCACGAAAATCAAACAAAACTCTGCTATAAATACAGCGCGTGCGAACTGCATGTGTTTAACTTTGTTCAACGATGGGGGTGGGGTGGAGGAAGACGAAACGCTGGTATGACGTCATACGGTACACGCACACGCACACGTCTGACCTGACCTCAAGCGGTGTCGGTCGGGGGCGGCCTTGACATAACGGGGTGCCTATTTCAACCCCAGCAAAGCGCATTCACTTCACTAATCAAGTGAACGTAACTGGGGGGTGGGGGAGGGAGAAGAAGAAAAAGAAGGGCGAGCGCGCCCGTTCCTTCAAATTACACTTTCACTGACGGAACTGCGGGTTCACACACGCACGCGCGCGCGCACACATACAATAAATTCTCAAACTGATTCGTTAAGGGGACACGGAAAGCAAACTCGTTTTTAGCACTAACTAAAAGTTGAGGTTTTCTGAATGCACTGATGTGCAACACTTGTTATTCGTTATTCATTATTATCATCTTCAAGGATTAAACCAACGATGGTTTGTTCCGGTTTCAAATAGGCAAAGATTAGAGCTGATCACTCCACCGCTTCCTCGGACGTCCCACACCTCTCCGTCCCTTCGGCTTATAGTTCCATACTTGTTTGGGGATGCGGCAGTCATCCATTCGGCAAAGATGTTCCTACCTATTCAGCCGATACCGGGCGATCCTGTCGAGTATACTCATAATATTCAGTTCCTGCCGTATATCTGTGTTTCTTCTATGATAATGGAGAGTATACCCTGCCACGTGCCTCAGAAATCGCATTTCAGCCGCTTGGATGCGACAGGCCTGGCCTTTCGTTAAAGTCCAATTCTCAGACCCGTACAGAAGTGTGGGAAGAGCCATCACCTTATAGAATTTTAGGATTGTTCCTTTACTTCCTCCATTATGTGTTCGCTTAATGGTTCCGCACATAAGGTTGAACTTATGCAGCTTATTCACAACGTCGTTGCTTGCATTATAAGACGCACTGCAGTCCAGGTATTCAAAACTGCTAATTTGTTCCAGGACAGAACCATCTATAACAATTTTTGCCCGTATGGGATCACTTGTTATTCTGAACAGAAATCTGCATCACAGTATATATATTGCACCTGCCGTTTACTTTCACAAACTGTCAACTTGAAGAATGACCAACTCATGGCTTGTGTCGCATCTTTAATGATACTTGGTGTAGGTTGACCACAGCAGTTGCCATAGGAGAAAATTATAGTGGCAAAACCAATATTCCTGAGTCATAATGACTGAAATAAAACCTATGTTAAAGAGATCTTAGTTATACAAAACCACTGAAAAAGTGTCTCCACGGAAAAACCAAAAACACCGATGAAAGAGTAAATAACTTGATTTGGTCACGCGTTCCTAAAAAATATATTTGTAACAAAGAATAAATAAATTTAACAAATTCACCTAAGATCCTTTATAAAAGTACATCTGTAGTCCTGGATCCGAATGGTAGACTCTCAGGTGACATTCCAATAAATAAGGGAGTTAGGCAGGGATGCTGTGTTTCCCCAACTTTGTTTAATATATACATTGACATGTTGAGAGCATGGAAATCCAAAGTGACTTCGGGAATACACCTTAACAAATCAATTTGCATGGGTTCCCTCCTTTATGAGGATGACATAGTTCTTATTCAAGAAAATGAGGATGATTTGCAAAGAGCTATGTTAAAATTACAAGAAGTGGCAAGAGAGGACTCGCTGACAATTTCAGTAAGCAAGACCAAAACCATGGCCTTTAAAGGTAAATATTCCGTGAGGAATAAGCTAGTTATAAACAGCTTAGAACAAGTGAGCTGTTTCAAATATCTCGGCTGTGCAGTAAGCTATGAATCTGAATGTGATATAAGAGAGAAGATAAATATATTTAGGAATATTTGTGGCTCTATTCATAGAAAACTTATAAATAAAACAAGACACCGCACAAGGATTAAATTTTATAAGACAACTGCAATACCCACGTTGATATATGCGAATGAGGCGTGTGTCACGACATGAAAGGAAAGCGGCAAGATTCGGAGTGCTGAAATGCAGTGTCTTCGAAGTACTTTAAATTATACATTGCAAGATAGAATAAGGGATGAAGAAAGCAGAGCATAACTCGAAGTAAAGGTCATAAATGAAATTATTTCAGTTTACAGAAGACAATGGTGGGATCATCTGCAAAGGATGACAGAGGATCGATTGCCGAAAGCGGCACTGAATTACAAAGCCACTGATAGAAGAGACGTGTGTCGTCCGAGGATGAGGTGGATGCCGGAAAAGGTTTATATAACCTAATCGTTGAAGAACAACAAAGAATACTCTTAACCTGATATGTTAGGCTCTCACGGCCGTGGTGTAACGCTGTCGAGCGAAACAGACATTTCGGCCCCACCACTGGGGGCCATCTTCAGTGTTAGCGATTTAGAAGGTAACTGAGTTGATGTTCGCCAGTTTCCACAGTACTGTGGCAAAAGATTAAGAGCAATTTACCTTTTAAATCGTAACACTAAAGATCGGCTCTCCAATGGTGGGGCCGAAACGTCTGTTTCGCTCGACAGCGTTACACCACGTCCTAATAGTCCGACAATGAGTCACAACTTTAATAGAATACTCTTGAATTTGGTGTCTATGAAGCAACAGCTTCTTTCAGTGATGGAAACAGCATAAAGTGTGATATGTCAAGTTCTGTGGGTATTTAACACGGCAAAAGAACTGTTCAAACAATGAAACGTTTTGACAGGGAGCGAGTTCGCGATGCAGAAAATTCCGTCAGCGAATACGAGCTGGAAGCTAGGAGACAAAAGATTAACCCTGAAACTGAAAAAAAAAAAAGGAAACTGAAAGAATAATTTGGCCCTACAACGTATTAAAATCAGTTTTTTTTCGATTACCGAAAATATAGTTTTTCAATACATAAGGAACATTATCTCGACAACCACCACACCAATCATTGTGAAATTTTCACACAATGTGTACAGTATGTGAATACATATATACTGAGTTTTTTCTGTCATGTTAAATGCAAATTTAGTCATTACACACATGGTTTTCATAAAAATTCAGTAACTTTCACAGGTTTAATGGGGGGAAAAATTGTTTACATTTTCTATGCTACATTTAAAAAACAAAAAACTCAGCTTTAGTGGAAAGGTCTACTGAGTCTGTTGTGAACATTTCAAACGGACTGGTTCAGTAGTTTTTTTACAAAGTTTTAATGGAGGACTGCTCTGCATGATAAAATGAAACTGTCAACATGGACTTGGCCAGTGTTTGTGGAGCTTAATCAATGTAACGACCGTAAGCCAACAAAAATGTATTATGACTGCCTCGTTTTAAACATTTAACGTTGGTTATCAAAGCACCTAGACCTGTTATCAGTCGTAATTAATGTTCTTTTTTCAGTGTTTTAATCATTAATTAATGTCAGACGCCTTTCAGTGTTTCCACCATTATCAAATCCTAAACCACGACCTAGGTTTAGGACTTGATAATTGTGGAAACACTGAAAGGCCTCGCCGGAGCATGACAGGTAGCAGTTCAGCAAATAATAACCACGGCAAAGTTGGAATTACAGAGACTGCTAATTCAAATAACAAGATGAAAACTTCGTTTTGCCTTCGCGACCTTTACGTTGTTCGTATATTCCTAAATATCGATCTTTGTTTCGCATTCGAGTGCTAAAGTTCTAAACTATTGACCTTCCTTTTGCCTAGGAAATCTCTATATACTACTGGTAAACGCCTAAACAGTGATCTTCCTTTGGCTTCAGGAGCTGTACACAGTTGATGGTGCGCTAAATATCGATATTCCTTTCGCCTTCGAGATCTCTACACTCCTGGTAAAGTCCTAAATATTGATCTTCATTTTGCGTTCGGCAGCTCTACATTCGTGGCATGTTTGGGGAGGGGCGCACACACACACACACACACACACACACACACACACACACACACACACACACACACACACACACACACACACAGTACTTAGACCATATAACGCACTGAACAGTAACAACTTCCCGAATGTTTGTTTGTGTCGCTTCAAAGTCCCGCACTAAGTAACTGCAGCCAGTTTTTATAACAATAATTACATAAAAAACTACAAAACTTTCATTCTGAAGTGAAAGCCGTGACTCAATTTGTGCTCAATTTT
The DNA here is from genome assembly GCA_034769895.1 of Magicicada septendecula. Lineage (NCBI taxonomy): Eukaryota > Metazoa > Arthropoda > Insecta > Hemiptera > Cicadidae > Magicicada > Magicicada septendecula. Next base: position 10,732,370 of record CM068371.1, on the reverse strand, counting down.
CTTTCTTCGTTTTTTTTTCGCCGGATACGCGTTTAATTAGAAGAAAACGCAATCTCATAAATAATTTTCACAGCTGGTTAGTTTCTCCGAGAAGCACACGCGTACGACAGATGACACACTGAGCTACTGACAACACCGGACGATGCTGCTCTCTACCGCTCGTTAACGAAACCATGCCAAGAGTTTTCACCTGCCATGGGACCGACAACTGACTGTTGTCCCAAAAATAGAAACGTCAAATGGATGACGATTACGTCAAACAAAACGACGAAATTAGTCAAATGTGTCTTTCATGGGAGCAAATAACAACAGCTAGTAGGTACTCTCCTACGCGGCACAACTTCAGATTATGTTAACAGAAAACAAACGTAAATGTTAGTCTACACTCCCGTTCTGTCACTATACTGTACAACTACTGTACATGCCTTGACAAAAACCTGCTGAGAAATACTTATGAGACATTATTATGCGAGGGTCAGTTGAAAAGTTCGCGGAGCGACATCTATAGCTTAGCAGTAAAACTAAATTTTTTCGTGTGCTGCAAGATTTATATTTTATGTAAACTCCTGTTAATTTCCAAATCTATCTATCAATTTATTCATTGTTTAGAAGCTATTTAAATTGACGTCTCATGCGTGTTTTGAAAAACGGACAAAATCAAACATCGTGGTGTGATTGTTTGTTAAAAAAAATTGTTTAGCGTCAACGGAAATTCAGAACGAAATTGTAAATGCCACAGGAGATGCTGCGACTTTAAAACCAAGGGTTTGTATATAGGTACTTGAGTTTAAACGTGGACGCCAAAAAAATGGAACAACTCCAGATGTGGCAGCCATCTTGCACAACGCTTTTTCACACAAAGTTCTTGAGTTAAAGTATGATGCACACGCTCATATGAGATGCCTATAATTTCATCAACGTCATCCACTCCTCAGTCTGCGGTCTTCCAACACCCTTTGAAATTTTTTTAATAATGACATTTTTTGTTGCACTTTTTGGACGTCCACTGCTGGGATCGTCTTCACTGCTTGTAGGACCAAGTTTAAACTCGAGTGTGCCCCAGTTTCTGAAGGCGCAGCATCTCCCAACACATTTACAATTTCGTTATGATTTCTCATTGGCGCTAAAACATTTTTAACTGAGAATTTATTACAACACGATATTTGATTTTATGCATTTTAAAAACACGCGTGACAGGAAAATATCAAACAGCTGGTAAAAATTGGCAGATATATCTGGAAATTAACAGATGTTCACGCGAAATATACGTCTTGCAGCACACGAAAGATTTTAGTTCTACCACTGAGCTATAGATGTCGCTCCGCGAACTTTTCAACTGACCCTCGTAGCACTGTTTTAGCAAGTTATTTACGGTTATTCCGAGAAACCAGATATTTGTTGTGAGGATGATCCCATCTTGAATTACTAACATCATGACAATTGTTCGAGTTATAAACGCCAAATGCGGTACAATGTAGCGGCAACAGGTTTATTACGCTCGCTCCAACACATCTGTGCACAATAATCCCATACCAAGAAACACCCAATGATTAATTCATACATACAGTGTCCTTCAATCGCTTATCAATACTACGTGGAGCTGGCGACAGTGGTGCCGAATATGGGAAATTCCCTCCTCCGCCCCACGCAACACTGGAAACTACAGACGATGAAATCCAAAAAATAACATTTCTACAAAACTATCTGTGCACATTATGAGATCTACCAGTCCATATGTGAAAGTGAGAGCGTGTCCAGGGAGACGCAGACGGGTGGATGGTAACCCCATATAAATTTGCCTTCTTTAGGAGATAATCCCCTAATCATTGTTAGAAATATCATGACTTACGGCACAGAAGTTTGGACTACTAATAAACACACAAGAACAAAATTAATGACACCAGAGATGGACTTTTGGAGACGTTCGGCAAGAGTATCCAGACGTGAGAAAATTAGAAATGAAGTCATTAAGGACAGAATGAATCTGAAAAATTCAATTGCCGATTTTATTCAAACAAAAAAATCACAATGGTATCGACACGCGAAAAGAATGGTACAGGAAAGATTGCCAAGGAGAGTTATGGAATGGACCCCACCAGGAAGAAGGAAAAGAGGATGACCACCTATCACCTGGATAGAAGAAAATCTGACTATATTGAGGGAACGAGAGATTGAAGATCTTTGGATGGACAAGCCGCAGTGGAAGATGAGAATGCAATCACTTCTGTAATCTTTGATTCCCGAAAATGTGTAAACATTGTAACAACCGGAATCGCTGCGGTGTTAATGGGACCAGTTGTTGCACAACGTTTCGACTGCTACAATAACTGTGCTCGTGGTGTTACAGACCCGAGATTCCTTCACCAACACCACCAATCTACAAAGTAAAACACAGCTAAGAAAAACTACATAAAATGAATAACCACTACCGTAAATCCGCTTGTCAGAACAGGGCAGCACGACACTGTTCAGCCGACCTACAGCATAAGTAGCGGTTCTTCTTTTTGTTACCATATTAGTTAATATACATACAATGCTTTTATTACTTCCATGTTCCATAAGGAAATGGTGATGGCGAAAAAATCGTGTTCGAGATAAGGGCTGATTCTGACTGTACTACCCTCAAAACAGGTCATTTTGAAGGAAAGTCAATTTCCGTAAAGTGTCTGTGTGTAGAATGTTTTCTATGCCGAACAATAACTGCTGCAAATTCAAACAGATTCAAATAATTTTTTGCACATGTCCCCGAGTTACAGAGGACTCAAGGCCTATTGATTTTGGTGAAGATCGGTTAAGGGGAAGGGGTAGTTTACCTGCAACATTTTATGTTTTAACATGAGTAAAGTACTTAATTTTGATAAATAAAGTATCCTGAATAGGTGATAATAATCCACTGTAGATGAAATATCTATAAATGAAAAGGATAGTTGAAAGGGTAGGGGGTAGTTTTCTATAAATTAAAGTGATAGTTTGAGGGGGGAGGGAGGGGATAATTTTTTATATGTGTAGGCTACTACGTTATCGGCAACAAAGAAGTAGCTTGTTGTTAAAATTCCTTCCCGGGACCGTTTGACCGTGGTCCAATGTTTTCTACAAAACCAGATGTTTCGGCAGTGCCATTATCAGTGAAAATCGAGTACGCTAACGTGAGTTGGTATACGTTAGTGACCACAGTACTGTGGTTAAGGCTGAAGAAATAAATAAGTAGTTTCTATGGAAACATTTCATTTCGAAAATGATTTTAAATATAAATCTTGGAACATGGAAGTCATGTATGGTTCTCCATACCGATTTTTAATATACAAAACGTTGAGAAGCTTCGTGTATTCATTAAATAAACGCATGCAGCTTTCGTTGACTTTGAAAAGGCTTTGATAGTGTACATAGAAATCTGCTGTGGCAAGTATCAGAAGAACAGAGAAATCCATAACTTAACAAAAACTATAGTGGAACAACAATATATGTCAAAAGTAATTGTAGGATATCACAACAAATATCTGTCAATCAAGGTGCCAGACAAGGGTGCAGTATACCACCTACGCTTTTACATTCATATTGACGATCTGGTAAGGAAATGGAAACAACTGATGAACCCTGGTATTAAGTTAAAAATCACGAGACAGATATGCTGTTGTTTGCTGACGACTTGCTTGTAATTCAAAATACAGAATCAGTTTTTAAGCTTAATCAGATTTGCAAACAACAAAATACGAAAATCTCCACTACAAAAACAAAAGGTAATGGGATTTTGAGGCAAGGAACAAATAAACACAAAAATAATTATTAATGATCAAATTGTAAAACAGGTGAGTAATTTTAACTACTTGGGAAATTATATTGGCTATGATAAAAATTATGATATTAACATTAACTTAGGAAAGTTCCAGACGATCTGTAGGTCAAACGATAGTATTTTTAGAAACAAGGTACGTGTCGAGGGACAGAATTAAAATTTTAAGGTCCCTATTTTGTACTATGGTGTGCATTATGGACAACAACCAACAAACAAGAAAGTAAAATACAGGCCTCGGAAATGGCGTTCTTACGAGGAGTTAAAAGGTGTTCTAAACTTGATCGTATAAAGAATGAATGACGTCGTAAGAGAAGAATTACAAGTTTTCAAGTTGAATGAAAGACTAAAAGATTCTAAACAACGGTTGAAATAACACTTAAAATAAGACTGTCCGATTTAAGAATGGCCAAACAAGTCTGCAAACATAAACCGAATAGGACACTGACGATTTAAAAATTATTTAAATAGCACAAATTAAAATTTTTGTTCTTATAACAAGTGAGAGTATTATCCACCCCTTATCTGTACCTAGATTCCTGTATCAACGTGCAAATTGTCCAGTACGAACACGCAAAGTACACTGTTATTAAGCGAAAACTAATAATTCTTTTAATTAAATAAAAGACATATTAATAATAAAGGAAATATCTAACTCATAACAAAAGGTAGCATAATTTATTACTAGTTAATTAATGAACAATTAATAATACTAAAGGAACGAACTACTTTTCTCAGCGCGTAAACCGTGCCAGCTTACAGACTCCTTGCCGCTAAACAACGTCCAGTCGCTGGAGAAACTTCGACATGTAAGCAGGTCAAAAATGTGTTGCAAAGTTACACTTAGGTGTATATCGCTAAACAACGATACAACCAGACGTCAGTTGTTATATCTGATTTAATCCAATGTAGCGTTGGGATAAAACTCAAAAACTAGAAATGTAGTGCGTGGAGCAAATATTGGTAATATATAAAAAAAAAAACTTAGCCGACACATCTCTTTACAAACAGTAAGTGGTAAGATATGTTCCTTACCATATGAAAGTAACATCAGTGCTGCTAAAATAAGAACAATTAAAATGTAAAATGTGAACAACCAACTCCAGAAGAAGAAAGTTACAACAACAACCGTATGAACTTCAAGTAGCAGAATCCAATCGTCATGACCTAGACTACAATTCGGAAACAATCAACTAAATGGAGGATCCAGAGAAACAACGAACTACACCCAAGAAGACCTACTGAAGAAGACCATCACGAACACCCACCGCAAACTCACGTTCTATTCAGGTGATATTAAATCATAACTTCTGTGCATAACTTGTTTTTTTTTTTAAACCGAAACAAAAAGAACAGTAAAGTTTCTTGTAAAGACTTTTAGATAACTTAAAGATTAGCATATAAATGTTTGTAATTTCTGTAATGATATAGTAATAACCTGATGATGTTTAAAGGTAAAGTAATTCTGAAAATTACACCGGACTATTCTTCAAATAGTTTGGATGATGTTGTGATATATTAGAATATTGCAAAGTTAAGATCCGGATCCGTGGTACTTGAAATAATACACTGCTGGATGATTCTGAGATAAAAAGAGTAAAAATTTTAAAGAATATTTAATGTAGAATTTTTAAGAATTTTTCTTTTAAAAGTAAAGTACGTAAAAAATTAAAGGATGACCATTAAAGCTATTACTTTTATACTTAGTTAAAATAAAGAATAAAGAGATGTTTTCGCTAATACCCAGAGAGTGAATAAATTTATGTAAACCTTGACTAATTCCTGATATATACATTGTCATAATTTGTTGGTAAGTAAATTTTACTAACTGAGGCAGCTAGTTTAATTAACAGCGAACAATTGAACTGGTTCCCGATGTTATAATGTCTTTGCAGGAGAGACGTTATAACACTGGTGTGTGGGTAGAGATGGCTGGAGGATCTTTGAAGACGGAACAGGCAGCACCTCGCCTATGCTGTATTGTGAACATGATGATGATTTCTTTTGTAATGCAAATTAGGATACGTAAAAGACCAACGCTATTTTCGTAAAACAGATTTTGATTTTAATATTAAGATGAAAACCACTGAAGTTTCGTCGAACAATGAGAGAGAGAAAAATGCAGGGAAATTCTATTTTACCGGTAAGACTGGTTCATGCACGCATTTGTACTTCGTAGAAACAGGAGGTTATAAAGTACAATATACTGTATACCGTTATTGATACGTAACACAGCAGCGGCGATGTAATATTCATGTGTTCCGTTGGCTATTTCTGTCCTCTATCATTACACGGTTCCACACAAAAGTCAAACTATTTTTAGCGTTTCGTGTTGCACGTCACATTTCACGTTTATGTTCTACGTGTGTTCCTTCCACTAATCTTAAACTAAATCATAATTTATAACCTGTCTGACAAACTGTATTGGCACCGTGGTCCGCCACAATATAATTCCACCTCGCTTCCTCTTTCTCACACCTTCTCGCCCCCGTTTATTGTGTATGAACGCTGTACATTTATTATTACAAACATTTCAATACTAGATAATTTTTAAATTATGGGGAAAATAGAATAATCTCGATTACTCTGCTATTTCTTTAGCAATCTAACAACTGTAGCGCACACAACCATACAACAGACACCAAAAATTCGAAACATTCGGATTTGGGTGACTTACTTGACTTACGTCCTTAAATTCCTAGGTGGAACGTAGGGCCTCAACGAAATTTGTTCAGCGTGTTCTGTCAATTGCCAGGGCCTTCACCTCCCTCCAGCCAGCTCTCTTTCCATAGTCCTCTTCCAGGTGTTCCTCGCTCTTCCACGTCTGCGGCTACCTTGCGGATTCCAATTCAGCGGCTGTCTAGCGATATTCTGGTGGTCTTCTCAGGGTGTGACCGATCCACCTCTTATTTTCTTCTCTTTATCTGTAGTTGGATGGTACTCTAACTTGTGTCCCCCCATAGATCTCTGTTCAAGATGGTCTTGGGGCACCAAATTCTCATTATGTACCTCAGGCAACGGTTTATGAAAGTCTGTAACCTTGTGGTAATATCCTTTGTCACTTTCCAGGTCTCACGTCCATACAGCAACACCGATTTGACATTTGAGTTAAATATTCTGAGTTTTGTCTTCCTGCGTATATAGTGTTATCTCCATACTGGTCTTAACTGTGCAAATGCTCCTTTTGCTTTCTTTATACGACTTATCACATCCCTAAGAGCACCTCCATCTTGACGAACCATGCTACCCAAAATTGCAAAATTCCTCAACCCTTTCTATAAGTCTTCCGTCTAGTATCAAATCAGAATTATTTCTATGGTTAATACGCATTTCCTTGGTCTTTTTCTTACAGTTAATTTTATTCTAATTCCGTGCTGGATTTCCAAAATTTTTTTCCAACGTTTGATCTCTTTTGTGATGGCCCTGGATTACCAAAATTTTGAAATTTCCAAAACGTAACACTACATTCAGATTGTAGTCGAAATTCTCTTTAATCTGATATCTCTCATGAGTTTTTGCGATTTTATCAACATTTTCACCCACTTTTTTGGCACCGACAGCCAAAACATTTGAAATCTTCAATATTGAACACTATAATGATATTGCGGTTAAAATTACCTTTAATTTCATACTCCGCATAGGCTTATGCGATTTTTCACAATTTTGCCTCCCGCTCCGTCTCTATTTTCTGGTGGGGGGGGGTTGAATGTCAAAAGCAACAGGATACTGCAGGATAAAGTATGGACACGTAAGCCAAGTTTTACGAAAATCACTATATGCGTTCTAAAGTCATCGTGAGACATGCCGCAAATAGACAGAGAAATGCCAAACATTCCAGTTAAAACTGAGAACCAGCTTAGCTCGTACAACAAACATTTACACTGACAGAATAGAGTTCTATTCTAATGTAAGTTATTCAAATCATTATCAGTTAAACCAATAGTGTATTTTCATACAATAAACAAAGTAATTGGTAAAAGTGACAAGTGTGGGACCAGAACGAATTTCTCGAGTGACCAATTATGGTACAATAAAAATAAACGCAAGAAGGGTATTTTACAACCTTCTCTATAGGCCCACAGTCATGAAACAGTTCTAGTACAGAGCCGTTACAAACTAACCGTTCACAATTCACGAGGTTAACACACACCGTCTAACAAATTAATAAACGATAGCAGCGCGAATATTGTTCTATTGGCCTACACATGAACAACACACAACGCCCGCGTTTCGTTTTAAATGCTGCATCCACATGACGAACAAAACTCCCTGTCAGGTATTAATTCGTATGTTAATAAAAACCGTAGTTAACCTACCCGAGACAAATGAACAGAGCACCGTGACAAACTATGTAAGAATTCCACCCAAAAGTATGAATCAATGTAACAGGGAATGCATAAAACGTCGAGAGTGTATCGCAAACCAGCAAATGGGCTACAATTGAAATAAATGTTTTTGTATATACGTATATTTTGGGAGGAAGGAATGGAGGGGGAGAGGGAGAGGGAGAGGAAGAGGGGGAGGGAGGGCGGGAGGGAGGGAGGGGGGGAGAGAGAGAGAGAGAGAGAGAGAGAGAGAGAGAGAGAGAGAGAGAGAGAGAGAGAGAGAGAGAGAGAGAGTGTATATACGTATAAGTGTGTGCATTTGTAAACGGCAAAAGAGCTTGTACGTATACGTGATCCGAACAATGACTATATTCAGACATATCGGCTCAGTACATAAGGAACTAGTTCTTCCGTTTCCAAAATGATGAGTGAAAGGCAATACTTGCAGGTAGGAGAAGACGCTGTAAAACTGTTTGTTCTCCAAGACTTCTCGACGGTCATGTTTATTGCAGGCGTATTGTTCGCGCAAGGAACACTTTGGGGCCACACACGTTATCACATTTACCCCAAAGTAATTATTAAATTGGTTTTCCAAGGGTCGCCAGTCGTAAATAGTATACTCACATATGTGCAAGTTATAGAATTAAAGTACAGTAAAACTTACGAAGTAGAATTGCATTAATATCTGACTTTTGTATAAGGTGGAAGCTTGTCGAATCCGGATAAAACTTCGGTGGTTCCGCTTTGAACAAGTTTCATTGTACTACCGGTTTTAAAACATGCGTTACAAACATCTGCCCCGCCAGAGACTTGAGCCAATTTTCCACAGCCACCGCAAGTTCGTCACCGCTTTCAGATTCTGGCACTGGCACTTGTCAACACGTCTTCGCGCTTAAACGTTCACCTTAGCCATTTACTTAAACTGCAGACTGATCAATGCGGACACTTGGTTGATAATACACCAAAATCAGGCAAATATGCGCCTGTATATTTACAACAATACAAGAGTAATATCTACAAATACACAGCCAATAAGTACTCACCAATATCTACAGCAATAGCAACTGCTACGAGAACTTTGGCTTACCTGTAAATACAGAAAAAACAACTATTATTTCAAGTACTATGTAACACACAAATTATCTTAACAAAACGTTACGCGACATGGACATGCCTTAAAATAAATTTTAATATCGTTCTATTAAATTCTTTGTGCCCTTAGTTACATCTCCCCGCCCTACATTAAGCAAGTATTTAAGTAAAGTTAAACTGAGGACCAGTCTTAATGAAAACCGAACATATTTATTGTTAATATTGAACATCTGACAAGACTGTCGGCTACAGGTCTCTGCTAGAAAATCTAAAACGATGGCATTTCAGGGCAGGTATCCTGTAAGAACTAAGATAGTCGTGAATAATCAGATTTTCGATCAGGTTAGTCATTCTAATTACCTGGGTTGTAATATCTCATATGGAGCTGATATTGATTGGCATAGTAAGCTAACAAAATTTAGACACATCTGTGGAACAATTCATAGGTACCTGAACAAAAAAACACGGAAGGATAGCGGACTGTTATAAAACTCTGGCTGTCCCCACATTCCTGTATGCTAGTGAGACATGGACTCTTGGTAAAAGGGACGTGCAGAGGATTCAGGCAACCGAAATAAAATTTCTAAGAGCGACGCAAGGTTGTTCTCTCTTGGATCGGAGAAGGATATCAGAAGCGATTTAAACATTGTATCATTGCACCAGCAGATTGAAGACCACAGAAGGAGATGGTGTGAACACTTGAATCTGATGCCTGATATCCGTGTACCTGTGGCTGCCTTGGGTTGTGACCCTACAGGGAACAGAGATGTCGGTAGGTCGAGGAGGAAAAGGGATCCGGAACAGGTCTAAGACCTAGTCCTTGGAGTGGCGATGATGATGACAATACCGAGCATAGAAAACTCAAACAGGCCTAACTGTCCGTCCGTCAATTTTCAACAAACAAATCAAATTCAGTTTTTATTCTTATCGCGTATTTTCCACAGGATCACATTTATGTCAATACCGTTTCGAATACTATGTACGTCTAGATTTGGTAGGATTTCTTGTGCCATACTTGATCTTAAATAACTTTATAATTTTTAACTTGTAAAATTATCATTTACCTCTTAGCAACAGTGAGAAGTGATGTGAAGCAAATGAGAAGAGCCAAAATATATGGGAACGCGTTATTAACTATTTTTTTAAGAAATCCGAGGGTTAGATTGACCGTCATGTTAGGCGACACGACTGCATCGTGCACCGGCGCCTTTAGCGCACGCGTACCATCTTATTATCTGACGTGTGAGCTTTCGAATACGCTGCATCTGCAGCAAGCGGCACTCTGAGTCCCCGTTAAACGTGATCGGCAGCTGATACAGTCAGTACCCCGCACTATCTTTGATCCAATGGTGATTGGTCGATCCAGGTTCAGTTTGGCGAAGCAGCAGCTTGACTTGCTCCGGTGGTCGCAGTGTCCGGGCGAGCCCGATGACTGTGTGATACATCCTTGTTACCATGACTAGCGATGTCGCGTTATTTAAGGACAGGAACCTCCGTTTATTTATTTTTGGAGGGACAGGATGATGTCACTTTATTTCGACCCTCGGACCACGAAGTGACCCGACAGAAAAAGTATGGCAACAGAGGTAGGGAATTGTCCGCCCACAACGGGGAGGGCGCATCTAACCGCTCAGGAAAAGTCGCCGAGGGCTGACAAGCGGCAATGCCGAGGCACGGGAGATAACAAAGGAGGAGGAAGCGCCCACCAGAGGCGGCACTAACCACACCTAAGGCAAGCACAGCCCCCCTCCGCAGTCTGTCACCGAGCGCTGGCACGGACAAGATAGTGAAGGAAGGAGTGGGAGGGCAAAAATTCCTCGGTCGGGGGATGGGACAGAAGGCCGATAGAGGGCCATCGAGCAGTGCTAGGGGTCTGGGTGGTGGGCCAGATGGGTGGAGACAGAGGCTCGGGTAAAGAGTAAAACTCTGCAAGTTGAGCCATGATGCGTTGTTTACAGCCCAAAATTTACGAGTTTCGAAAATTCAGTTGTGTAACCAAAAAGCCTAGACCCGCTTCGTACGCCCTGCCACACGGGCACCCCGCCCGCGCCGCGCATGTTCAAGACGACTCTCAAGGCCGGAGCTGTCACAGTTGTAAGACCTGTTAACCGGGTCAATAGGCCGTGGTCCAATATAAACATCTGCTGCACCAACGCCGGCCATTTTCAGTCGAACGGCAACAAGGTACCGCACCCATGTAAAAAACAAAATGAGAATTATTCGCGGGCAGAAGATGTTCCCGCTCCACTGACGTTGGTGGTGCCAACATCTGGCGTTTCAGAAAATGTGTGCGAGGTGTGTTCAAAAAAAAGACCGAACTTTTTGAATAACACATCAACCCGCAAAAACAACGCGCCGCGACTTTAAGCGCGTCTAGCGATAGTTTTTGACAACAAACTGCCATTTATCCTGTTCCGCTGTCAGCATTAGTCTTTAAGCTACAGTATATCAGATTGAGTGGGGACGTGCGCACGCTGGCCGTCGGATTAGTGACAAAGTGATTAAGAAAGACCTCGACGAACAACCTGTGAATATGAAATTTTGCGGCAGAATTACGTTAAACATACGGAGGCCTGCATGAGCCGAACGATATAGGGTTGCTACAGCTAGTGCCGTCTCCCTTCCTTCAACCTGGCTTTCCAATTCTCCCGATGTTCCCATTGTCCTTCCTCGAGTCCTATACGTTGCATAGATTCATCCACCTCGTCCCTCCAAGATCTTCTCAGTCTTCCCCTTTTTTTCTCCTTCCTAATGGACTCCATTCCGTCACTTTGTTGGTCCACCTATTTTGGGCTCTCCGGACATGACCGTACCACACCAATCTTTTTTCTTCGATGTAGTCAAATACACTTCTTTCCGTTTCCATTCTTAAGAAATTTTAAAGAGGGTAAAAAAACAATGGTCGGTGCGTATCAAAGCGATGTCGAAGATCATGAGAAGAGAGCTCGTGACGTGGTAACTGTAAATCATCGTTTACTGCCGAGACTTTCTAAGAGAACGCGCATCCATACAAGATCGTAAAATTAAATTCTGATAGAAAAATTTAAATATATCGTACGTATCACTGAAAAATTCTTGCTGCGTTTGTTGACGACGATCAGAAAGAGACCCGTTTTGAAATCGGTCAACAACTGCATACCAATCCAAATGGTAATGACAAGTTTGGAATGCAATGCAAATTGCTCTGTAACGATTTTACGAAGTTAGCACCAAAGTTGTACACACACGATGTGTTAAGATCTTTATTCCCACTTCGTTACACGGTGTGTGCCCGCGCCCCCTACAGCGCGTGTAGCTCGAAGACTGATGTCCACGACGGGACAGAGAGAACGCTATTCCGGCGTCAAAACCTGTCGCTAGCAGCACTTAATTGTGCAGCTCGCTCTATGAACAGGTGGGCGTGCTACACAAACAGTTCGGTCATTTTGTGAACACACCTCGTATAGGCTACTGGATCACAGCATAATGGGCTATGAACCTGAAAATGTTGACATGATTTGTCATCGTCACGGTCAAGTTTATTACAATATTTAGACAATAACAAACGTTCATTCCCTGCAGCCATCTTTCCTTCGGTAGTTTCAATATTATAGTTGGATCCGACAGAGATGAGATGACGCAGGCAGACACACTCTGCGGTTGTTTCACGCGCACCAAGTGTAGGCCTGCAGCACCCTGTGACACTTTGTCCCGATTACGGGCCATTACTCCGATAAGTAGGCCGTACCGCGGACAATCGCACTGCATGCAGCACTCTGTAATTTATTGTCAACGCAGAAATGCAGTTGCAGACAGCACAGACTTCCCGACTGTACAATCACCACTATATCGTATGAATCTGAACATACGAACCCAACTCTTTAAGTCGAACACGTTTTCTTTCGTTATCCCTAAATATATTACCATTCAGTGGTGTAGAGTAGCGTGGCGTCCATGTAACCGCTGTTGCCGGTGGCAACAGTACTGGAAATAAAAAAAAATAATATTAATTATATCACAGAATAAATACTTTAGTTATTGAATAATTTGAAATCCAAACAATATTAGTAGGGAAACCTGAAGAAAAGCGTAGAATTGCTTTCGAACCGCTGGGCACTTGCACCGTCTTGTGTCATTGACTTCGTAGTACCTGTAGTTGTCACTGTACAGACTAACAGACTAGTGGAGAGGGGTACTCACTCGTCCGTCCAATCTGCTGCCGCTGTGTAAACCAGCAAAACGCTCAGTTAGCAGCTATGCTCGTTTCGGAACCAACGTACACCAGAAACTACGTACCTATTTGTGTTTTGTTCGTTTAGTCATGTGTTTCTCTGTTTGTCTTTATTATTTTTAATTCGATTATTTGTGTTCTGATTTATTCTGTGTAAGTCTAATGAGAGTCAGATCCCGTTGAACCGGGACCCTCTTCTTCTCCCAGCGAATGGTAGAAAATGCTCCAAAAAGAACACTTGGTACTAGAAAAAATTCGAATTAAGTGTTAGGCCTAACACACAGGTCAGTTGTGTCGGGCACAATCAATATACAGGTAGGCCTATCTTATACGTACCAGCAAAACGGTACGATCAATACGTCTCAAATTATTACAAACTTCTTCCACTAAGCGCATCGCTTCTCCCTTAACAATTAGCATCGTCTTACCGTTTTAACAATTACTTGGTCCCGTCTGTCTGGGTTTCTTATTTTTATGTTCTTCGCAATTCGTGCGTTCCAAATCCTTTTCACGCGAGTCTTTATTTCTGCCATACGTTGCTAAGTGGGTCCAGAAACTCAGCTCTCTTTCTTCTATGAAAGTCAGAGTAGGCTGTACCTTTAATTCTTTTCTTATGTCAGTACTTGTCATTCTGCCTTTCTTTGTGCCATTCCCTGGCCAATATCTCTGTCGGGCCTCTCATCCCAGTCCGTTTAGTACACAGCTCAACCCTAGTAGCTTCGGTCTCGCCCATTTGTTCTTGTCTCTTCGAGGGACTTGCGTGTTGGAACGAGAGGGGAGAGATAACGGCAACCCCTGCCTTACCACTGGCCTGACGGGGCGGTATTCCCCTACCGCAGCCAGAAGGTGGAGGACAAGCTATAGACATCCGAGGGAGATCCTGTAAACAGAAGCCGGGGGGTCAGTACTACGACCATTCAGGGCTTCGGGGGATCTTCGTGTTGATCAGCGACGTACTAAAAAAAAAATGGTACCACGGGATCAAGGTCCTGTCCCCCGATGATCACGTGACGAGGAATGGTTTCGTGGTGGTTGTGGTTGACCCAGCTTCTGTCTCGGCCACTTGTTCTACCCTCTTCGGCGGCCGGCGTCCGTGGAGTGCTAAGTTGGGGGTGGAGGTAACGGCAACCTACCTTACTACTGGCCTGGCGGGGTGATGTTCCCCTCCCGCCGCCAGAAGGTGGAGGACAAGCTATAGACTTCCGAGGGAGACCCTGTGGATCGAAACTGGAGGTCGGGCCCACGACCACTGAGAGACTCAAAAACGGTACCATGGGATCGTGAACTAAGCCGACCGGCGCGGCGTTCTTTTCCCCCGGCGTTCAGTTGACGAAAGGTTACGCGCTGGCTGTGGCTGACCCAGCTACGGTTGACTTTCCCTAAAACTGATCTTTCTGCGAGTTCGGGAGTCGCCGCTGATACGCTCGAGATTTATCGTAGCTTATCTTTCCTAGTACTACTCTCCACAATATAGTCATTTCTACAGTTTGTCGCTGTATCTGGCTTGGTCTCTGATGCGTGGTACTACTGGACGTATTGTGCTTTTGTATTTGCTTCTTGTGTGAGGCATTTATTATTTCATATACGGTTATTCTTCCATGCATGCAGCAATTCTTCTTGCTTTTTT
The DNA here is from genome assembly GCA_034769895.1 of Magicicada septendecula. Taxonomy (NCBI): domain Eukaryota; kingdom Metazoa; phylum Arthropoda; class Insecta; order Hemiptera; family Cicadidae; genus Magicicada; species Magicicada septendecula. The sequence goes on along the minus strand of CM068371.1, from coordinate 10,717,326 downwards.
CAACTGAAGTATTTTTATGTGGTCTTAAATTATCTTCATTATCGTTACTCCTGAGACATCCTGTGAGTTCCCGAAATGTCTCAGTTAAAACAGTGAGCAATTTCTGCAGCAGCTCAAGGAATATGGTGAACTCCGGTATACTCGTGATAGAGATAATCTCGTGATACTTTTTGCGAAACTTGTCACGGGTTAACCAATGCTCCCACAAATGCCTAGTTTCTCTAGTTGAGCGCAGCGCATTCTAATATTCAGTTTCAGATATTGTAGGTGCCAGTGCGACACTTGTTTATTGTTTTGCAACGTTTTGAAGTGAAAGGTAAGCAATATTTCTTATATGTCTGTATCTGTTAATAGGACGTCCATTTTTATTCAAATTGTAATTACATAATTGTAATTCACTAAGTATAAAATTTAGTCTTAACTTGTCGGTTAACACACACTGAATACGATGGTACATATTTTGATTGGTTAATAACGGCGCATATGTTGTAGGACCTTATCTCCGTACCATAGTTTCTTAAATGTTTTGTGTTGTTTTTCAAGTAAAGACGCTTCCTAGTAATGCACAAATTTATTTAATTTTTGACATTTACTTCTGAAAAATACTTCCATTAAATATAAATCTTCTAAATTGTTTTCTACTAAAATTTTCGATAATTTTTATTTCCTGGATTGGATTTGTCTATACGATTTTAATATTAATGACGTTTTTCATTTTCATGTATTTTGACCGTATGATTTTAGCTTTATTTTATTTATGATTTTAGATGTCACGAGTATGCCTGACGTATCACGAGATTGCCTCAATCCAGGTAAAGTTGTGACATCACGAGTATAGCGGAGTGTTGTAACGAGATTACCTGGAATATCACGAGATTACCAAGCAAGAACATTGTTTCGAAATTTAATTAAAATGAATACAGTATGTTGTTTTATCGAACAAAATTTTTGTGCGATAAAGTCCTTAGAAACCATTATTTCCAAAGATTAAAAAAGAAAAAATAATTAAAAATTTTTGGTTGGCACAATTGGCATTTTATATACTTTATCACGAGTTTACCCAAGTTTACCATACACTACTGTACAAAATCTTTGTTTATTTACTTACAGTCCTGTATACCATTCGTCATTGAAATCGCATGAAGTAAAACACAACGTACAAAGCGATGATTCCAGGGGGGGGGCAGGTCATGATGGCGGCGGTGACACATGAGCCGCTCATTAATTTCCTATGATTCACAACGCGAGCAAAGTGATAACAGCCTTGAACCCCGGCGGCAGACAGACAGACAGACAGACAGACACATTGATCATCAAATAATAACACTTCCATCTCAATAAGCAGCCAATTACGTGACCCCCCCCCCGTCAGAGCGATTGGCACATTCAATTTTAAATCAATCAGTCGAGTTTCCGCTGTCACTGAATTAAAAAACAATTTCAACGCTTTCACGGCTGTTCCACGCTTTCAACGGAAAATGTTTCTCCACGTTTATTTCGCATACAGTGTAGGTAATAGGTAATGTAATAATAACGTTTGACATTCGGTTCATATACAGAAACGGTGATTTTGTTATCAATGTATTCTATGCATTTCACTGGACTGAAACAATCATACAGAGACCTAGAAACTGAACTTAAAAAGTTTATACACTGAACTTCGCAATAAAATATAGAAATACAGTGGAACTCGCGAATAACGAGCTCGCTTATAACCAGAACCCCGAATGCAATGAGCAAAAGTACAAGATTTGTTTGGTTTTGTATTTTAGTAACGATAATTAAACTCGCTTTTAACGAATAGTAACGCACTAGACTTGGTTACAACGAGTATTTTATCGCAGGCTTGTTCATGGGTTAAGGTATAAAATGTTCGTTACAATACAGCACTTTAAACATTCGTTTAAAATCATTACGCAATTTAGTGAAACTAATAATCTCAGTGATGAATTCGTGGAATATTTAAGTAAATTATAATACTGTTTCATATTTAAAGGTACAAAATTACTAAACAAACAAAAATAGATTACTTTTTTAAGGTTAATTAAATTATGTGTGCGAAATATAATTTTGACGATTCCATTTAGTACGAAGAACAAAAAGACAAATAAATTAGAGAGAATTTTCGTGTAAATTAAAAATAAATATTGTACATGTGACATGTACAGTTTTGCGTTTTTTGCCAGATAGCCGGCTGATTTTTGGTAAGGTTTTACTACACAGTTACTTTCACTATATTTCGCGGATGCACTATAGGCCAACATTCAGCAAAGAATGTTAGCGTAAAAAAATGTTAAAATGCTAAATTTCGCTTTTAAGCATAGAATGTAAAACATGTCAAAATTGTTTGTGCAAAGCGTCTTCTATAGTAGACTTTCTGTGTTTTGTGTTCGATAATCACGGTATACAAACTTGGGCATGCGAGTCGACAATTCGGATGTAGCGAGCACCCGGTTTTAACAAGCACATTTGTCCGGTCACCTTGAATCTCTTTATAAGCAAGTTCTAGTGTATCCACAAAGTAAAAACTGAAGCTCTGACTATTGCTGTATCTGCAGTGAGTGGGAAATTCAACGGCACATGATGAAACTGTAGATCAGATAATTGACGCTACTGGTTTTGAAGACAAGTTGTCTTCACTGACAATAAACAAAGCGTTTGGACCAATTAACAGATCAATTCTATGGGACATTATGCGTAAGAAGGATTATCATAAACATATTGTAGACGTTATAAAGTCCTCAGACTCGGGTACTGTTCGGCTAACATCTGCCGCACGTGTTCTCTGTCGCTCCGCAGCCGCTCTGAAGAAGATCACCGGGGACTGGGATCGAAACCTTGGCCGACCAATGTCACACTACGTTAGCAACCGACCACGGTCTAACAGCCCGGATTTACAACAATTTAATAATAAAATTCTACTTAATTACTTAATTCTACACGAAGTTTTGCGATTATATCGAAAGTTTCGTCATTTTTTTGGTTCTGACGTCGAAAGGATTTTTGAAATATTAAAAAATTAACGCTACAGTCAGATTTTAATTATTAAGACTCTATTCAATTTTATACCCCACGTGAAGTTTTGCGATTTTATCCAAACTAACACCCACTTTTTGGGCCCTGACGTCAAAAAAATTTAAACATTTTCGAACAAGAACAGTCAATTCAGACTGTGATTAAAAGTCCCTTTAATTTCATACTTCACATGGACGTTTCAGATTTTCTTCACAACTTTGCCTCGTGCCACCGTTTTCTTGCGGATCAATCTCACAAACGATAGGATTGTGTATGGATATACTAGCCAAATTTCTCGAAAATCGGTTGTCAATTATTATATTTCTTAAGTAATATAACAGTATTTTACTCAATAAACTTTTAATTTGCAAAACAATGAAACATTATAAAACTACTGTTAACCGTCAATTAAAAATGACGCGATTTGTTTATTGAAATACATAAATAAACATCGTCTAGTCGGCCTCAAATATCAGCTAGTTCCAGTGTTGCCACGTTTAATATTCGGGTCTTCTACTAGAGCCGGCCATGCCCAAACAGATAGTAAAATGCAAACGGTAGAGTTGAACCTGAGAACTCGCTTGTCTTAGTGAAGAAATCAATAAGGCGGTACGTCACACCGAACAATGGTTGGATAAGGGCGCCTTCACACGAGGCCACCATGGTGGCGCCACCACAGATGCTGGTGGCGTGATCTTTTTATTCCTGCCACCAAGAAAGCGATCAAGAGAGCTTCAGTCTTGAAATGGAGTTGGAAGAAATAGCAGCCTCAATTTTTTGTGTACACTTACATAAAGTCGCGAAAAAAGCGCAAGAGAATAAGACAATTTTTGGATTCACCCACTCTTACAGGACCGATCTTCCAAAGAGATATTTTGCCTTTGGTTCAATGATCTTCAAAAACACGAGGAAATTTTTTTTAACTATACAAGAATATCTATAGCATCTTTTGACGAACTGGTTTTACATTTAAAGGATGGTCTGACTGGTATGGACACTAACGTGTTGTCATATCATATTCATTTTACGTCAAATCCCACAGCGCTGGTCTCGATTGTATTTCACATATAAATTTTTCAGTATCAAACGTGTAAGACCTTCTTAGAATCGGAACAACGTTCTTGGCGTGTAAAATATATGAGACTGGTTACAAAAATACAAACAAAATAACAATAGAATAATAATAAAATAATAATAATAATAAAACAAAAATAAAATACAAACAACAGGCGAGAGTGACAAAAAATGCTCCTCAAGGAACTGTGAACGGCAATTAACTGTTGACTAGGGATGAGCATCGATAGCTGATGGTCGAAAAACATCAATGCTTAACATTCGATGTTTGATGTTTTTACAATCGATGGTTTCGTTTCTATATTTTTCCTTTGAACATTTTTAACAAATTTGTAATAAAAACTTAAATTTATTGTTAAATTTTGTTTATTTTACATCGACAAATTTTTATTTTAGATATTAATGGTAGATCCTAGGTAGTTGGCTAGTTGGTAAATAGTAAGTACCATGTACATGGAGCTACGTGGTAAAACTAAAAATAGAACAAAACCGTTTCATAGGAGACCGTTACATATGTTTTAACAGTTTCAAAGTTAGCTTACAGACTTATGGAATAACGGTTTACCCTTTACATTAGTAGTATTTGGTTTTCATTCATATTTAGTTTTGTCTTTTACAGTTATTTTTCATTCTAGTTCCTCTTTTAATTGTGATAGTGTTACAATATAATTCAAATAGTTTATATTTGCATTTATAATATCATCGTCATCGTTCATAATTATCCACCCGTTAATTATGCGACCCAAAAGTAAATTATGGAAACATTTTGTCATGACAATAAAAGTGCAGTTTCCAATATCGGCTTGAAAACATCGATATAGTCTGCTCGATATTAATATCGATGTTAAACATCGATGGTTTTTTGGCAATGCTCATCTTCTGTTGACTTGGTGGCGACGTCTGGTCGCGCCTCGTGTGAAGGAGCTGGTAAGATAGAAGGGAACGACCTGGTGGCGCCACCAACTTGGTGGCTTGAAAAATTGCAGCATGTCGACTCGCAGTCAGCTGGTGGCGCTGCCAAAACTGGTGGCGCGGCCTCATGTGAAAGAGCTCATTTGAACTTATGTGTTCACGTGGTGGCGCGGCCATGGTGGCCTCGTGTGAAGGCACACTAATAATCACAATGTGGACAGCAAGCGAGAAACGACTATTTTCGTAGCAGTCAATGGACCCAAAACACAACACGAAAATAGTTTCCTTTTCAGTTCTGAGAACAGGACACGCCAACATTACCACTACCGCGCGCGCCAATAAAAACTCTGTCTATTCAGTGACAAAAATAAAATACATTTTCTCATTTCGAATTTAAAAAAAATGTCACGACGATTTAATTCCGGCGTTTGCGTGCCAACAATGTCGCCACACGTCACGAGCTACAGTGACGTCACAGGCATTACGTGACCTAATCGTTCCCTACGCTGATTAAACTACCCCAACGTTTTCTTACTTTGGCGTAACCTTTGGAATACTTTTCTAGTCTCAAGTCCAGCACGAAAACTGCTAGTGCACATACAGTTCATAGTACCTTTAGTGAATACAGCCTCACATTAACTAGTTATGCTTCCTGAGCTGCACGCACAATTCGCTCAATATTTTGGAAGAAATACACTTATTGTTACATAAATTTTGATATTAGATAATCTTTCACAAGCAACGACGTTGTGAATAAGTTGCGAAAGTTCAACCTTATGTGCGGGACCATTAGGCGAACACTTAAGTCAACAAGTAAGACTCTTCCAACACTCCTTTATCGGTCTGAGAATTGGACTTTAACGAAAGGCCAAGCCAGTCGCATCCAAGCGGCTGAAATGAGATTTCTCAGGCACGTGGCAGGGTATACTCTCCATGATCATAGAAGAAACACAGATATACGGCAGGAACTGAATATTATGAGTATACTCGATAGGATCGTCCAGTATCGGCTGAATTCGTGGGAACATCTTTGCCGAATGGATGACTGTCGCATCCCCAAACAACGATGAAACTATAAGCCGAGGGGACGGAGAGGTGTGGGACGTACGAGTGACCAGCTCTAATCTTTGCCTATTTGAGACCGCAACAAACCATTTAATCCTTGAAGGTAATGATGATGATGAGGTAATCTTTCTTTTACCAGTAAAATTACGAAACCACCAATTTCCCATAATTTTATTTTACTTTATTTTGTTTGTTTAGTAAAGTGACAATTATTGTAGAGCAATCATACAATAAACGCTAATAATTTCAAACAATCGAGTTGTAGCCTATTTCCTTTAACTTGATACCCTAAATGGGCCGATTGTTTCACAATTTCGATTCCCTAACATTTTTTCCTTCCGCCTCCCTATTTTGGGAATGGGGATAGATCAATCTTATTAGGGATCTATAGGAAAAAGTATGTACTCGCATGATGCAATCGGTAGATGCGTGGCACATACCCCACCACCACATAGACAAATGCGAAATGGTCGAGTTAAAACTAAGAGATCACTAGGCTCGTTCAATTATAGGCCTACCTCACGTTGCGTATAGGCCCGCCAGTGATTCCTGAACAGTCATCGGCGCAGACCCAATGTATGCATTACCCCCACTCAAAAAGTATTCCAGAGAGGAGAGTATGCGATAACAGTCTCTCTCTTAACACGTACAGTCCCTTCAACAGTCATTTACAGTTTTTGAAATATTTGTTATTTGCATTGTTTTTAATGTACGTAACCTAAATTTATTTTAAAATTATAAATTCGAGAACATTTTGAGTTATTCATATTTAATTATTTTTTTAATACGTTCTTGTAAGAAAAGTTTTATTTATTATTAATAATAATACAAATATAAACAAGAATAACTGAGCAAATATGAATATATTTAATTAAATATAAAAATTTGTAGGCCTACTACATTTAAAAAATAATATTGGAGTTATTTAATTACAAAAACTATTCTACAGTACTTACGTTTGAAGGAAGTTTTCAGTCGCTGTCAGGCAATAGGCCTACCTCTAATCCAGAGATATTACCATCTTCCTCTTCACCAAAATCGTCGGAACTGTCTGAACTACTCTCTCCTCCAAGATTAATTATGAAGCGGTCTACTGTTTCATCAACAATATCTTCCTTTTCCAGATATTCTTTTTCAATGCTTTCTACATGTTTGCATCTTTTTTCCCAATCGTCAGCAGTCACAGTTGAAATTTTTTCTTCACATAAGTTTTTCACATCATTTAAATTAAACGTTACATTTTTTTCAGCGACACCCCGCTTAATTTCTGACCACATCATCTCTATAAAATTTAGTTCAGGGTGGTAAGTTTTTCAGGGAAAGCCTTGAAACTAAATGTTCTCTGCTTTGGAGAATTTGATCTATTAAGTATGTTTTAAAGTTTGATTTATACATTTTAAGACTTCATAAAGTTCTGCTTTAACCATATCAAGACGGAACGGTATTGCGTGTCGTGTTAGCCAGTCTTGCATATCACGTTTCGTAGAATTAGACGTAGGTGTTTTTTATAGCTGTACATTATGATAGCTGGCATTGTCAATTACCAACATACTGTTGGCGGGCAAATTCGGGACCAATTTTTCTTCAATCCAACGTCTGTAGTTGTCAGCGTTCCATGTTATCGTGGTAATCTCCTGTCTTTTGGTTAGATTTAAAAATCAGCAGTGCGTTTGGAACAAACCCGTATTGACTGCCGGCGTGAACAATAATTAATCTTTGTCCTTTCGCAACTGGAACAGCGTAGCCACCTGGCTGAATCTGATCATTCCAGGTGTACGGAAGTGTGTGGCTGCTATGAATATGTGTTTTGTCCTCATATACTACGCTTCTGCCTTCTTCTCTAAATTTTTTTATGTTTTGTAAATAATGTATTCTCATAGCTCTTATCTCGTGAATTTCTGTTAACACAGGTCGATTATTTTTAGTTTTTACCCACCTAAAGCCTTTAAAGATGATACATTCTTTTAATTTTTCAAACAGTTTTTTACCGTTGGAAGACACTTTTCTTCAATGTAAAAATTCTGAACCGTTCTCCTAATTACACCTTTATCAAAATCGTCAAGCCCGGTTATAGGTTTACGAACGCGGTGTTTCTTTCCCGGTGTGCTAAATGACGTTCCCGCTTCTGCATCTGGACTGTGTAGCTGCCCTGACCTTCCTTTATTATTCTCCTCACGGAGCTATGAGAAATACCCATCGCTTTTGCAACACGCTCTTGTACTTTATGGAAATCTAAGAGAGGTTTCCCACTTTCAGTCTCACTCTTCATGAAATTATACGCATTCCACACTACCTCACGAGTCTGGCTATGCAGAGTTTTTGAACTCAATTTGGAAATTTTGGGGGACATATTAATGTACGTTTCACACTAATATTTAAAACATATACGCGCAATTATGAAATAGTTTATTAACACTTTTATAAAATATAATAATACGTTCTCTAATAAAATGTAAATAGGTAACCTACAACTAATTTCACTGATTAACACAAATAGTTTTGTCGTCACAGTATAATTTGTAAATGACTATACACCACGTTTGCAAAGCTCGATGTGCACATTCCGGAACACTGCACAAAACTGTTCTGCGCATGCGCGAACTGAATGAAAATTTTGTTAGTCTCGCAGCGAGGCGTTTGTCTACTGCGCATCGAGACCACAGTGTTCAATTTTCATTGTCCGGCCTCTACGTTCCCCAGAGGTAATAAGCATCGTTTGAGGTTACAATGGTACCATATAACCCCTAATCAGGGGCGAATTTACCACTGAGCCGCCCGTGTAGGCAGTACCGGGTTCCTACTGCCCTCTTTCATGTTTTCAATTATAGCTTAAACTTTTTTATTATCATTCCGGTTGTACAATGTTTACACATTTTCCGGAACCAAAGATTACAGAAGTGATTGAATCCACTGCTGCTTGTCCATCCAAAGATCTTTTTTCAATTTCTCGTTCCCTCAATATGTGTGAATTTCTTCTATCCAGGTGATAGGTAGTCTTCCTCTTTCCTTCTTCTTGGTGAGGTCCATTCCATTACTCTCCTTGGCAATCTTTCCTGTGCCATTCTTTTCGAGTGTCCACACCATTGAAATTTTGTTGTTTAGATAAAATAAACAATTGAATTTTTCACTTTCGTTCTGTCCTTAATGACTTCATTTCTAATTTTCTCACGTCTGGATACTCTTGCCGAACGTCTCCAAAAGTCCATCTCTGCTATCTATCTAACAATGGTTTTAAATATTTTAGTTTTAGTTTCTGTTCTTATTTGCTTATCCCACAGGATTCCATTTAATGTAGATATAGCCATCTTTCCCAAATTAATTCTGGATTGTATTTCTTTGTCTTGCTTCCCACTGGCCATAATTTTCACCCCTAACTACTTGTATTCCTCTGTATATGAAATCTTTCCCATTTCTTCCTCCAATATCAAGTCTTGATGAAGGTCACCTGTTGCCATGTATTTTGCTTTATTCATATTTACTTTTAGTCCCCATTTCTGATATTCTTGTATTAATTTTCTAGTCCTTTAGTCTAAGTCTTCAAAATCTTGAGCCAAAAGTAATTGGTCATCACCAAACTGTAATGAATAAACCGTATTACCATCAAGTGGAATTCCCATATTCCTGCACATTTTTTCCAAGTCCCTATTGCTTTCTCCGTATACAATGGTCCTAAGTAAGCCCCAATCAGGGGCGAATTTACCATTTAGCCGCCCGTAGGTAGTATAAACTTGTCCCCCCTCTGACAAGTTGGGGGAAAGGCGGTACGGGTTCCTACTGCCCTCTTTCATGTTTTCAATTATAGCTTAAACTTTTTATTATTATTCCGGCTGTACATTGTTTACACATTTTCCGGAACCAAAGATTTTTTCACCTTCATTCTGTCCTTAATGACTTCATTTCTAATTGTCTCACGTCTGGATACTCTTGCCGAACGTCTGCAAAAGTCCATCTCTTTGTCATTAATTAAGTTCTTGTGTGTTTATTAGTAGTACAAACGTCTCAGCCGTAAGACATGATACTAACAATGGTTTTAAATATTTTGGTTTTAGTTTTTTACCGTAATTTGCTTATTCCACAGGATTCCATTTAATGTAGATATACATAATATAATGCTCAAACGTTTTCCTTTACATAATTTTCTTCTCAAAAACATAACCTAACATCCCTTACCGGCGTAAGCTTTCGAAAAATAAAACGTACAAGACATTGCCGCCCCGCCACAAGGCACTGCACTTACGGTAGTAACAAAGGCGTGCCGATCCGGTTTATTTTTGGAATCGTCCACAATCGTATCCTACAGCAGCGTGACAGGTAAACTTCACCTCGGACGAGATAATCACTAAAGAATGGAAGGAAAAACTTTTCTAACTAACCCGACCCGTCGCTGTTATTGCATTGCAGTTTGTTTGTTTTGCCTCCTCGTTTAATGTTTCAAAAGGTCAAAGGTGCTGCCTGCTGTTTCTGACGATGTGTGTTTGTGTATGTGTGTAAAAAGGTCAGCCCGATTATTTAATTCTTCTTCTGCTCCACCCCCTCTCCATCAATCTCTCTCTCGTTCGTATTGATTCAACCCATCTGGTGCGTACGTGCGTGCGCGACCAGCTGAACTCTTTAAACGTTTGACTGCGTATCACACACTATGTGAATAATAGGCTTTCAATATATATGTTACAGGAAAAGTAGGTTCTCCAGTAAGAGCTGACTCTGCCTAGGTAAAGTCGACTCTTACTGGTCTTTTCAGTAAAAGTTGATTAAAAGCGAAAAGTGATGAATTTTGATCAACATTTACTAGTCAGAGTTGACTATACCTAGGGAAAGTATACTCTTACTGCCTTGAGTTAGTAAAAGTTGACTTTTTGCAAGGAAACGGTCTACTACCTAATAAAAAACAAATAAAAAAGCAAAACCTTTATAATACATAGTGAGATAGAAATGTTAATCATTTAGTACAGCAAGGTAAAGATTTGTGACACTTTGAGTTGCAGAGCACATCTTTCTTCTTACACATGAACTTCTTGGATTTACATTTAGTGTTGCAAGAGCATTTGAAAAATCCTTGTCCACTTCCAAGTGATTGTGAAGTTGCAACAGTCCTCACAGCTATTGTTTTATCCATAGGGACTTCATTTTCTTGGATAATGTTCGTGGGACATTTACTGAATTGAGACCTGAAAAAATATTATCATTGAACTCTGAACAATTTAATACTAGGGGCAGGGAGAGAGAGGAGAGAAAGAAAGAGGGGGAGGGGGGAGAGAGATCTTTTATTTTAGCTTGGAAAAATTACCTTGAGAAAAGCTGCTTCAGAATTCCATTTCTTGTTCCAATTCGATAGAATCCATCATCGACAACCTCCAGTACCACGCCAAGGATAGATCGGGCATCTCCTCTTCCGCGGTCAACATCTGGGACAGGAATTCGAACTGATGTTCCTTTTTCTACTGGCGGATGAATCTGATCTGAGGTTTTTTTCATGCGTTTAGCTTGCTCTTCTAGACAGTGGAAAGCTTCACTTCTCTGCTTCTTGATGGCCTCAGTAGACTTGTCCAGGTCAGTGAGGAGATAATCATCATCATCTACGAGCTTTTCACCACGTGATAAATTTTAGTTTGTTTCATTTTCATCAGGATTTCCATTCCCGTTACTTTCAATTTCATTTTCTTGTTGTTGTTGTTGTTGTTCCTGAATGTGATTAATGGCGCATTGAAGATCCTCTTCTGTTTCTAAATTTGCCAATGCCTCAGTAGGTAGTTTTGAAGTAGATAAGCCATGTCTCGGAGGGCAACCGAACATTGCCTCATACGGGGATCTTTTTATCCCACTATGCAATGCACTGTTTTTCATAAGTTGAATAAACTTTAAGCCTTCACTCCATTTTGATGTTTTGTGGTCTTGCATCCAGGTGGTTATCATATTCTCTATGTCCTGGTTGGCTCTCTCGACACTACCTTGACTTTGACTATGTTGCGGTTTGCCATGCACCATTTTGAAGTTCGGCCATGTATTAACCAGACTGTCAATAATTTTATTCACAAATTCTCTGCCATTGTCAGACTGTAAAATACAAGGAGCGCCTAACAAAGTAAAAATATCAATGATGTTATCACACACTTCATCTGCAGTCTTTGATTTCAGTGGTCTTAGCACAACAAACTTTGTCAAATGATCCTGGTACACCATTATAAATCTGAAGTCTTCATCAGGTTGCGACTGAAAGTCAATCAAATCCACTTGACATCGTGAATTCATTTCCTTGAATAACAAAGGCTTTACAACCAGTCCTTTCTTCTTATGTTTCAATTTTTGAACACAAGGTTCGCACAAGCTTAAAAATAGTAGAATGTCCTTTGTAGTAACATTTTGGAATTTTCCTTTCAATTGCTCAATCATACAATCTCTTCCTCCATGTCCAGTGGATATGTGCGCTTCATTAAGAACTCCAAACAGCTCTTCATCAAAAACATAATACCTTATGGTTTCTTGGTCTGTGACAGAGTGTATTAGTTTTGTAATACCATTTACTTCAATAATGTCATATCGTCTTAAAAACCTGAGATCATTACTTTCTTTTTTATTCGCAGTTTTTAGATTTTTGACTTTTTGAATGTAGCTATCATATTTCAATTTGGTCAATGTCAGTGAATTTACCTTGGAAGTCGAGCGTTCTAGCTTTACTTTTTCACGAAACAGTTCTGCCTTGGAGTCTGACATAATTATTGCACACTGAAACTAATTATTGAAATGTAAAAAAACACTGAATCCTTGGTCACTATTGCACTACAACAAATAGTCGAGTAATGGCGACTGCCTGGCCGGAATAATCAAAACAAAGATATGCGCGCGCAGTTACATGTGGAGAGCAACATCTCTGAATCAACTTTTACTAAACCACAGCAGCCATAGTTAAACTCTTCCTAGGAAAACTTGATCTGTTTATTTTCAATCAACTTTTACTGATACTTTTAGTAAAAGCTGACTCTTCCTAGGCAGAGTCAACTCTCCCTAACAATCAACTTTCCCTGTAACATATACACTAAAAACTTGTTTATCCGAAAATCCGGTTTATCCTAAACAATTTTTGGTAAATTTTAAAAACACACAAAAGCATTTTCCTGTGGCTGTAATCTATATTTAATAGCGTTTCCACGCGATATAAAGTAGAAAGTCAATAATCAGAACTAATTGAGATAACGGGTACTCCGAATTATCGATTTGTTTGGATTTTTGAACATAAAGTATTATGTTCATATATTGTAAACATAAAGTAACATAAAGATAAATGTAAACATTGACACTTCCCCTGCAGAACTTCTAACAATGAAACGACTTCGAGATCGGGCTGCCAGCAAACGAGCTTCAAAGCTTAGGCACAAAACTATGATTGATTACTGTACGAACAAGCAATAGGACTGTTCCAGTACTGTAGAAACTATAATTTACAGTGCGGTGCCGTTTATAGTTTGTGTCATATTCCCTGTAAGTAACTTTTAAATTATTATTAAATAAAGTTACTGCACTTACATATGTATTATTATTTTAAATAGAACTTTCGGTTTATCCGAAAATTCGTTTATCCGAAACGGGCACGGTCCCATCAAATTCGGATAAACGAGTTTTTAGTGTATATACAAATCTTTACATTGCTGTGAATATGTTTACCAGTAAAGGTATCCAACTAAATGTACATTTATAAATAAAAGTAAATATCGGTATGGAGAACCATACACGACTCCCATGTTCTAAGATGTATATTTAAAATCATTTTCAAAATGAAATATTTCCATAGAAACTACTTCTTTCTTCAGTACTGTGGTCACCAACGTATACCACCTCACGTTAGCGTATTCGATTTTCACTGATGATGCCAGTCGATGGGCACTGCCGAAACGTCTGGCTTTGCAGAAAACATTGAACCACGGCCAAGCAGCCCGGGAAGGAATTTATCAACAAACTACTGTACTTCTTTGTCGCCGATAACGTAGTAGGCCTACACATATCAACTATCCGAACTCTTAGTACTCCGAGTTACACAACTAAGACTTGTATAAAATATAAAAAATTATCCCCTCCCATTCAACTATCATTTTTATTTATAGAAAACTATCCACTCCCCCTTCAACTACCCTTCTCATTCATCTACCTTTCTACATTGGATTATTGTGACCTTCTTTTCAGGATACTTTATTTATCAAAATTAAGTACTTTACTCTTGTTAAAACGTAAAACGTTGCTGGTAAACTACTCCTCCCCCTTAACCGATCTTCATCGAAATCAATACGCCTTGAGTTCTCTACAAGTCAGGCACATATGCAAAAAATTATTTGATTCTGTTTGAATTTGCGGTAGTTATCGTTCGCCATAGAAAAAATTCCACACACACACACACACACACACACACACACACACACACACACACACACACACACACACACACTTCTGAAAATTACTTTTCTTCATGTTTTGAGGGTAGTACAATCAGGATCACCTCTTATCTCGAACACGATTTTTTTCGCCATCACCATTTCCTACGTGGCGGATCTTGGCCGCACGATACCCGACAACGTTTTCGTGTAAGAGCAAGACGCGACCGGCACCTATACAACCTCGACCACTCTGTCGCTTTATGCGGCCTGAAGAAGATCCCTGTAGCCGACGATGTCGCTACAACCGACCACGGCCTGACACCGGTCGTGTGAAGATAACAGTGCCGATGGATAACAGTTTATATGAAGGAACTATAGTCGGTAAACGGAAAAGTGCAGGTTGGCAAAGAAAGGTACCAGCAGCAGGTTAGCCGCCGTAATAGTCACACGGTCAAAGGTTTAACACATAGCATGAGATTCCGAGAACAACACGAGCTAATTGTGCCCGGTGCATTCATCACCGCCAGTGTGTGTGTGTTGTGTGTGTGTGTACACTATGATGAAATAATAAACGTCTTCTTGTGATGTTCTATTTCTGGCTCGCAGTTCGTGCCAAAATATCTCTCTCTCCCTACGTAACAAAACACATCTCTATCGTGATGTCCGCGTTTCACATATGGACAGCCCCCGCGAGCACACAGGCTCAGCTTGTCAACACAACTAACTTTACAGTTTTATAAACAACGGAAACTTTTATAAAAGTTATAAATATATATTTTATACTAGTTACTAGTAAGCTTTCGGAGCTGCAGAATTGCCTCACTATTTTGAACGAAGCACATTTTTATTATTACATAAATTTCGATCTAAGCTAATTTTTCAATTACGGGAAAAATTACAAAAATTCAGATTACTCTACTATTTCTTTAGTAATATAAGTATTGTTGACCACATATTCCTACAATAAACGATAAACATTCGAAACATTTCGACTTGGCTTACAATATTTGTAACTGACACCTGGCTGGATGTCACAATTTAAAAAAATTTGATCTCTTTAACTAGGTTCTAAGAGTCCTAAAATTTTGAAATTTCCAAAACACTACATTCAGATTTCAGTTAAAATTCTCATTAATTTGATACCCCATACGGAATTTTTGCGATTTTATCAAAATTTTCAACCTCTTTTTGAGCCCTGACGCCCCAAAATTTTGAAATTTTTAATAATGAATACTATATTCACTCACATTGTGGATGAATTCTCTTTGTGGATGAGACCCCAAACGGGCGTTGGCGATTTTTACACAATTCTGACCGCCTCACATTTTTGCATCCTTCGCGCCCTCTGTTTATGCATGCCAAGAAGTTTTACAAAAACCGGCTGATGCGTTCAAAGTTATCGTGAGACGTATCCCAAACACACGACACACAGACAGACAGACAAACGGTCGAGTTAAAACTGAGAACTCGCTTCCTCGTAAACTGAGGATCAGCTTTCCTCGTAAAACGAGAACTTGCTTTCCTCGTTCGAATGCGAAAAGGAGCGCTCAATGTAAAACTCTCCCTCGCCTCTGGTCTATCGCTAGCCTAACACCCTCAGTCGATCCTCAATGTTTTCTGCTGAACGTGGGCTCTTCTTCACAGCCTAAAGCCAACACTGGTCTCTTGTGACAACCGGTGTCTTTTGTTAATACTTATACGGTAACCAGTAGTGACTTTTCTTAATGAAGTATATGTCTATTTATAGAATCCGATATTTGTAAAACAAATATCTTCGGAAGATATAATACACGAGTACTTAGGTAAGATTACACTGGTCGACAGTGTATTTGTAACACAGATCAAAATATAATTTTTAGTGTACATTAGGCTTGCAAATAACGAATAAACAATCAAAAAAGAGCCAGCACGTCACATTCTTATGTTGCAGTGCCATATGTATTGTTCCTGTACAATATTTTTCTGTTTTCACAATAAGACGGTTGGCAGCATTGTAGAACAGTGGTGGGGGAGTTGATTTGCTTTATAACAGAAAATGTGAAAAAAGCATACTTTTTGTATTTTGGTTGTAAGGGGACCAAGATAAAAATTGAGCTCCCCATATTTGTTATTTGAGTTATGTAACTTATTCAGCGGGTAAGAGGTAACAGAAGTTCTATGCCATTTGCTGTACCTATGGTTTGGCGTGAGCCAACCAACCATTTTGATTAATGTTATTTTTGTCTAACCAATACTGCAGGATATTCAAAGAAGGAAAAAAATAAAATTGACTGCCCAGGTGTGCCTTCTGCAATTAGACCTGTTCCTAACGGAAAAGGCTTAGCCTACCAGTTCCAGCTCCATTAAATTTTGAAGATGTCATTCCAGAGCTCCATGACGATGAAGATCTACATAATAAAACTACAGATTTATTGGAAAACAAATGTTGATCCTACTTATTTGCCTCCTTCGAGCGACCCTCATCTCATTCAGCAAAATGAACTAAGTGACTTGGTCCGTGACTTAAGGCTATCAAAACAGCAAGCTGAACTTCTCGGCTCAAGACTACAAGAGTGGAATCTTTTGGCAAAAGCAAACACCATTACCTCCTTCTGAAAAAGAAATGCTAACTTCTCGGTGTTTTATAAACTGGAGTGTTCAATGTGTTTATGTTTCGACATTGTGGGGTTGATGGCTGAATTTGGAATACATCATATTATTACAGAATGGCGCCTTTTTATTGATTCCTCTAAATCTAGCCTTAAAGCTGTTCTACTTCATAATGGGAATAAGAAGCCATAAATTCCAGTAGCTTATTCACTTTCAATGAAAGAAACTTATGACAACATGGTTGCTATTCTAAATGCAAATAAGTACGAAGAGTTTAAGTGGCAGATCTGTGGAGATTTGAAGATAAAATTGCCATATTAATGGGCCTCCAATGTGGATATACAAAGTTTTACCGTTTCTTATGCTTATGGAATAGTAGAGATACTCAGAAACATTTTGTAAAGAAGGTTTGGCCAATAAGAACATCTTACGATCCAGGAGAGAAAAACATCTTGTACGACCCTTTAGTCGATCCTAAGACGGTACTTCTTCTACCGCTACACATCAAGTTGGGATTGATGAAGACTTTTGTCAAAGCCATGGATAGAGAAGGAGAGGGATTCAAGTATTTGACTGAACTTTTTCCTCGACTTAGTGAAGCTAAGATCAAACAAGTTATTTTTACTGGACCTGACATAAGAAAAGTAATTCGTGACCCTGAATTTGAGAAAAAGATAAACCAAAAAGAGCTAGCAGCATGGAAAGCATTTGTGAAAGTAGTAAAAGGATTTCTTGGCAACAAAAAAGAAGAAAACTACAAAACTATGGTTCAAAATCTTTTGAAGGCTTACAAAGCCATGGGTTGCCGAATGTCGCTAAAAATACATTTCTTACATTCGCATATGGAGAGTTTCCCCAAGAATTTAGGAGCAGTAAGTTATGAACGTGGGGAGAGGTTTCACCAGGATATTAAAACCAATGAGACATGATATCAAGGCCGCTGGGATCCTGCTATGATGGGAGATTATTGCTGGTTTTTGAAAAAAGAAGATTTGACGCCATATAAGTGGAAAAAGTGAATAAAAACTAAACCAGACCTTAAAAAGGGGTACAAAAATATGTTTTTCTTTGAAATGGAGTGAAATAGATGTAGGCCCTATGTAACAGATTTAGTTTAGTAAATAATAAATATATTCATTGTATATTAATACATCTGGATCTGCACCATTTATTTTCAGCCCTTTCAACAAAATTTAGGAAATAACTATAACAAAAAAACTGTACGTGATACACTTTTTTCGTTGTCATTTTCGGATTCAGCGGTACATAATACATAAGAAAAATGATATTTTATTAGTGTTACAGAAAAAAAATATTTTTTTGTAGACCTGTGTTATTATATACACGAGGATTAAAGATGATCCCCCCCGCACTAGACTCCAAAAATTGCAACAACTCCAGATGTGGAGTTGCATCTTGCACGACGCTTTTTCACACCAAGTTCTTAAGTTAAAGTATGATCCACAAGCTCATATGAGATGCCTATGATTTCAGCAACGTCATTCACTTCTCAACCATATGAACCATTATCATCCACTTCTGAACGTCTTCCAACACCATATGAAATTTTTTCAATAATGCCATTTTTTGTTACAGTTTTTGGACGTCCACTGCTGGGATAGTCTTCAGTTGTACAACCACGTGTAAACTCCAGTGTTCCCCACTTACCGTTGTTTCTGAAGGCGCTGCATCTACTAACACATTTACAATTTTGTTTTGATTTTCCATTGGCGCTAAAACGTTTTTAACAGAGAATTCATCACAACACGAAGTTTGATTTTGTGCATTTTAAAAACATGGGTGACAGGAAAATTTCAAATAGCTGGTAAAATGTGAATAAATTGACATATATATCAGGTATTTAACACGTATTGTATTCACGCGAAATACACGTCTTGCAGCACACGAAAGAATTTAGTTCTACCACGGAGCTATAGATGTCGCTCCGCGAACTTTTCAACTGACCCTCGTATAATACACGAGTATTTAGGTATTCAATTAAACTGTTATTGACTAATTCCACATCGATCACGTGTTGTTTAATGAGAAGATCACCGGTTCCAGTTATCAGCGTGCGTGTTTGAGACACGTGCCAGACGATTTGTTGTTCAGCTTGGGTAAACACTTGTGAAGAAGGTGTGTCTTCTTCAGAATAGCGACTTAACAAGTAGTGATTTGAAATTAATACACACAATTTTCTGCAATAAATGTGAAGTGAAAAGTGCTGATTTGTACAGTAAAACTCTTTTATCGTATCCACGTGTTGGAAGGTTATAAATAGGTCACGTCGTTGTGTTGCTGTGCAAATACGCTAGAGGCCGCCACGGCGTGAACACATGATTAGCACAATCAGCTGGAACAACACATGTATTATAATTACAGCTGTTGTATTTATACAGACGTTAGATCATAAAAGCGAACTGGCCTTTAATGCGACTTCCTGTATCGTCGAAGACGGTTAAATTTATCGCGACTTCTTGTGTTGATTATGTATTGGTTGTTGCCAAATGAATCAGCTGTTTGATAATTAGTCGCCAGCCATGTTTGTTCTGTAACCTAGTACGCTCCCTGAACTGCAGAACTTCGCTCACTGTTTTGAACAAAATACATTTATTATTGGCTAAATTTCGATATTGCATCTTCTCAGTTATCATAAAAATTATTGAAAATCCTATTTATGGATGGATACATAGGCGGGGGACTCTGAGGGCATAAAATCGGGTGTGAGGTGAAGGAGAGTTTTAGAATTAGGGCATCGGTACAGGTTGGTGATGGAATAGGTGTTGCAATTTGTTGATTAGTTATTTCTGTTTCTGTGTCTATTTCTTAAATGAAATGAGATTCACTGGTGATTAGTGAGGGTCTGTAAGTGTTCTTGGTTGCTCTGTTGATGGAAGCTGCGATGGATTGGAGGGAGGCACGGTTTTTGCCAGCCTGGTAAAATGTTTTTAATTTGCATACAGCTGGAAGATCAATAATAAACAGTATATTAAGAACGGATTTCAATGGCACGCTGGACGATTTAAAATATGCAACATAAACTGAATACAGCAAAACAGACTGTTTGCGGACGATCAGTTAATCGTCCAAAACAACGAATGCGAGCTACAAAGAACGATGCTTCACTTACAACAAATTCGTTCGAATTATACAATGAAATTCCTTTGAGGAAGGCAAAGACATGGCTTTTGCGGGAAAATTCCCCTTGCAGTCATTAATACTACTCTCTAGTGTCCGCCTGCCTATACGTACAGGCTAACAATACAAATTGTCTGGACAGGTGAAACGATTTATGGAGTCGAGACAAGGCTACCGCATCCAAGGGGAAAACTCAAAGAAAAGAAAAACGTCCCATTTGTTTTATCAAGAATTAGGATTTACTGTAATATAAATGTGATAATAAAAAAAGTCAGACAGCCGGAACTGGTAAAGAATTGCCAATCTGTAGTTGTGGCAATTACAATGTCGCGCCAGTGGATTACTAGCCTTAGGCCCCTTTACGTACCCGATTTATATGGTACGACAAGTTTTGCATCCGATTTGACTCAGATTTCTATCATGCGTTAAAAAAGACGGAAGCGTGTGTGAACGAAGTCTTTCAGCGTTGCCATCATCAGTATTGAAAATGGATCCATCCGCGTTGTATTTTGAAGAGAAAACGGGATGTTCATCCTATTAACTGAGCACGATATGTGTAGACAGTGCTTCAATCCATTGTTCCTTCTTCAAATTCCTGTTTTTAGAAACCTCGGAAGCGGGATCCCATAGTGCTCTCCTGTTTCGTCAATGAGTCTTTCTGTATTACTAACTTCCATAGTTGCAAAAAAATAAATAAAGAAAGAAAGAAAATCACACCGCGACGCGAATATCACCAATTACTTGGCACAACTGCCTAGCCTAATGAGGAAGGTTTTAGGAGTGATGTCTGAAAGTCATCCGATATAAAACTGGGACGACAAACGGAACCATTACGGTCCATGTATCTAGACACTCGTCCGATTTTTTATCTGATGCGTTTCCTAGGAAACGACGATATGTTTTTAAGTTCGGAACGATAAATTTATCGTACAACAGTGCATAAAACGGTCCATTTCTTTGTGTTGCTTTACATGTCGTACGAGTTTTTATCGTAGGTTATCGTACGATATAAATCGGATACATAAGAGGGCCCTTAGAATAACGATTATAAATCAAGACATAGTTCAGAGACAAGCAACGACTCTGAATAATTAGTGGATGTGAACTATATGGCAGGGGGCAATAACCTTGCCGGACTACTGTACACAAGTTGCGCAAGGTCGCTATCAAACAGTGTAGGTTATCATCGTATGGCTGTATGGCTGACTGCTGACGTCCGCGGGAACAATGATGATTATTGTAGTCTATACCAAACCCACACACAACGCTCTCCTCTATACGCCCGCCGGCAACACAGAATTGTTAAACATTCACCGCAGTTCTATGTATACTACTGTATCACGTTATTGGCACTGAGGGAACGTTGACTTTTACTATCGAACAGACAGGTAGGTTATCATCGTATAGCTGTATGGCTGACTGCTGACGTCCGCGGGAACAATGATGATTATTGTAGTCTATACCAAACCCACACACAACGCTCTCCTCTATACGCCCGCCGGCAACACAGTATTGTTAAACATTCACCGCAGTTCTATGTATACTACTGCATCACGTTATTGGCACTGAGGGAACGTTGACTTTTACTATCGAACAGACAGGTAGGTTATCAGCGTATAGCTGTATGGCTGACTGCTGACGTCCGCGGGAACAATGATGATTATTGTAGTCTATACCAAACAAACACACAACGCTCTCCTCTATACGCCCGCCGGCAACACAGAATTGTTAAACATTCACCGCAGTTCTATGTATACTACTGTATCACGTTATTGGCACTGAGGGAACGTTGACTTTTACTATCGAACAGACAGGTAGGTTATCATCGTATAGCTGTATGGCTGACTGCTGACGTCCGCGGGAACAATGATGATTATTGTAGTCTATACCAAACCCACACACAACACTCTCCTCTATACGCCCGCCGGCAACACAGTATTGTTAAACATTCACCGCAGTTCTATGTATACTACTGCATCACGTTATTGGCACTGAGGGAACGTTGACTTTTACTATCGAACAGACAGGTAGGTTATCAGCGTATAGCTGTATGGCTGACTGCTGACGTCCGTGGGAACAATGATGATTTTGTAGCCTTACCAAACCCACACACAACGCTCTCCTCTATACGCCCGCCGGCAACACAGTATTGTTAAACATTCACCGCAGTTCTATGTATACTACTGCATCACGTTATTGGCACTGAGGGAACGTTGACTTTTACTATCGAACAGACAGGTAGGTTTACATCGTATAGCTGTATGGCTGACTGCTGACGTCCGCGGGAACAATGATGATTATTGTAGTCTATACCAAACCCACACACAACGCTCTCCTCTATACGCCCGCCGGCAACACAGTATTGTTAAACATTCACCGCAGTTCTATGTATACTACTGCATCACGTTATTGGCACTGAGGGAACGCTGACTTTTACTGTCGAACAGACAGGTAGGTTATCATCGTATAGCTGTATGGCTGACTGCTGACGTCCGCGGGAACAATGATGATTATTGTAGTCTATACCAAACCCACACACAACGCTCTCCTCTATACGCCCGCCGGCAACACAGTATTGTTAAACATTCACCGCAGTTCTATGTATACTACTGTATCACGTTATTGGCACTGAGGGAACGTTGACTTTTACTATCGAACAGACAGGTAGGTTATCATCGTATAGCTGTATGGCTGACTGCTGACGTCCGCGGGAACAATGATGATTATTGTAGTCTATACCAAACCCACACACAACACTCTCCTCTATACGCCCGCCGGCAACACAGTATTGTTAAACATTCACCGCAGTTCTATGTATACTACTGCATCACGTTATTGGCACTGAGGGAACGTTGACTTTTACTATCGAACAGACAGGTAGGTTATCAGCGTATAGCTGTATGGCTGACTGCTGACGTCCGTGGGAACAATGATGATTTTGTAGCCTTACCAAACCCACACACAACGCTCTCCTCTATACGCCCGCCGGCAACACAGTATTGTTAAACATTCACCGCAGTTCTATGTATACTACTGCATCACGCTATTGGCACTGAGGGAACGTTGACTTTTACTATCGAACAGATAGGTAGGTTATCAGCGTATAGCTGTATGGCTGACTGCTGACGTCCGCGGGAACAATGATGATTATTGTAGTCTATACCAAACCCACACACAACGCTCTCCTCTATACGCCCGCCGGCAACACAGTATTGTTAAACATTCACCGCAGTTCTATGTATACTACTGCATCACGTTATTGGCACTGAGGGAACGTTGACTTTTACTATCGAACAGACAGGTAGGTTATCATCGTATAGCTGTATGGCTGACTGCTGACGTCCGCGGGAACAATGATGATTATTGTAGTCTATACCAAACCCACACACAACGCTCTCCTCTATACGCCCGCCGGCAACACAGTATTGTTAAACATTCACCGCAGTTCTATGTATACTACTGCATCACGTTATTGGCACTGAGGGAACGCTGACTTTTACTGTCGAACAGACAGGTAGGTTATCATCGTATAGCTGTATGGCTGACTGCTGACGTCCGCGGGAACAATGATGATTATTGTAGTCTATACCAAACCCACACACAACGCTCTCCTCTATACGCCCGCCGGCAACACAGTATTGTTAAACATTCACCGCAGTTCTATGTATACTACTGCATCACGTTATTGGCACTGAGGGAACGTTGACTTTTACTATCGAACAGACAGGTAGGTTATCATCGTATAGCTGTATGGCTGACTGCTGACGTCCGCGGGAACAATGATGATTATTGTAGTCTATACCAAACCCACACACAACGCTCTCCTCTATACGCCCGCCGGCAACACAGTATTGTTAAACATTCACCGCAGTTCTATGTATACTACTGCATCACGTTATTGGCACTGAGGGAACGCTGACTTTTACTGTCGAACAGACAGGTAGGTTATCATCGTATAGCTGTATGGCTGACTGCTGACGTCCGCGGGAACAATGATGATTATTGTAGTCTATACCAAACCCACACACAACGCTCTCCTCTATACGCCCGCCGGCAACACAGTATTGTTAAACATTCACCGCAGTTCTATGTATACTACTGCATCACGTTATTGGCACTGAGGGAACGTTGACTTTTACTATCGAACAGACAGGTAGGTTATCATCGTATAGCTGTATGGCTGACTGCTGACGTCCGCGGGAAAATGATGATTATTGTAGTCTATACCAAACCCACACACAACGCTCTCCTCTATACGCCCGCCGGCAACACAGTATTGTTAAACATTCACCGCAGTTCTATGTATACTACTGCATCACGTTATTGGCACTGAGGGAACGTTGACTTTTACTATCGAACAGACAGGTAGGTTATCATCGTATAGCTGTATGGCTGACTGCTGACGTCCGCGGGAACAATGATGATTATTGTAGTCTATACCAAACCCACACACAACGCTCTCCTCTATACGCCCGCCGGCAACACAGTATTGTTAAACATTCACCGCAGTTCTATGTATACTACTGCATCACGTTATTGGCACTGAGGGAACGTTGACTTTTACTATCGAACAGACAGGTAGGTTATCATCGTATAGCTGTATGGCTGACTGCTGACGTCCGCGGGAACAATGATGATTATTGTAGTCTATACCAAACCCACACACAACGCTCTCCTCTATACGCCCGCCGGCAACACAGTATTGTTAAACATTCACCGCAGTTCTATGTATACTACTGCATCACGTTATTGGCACTGAGGGAACGTTGACTTTTACTATCGAACAGACAGGTAGGTTATCATCGTATAGCTGTATGGCTGACTGCTGACGTCCGCGGGAACAATGATGATTATTGTAGTCTATACCAAACCCACACACAACGCTCTCCTCTAAACGCCCGCCGGCAACACAGTATTGTTAAACATTCACCGCAGTTCTATGTATACTACTGCATCACGTTATTGGCACTGAGGGAACGTTGACTTTTACTATCGAACAGACAGGTAGGTTATCATCGTATAGCTGTATGGCTGACTGCTGACGTCCGCGGGAACAATGATGATTATTGTAGTCTATACCAAACCCACACACAACGCTCTCCTCTATACGCCCGCCGGCAACACAGTATTGTTAAACATTCACCGCAGTTCTATGTATACTACTGCATCACGTTATTGGCACTGAGGGAACGTTGACTTTTACTATCGAACAGACAGGTAGGTTATCATCGTATAGCTGTATGGCTGACTGCTGACGTCCGCGGGAACAATGATGATTATTGTAGTCTATACCAAACCCACACACAACGCTCTCCTCTATACGCCCGCCGGCAACACAGTATTGTTAAACATTCACCGCAGTTCTATGTATACTACTGCATCACGTTATTAGCACTGAGGGAACGTTGACTTTTACTATCGAACAGACAGGTAGGTTATCATCGTATAGCTGTATGGCTGACTGCTGACGTCCGCGGGAACAATGATGATTATTGTAGTCTATACCAAACCCACACACAACGCTCTCCTCTATACGCCCGCCGGCAACACAGTATTGTTAAACATTCACCGCAGTTCTATGTATACTACTGCATCACGTTATTGGCACTGAGGGAACGTTGACTTTTACTATCGAACAGACAGGTAGGTTATCATCGTATAGCTGTATGGCAGACTGCTGACGTCCGCGGGAAAATGATGATTATTGTAGTCTATACCAAACCCACACACAACGCTCTCCTCTATACGCCCGCCGGCAACACAGTATTGTTAAACATTCACCGCAGTTCTATGTATACTACTGCATCACGTTATTGGCACTGAGGGAACGTTGACTTTTACTATCGAACAGACAGGTAGGTTATCATCGTATAGCTGTATGGCTGACTGCTGACGTTCGCGGGAACAATGATGATTATTGTAGTCTATACCAAACCCACACACAACGCTCTCCTCTATACGCCCGCCGGCAACACAGTATTGTTAAACATTCACCGCAGTTCTATGTATACTACTGCATCACGTTATTGGCACTGAGGGAACGTTGACTTTTACTATCGAACAGACAGGTAGGTTATCATCGTATAGCTGTATGGCTGACTGCTGACGTCCGCGGGAACAATGATGATTATTGTAGTCTATACCAAACCCACACACAACGCTCTCCTCTAAACGCCCGCCGGCAACACAGTATTGTTAAACATTCACCGCAGTTCTATGTATACTACTGCATCACGTTATTGGCACTGAGGGAACGTTGACTTTTACTATCGAACAGACAGGTAGGTTATCATCGTATAGCTGTATGGCTGACTGCTGACGTCCGCGGGAACAATGATTATTGTAGTCTATACCAAACCCACACACAACGCTCTCCTCTATACGCCCGCCGGCAACACAGTATTGTTAAACATTCACCGCAGTTCTATGTATACTACTGCATCACGTTATTGGCACTGAGGGAACGTTGACTTTTACTATCGAACAGACAGGTAGGTTATCATCGTATAGCTGTATGGCTGACTGCTGACGTCCGCGGGAACAATGATGATTATTGTAGTCTATACCAAACCCACACACAACGCTCTCCTCTATACGCCCGCCGGCAACACAGTATTGTTAAACATTCACCGCAGTTCTATGTATACTACTGCATCACGTTATTGGCACTGAGGGAACGTTGACTTTTACTATCGAACAGACAGGTAGGTTATCATCGTATAGCTGTATGGCTGACTGCTGACGTCCGCGGGAACAATGATGATTATTGTAGTCTATACCAAACCCACACACAACGCTCTCCTCTATACGCCCGCCGGCAACACAGTATTGTTAAACATTCACCGCAGTTCTATGTATACTACTGCATCACGTATTGGCACTGAGGGAACGCTGACTTTTACTGTCGAACAGACAGGTAGGTTATCATCGTATAGCTGTATGGCTGACTGCTGACGTCCGCGGGAACAATGATGATTATTGTAGCCTATACCAAAACCACACACAACGCTCTCCTCTATACGCCCGCCGGCAACACAGTATTGTTAAACATTCACCGCAGTTCTATGTATACTACTGCATCACGTTACTGGCACTGAGGGAACGTTGACTTTTACTATCGAACAGACAGGTAGGTTATCATCGTATAGCTGTATGGCTGACTGCTGACGTCCGCGGGAACAATGATGATTATTGTAGTCTATACCAAACCCACACACAACGCTCTCCTCTATACGCCCGCCGGCAACACAGTATTGTTAAACATTCACCGCAGTTCTATGTATACTACTGCATCACGTTATTGGCACTGAGGGAACGCTGACTTTTACTATCGAACAGACAGGTAGGTTATCATCGTATAGCTGTATGGCTGACTGCTGACGTCCGCGGGAACAATGATGATTATTGTAGTCTATACCAAACCCACACACAACGCTCTCCTCTATACGCCCGCCGGCAACACAGTATTGTTAAACATTCACCGCAGTTCTATGTATACTACTGCATCACGTTATTGGCACTGAGGGAACGTTGACTTTTACTATCGAAAGGACAGGTAGGTTATCATCGTATAGCTGTATGGCTGACTGCTGACGTCCGCGGGAACAATGATGATTATTGTAGTCTATACCAAACCCACACACAACGCTCTCCTCTATACGCCCTCCGGCAACACAGTATTGTTAAACATTCACCGCAGTTCTATGTACAGTATACTACTGCATCACGTTATTGGCACTGAGGGAACGCTGACTTTTACTATCGAACAGACAGGTAGGTTATCATCGTATAGCTGTATGGCTGACTGCTGACGTCCACGGGAACAATGATGATTATTGTAGTCTATACCAAACCCACACACAACGCTCTCCTCTATACGCCCGCCGGCAACACAGTATTGTTAACATTCACCGCAGTTCTATGTATACTACTGCATCACGTTATTGGCACTGAGGGAACGTTGATTTTTACTATCGAACAGACAGGTAGGTTATCATCGTATAGCTGTATGGCTGACTGCTGACGTCCGCGGGAACAATGATGATTTTGTAGCCTTACCAAATCCACACACAACGCTCTCCTCTATACGCCCGCCGGCAACACAGTATTGTTAAACATTCACCGCAGTTCTATGTATACTACTGCATCACGTTATTGGCACTGAGGGAACGTTGACTTTTACTATCGAACAGACAGGTAGGTTATCATCGTATAGCTGTATGGCTGACTGCTGACGTCCGCGGGAACAATGATGATTTTGTAGCCTTACCAAACCCACACACAACGCTCTCTCTATACGCCCGCCGGCAACACAGTATTGTTAAACATTCACCGCAGTTATATGTATACTACTGCATCACGTTATTGGCACTGAGGGAACGTTGACTTTTACTATCGAACAGACAGGTAGGTTATCATCGTATAGCTGTATGGCTGACTGCTGACGTCCGCGGGAACAATCATGATTATTGTAGCCTTACCAAACCCACACACAACGCTCTCCTCTACACGCCCGCCGGCAACACAGTATTGTTAAACATTCACCGCAGTTCTATGTATACTACTGCATCACGTTATTGGCACTGAGGGAACGCTGACTTTTACTATCGAACAGACAGGTAGGTTATCTTCGTATAGCTGTATGGCTGACTGCTGACGTCCGCGGGAACAATGATGATTTTGTAGCCTATACCAAACCCACACATAACGTTCTACTCTATACGCCCGCCGGCAACACAGTATTGTTAAACATTCACCGCAGTTCTATGTATACTACTGCATCACGTTATTGGCACTGAGGGAACGTTGACTTTTACTATCGAACAGACAGGTAGGTTATCATCGTATAGCTGTATGGCTGACTGCTGACGTCCGCGGGAACAATCATGATTATTGTAGCCTTACCAAACCCACACACAACGCTCTCCTCTACACGCCCGCCGGCAACACAGTATTGTTAAACATTCACCGCAGTTCTATGTATACTACTGCATCACGTTATTGGCACTGAGGGAACGTTGACTTTTACTATCGAACAGACAGGTAGGTTATCATCGTATAGCTGTATGTCTGACTGCTGACGTCCGCGGGAACAATGATGATTTTGTAGCCTTACCAAACCCACACACAACGCTCTCCTCTATACGCCCGCCGGCAACACAGTATTGTTAAACATTCACCGCAGTTCTATGTATACTACTGCATCACGTTATTGGCACTGAGGGAACGTTGACTTTTACTATCGAACAGACAGGTAGGTTATCATCGTATAGCTGTATGGCTGACTGCTGACGTCCGCGGGAACAATCATGATTATTGTAGTCTATACCAAACCCACACACAACGCTCCCCTCTATACGCCCGCCGGCAACACAGTATTGTTAAACATTCACCGCAGTTCTATGTATACTACTGCATCACGTTATTGGCACTGAGGGAACGTTGACTTTTACTATCGAACAGACAGGTAGGTTATCATCGTATAGCTGTATGGCTGACTGCTGACGTCCGCGGGAACAATGATGATTATTGTAGTCTATACCAAACCCACACACAACGCTCTCCTCTATACGCCCGCCGGCAACACAGTATTGTTAAACATTCACCGCAGTTCTATGTATACTACTGCATCACGTTATTGGCACTGAGGGAACGTTGACTTTTACTATCGAACAGACAGGTAGGTTATCATCGTATAGCTGTATGGCTGACTGCTGACGTCCGCGGGAACAATGATGATTATTGTAGTCTATACCAAACCCACACACAACGCTCTCCTCTATACGCCCGCCGGCAACACAGTATTGTTAAACATTCACCGCAGTTCTATGTATACTACTGCATCACGTTATTGGCATTGAGGGAACGCTGACTTTTACTATCGAACAGACAGGTAGGTTATCATCGTATAGCTGTATGGCTGACTGCTGACGTCCGCGGGAACAATCATGATTATTGTAGTCTATACCAAACCCACACACAACGCTCTCCTCTATACGCCCGCCGGCAACACAGTATTGTTAAACATTCACCGCAGTTCTATGTATACTACTGCATCACGTTATTGGCACTGAGGGAACGTTGACTTTTACTATCGAACAGACAGGTAGGTTATCATCGTATAGCTGTATGGCTGACTGCTGACGTCCGCGGGAACAATGATGATTATTGTAGTCTATACCAAACCCACACACAACGCTCTCCTCTATACGCCCGCCGGCAACACAGTATTGTTAAACATTCACCGCAGTTCTATGTATACTACTGCATTACGTTATTGGCACTGAGGGAACGTTGACTTTTACTATCGAACAGACAGGTAGGTTATCATCGTATAGCTGTATGGCTGACTGCTAACGTCCGCGGGAACAATGATGATTATTGTAGTCTATACCAAACCCACACACAACGCTCTCCTCTATACGCCCGCCGGCAACACAGTATTGTTAAACATTCACCGCAGTTCTATGTATACTACTGCATCACGTTATTGGCACTGAGGGAACGTTGACTTTTACTATCGAACAGACAGGTAGGTTATCATCGTATAGCTGTATGGCTGACTGCTGACGTCCGCGGGAACAATGATGATTATTGTAGTCTATACCAAACCCACACACAACGCTCTCCTCTATACGCCCGCCGGCAACACAGTATTGTTAAACATTCACCGCAGTTCTATGTATACTACTGCATCACGTTATTGCCACTGAGGGAACGCTGACTTTTACTATCGAACAGACAGGTAGGTTATCATCATATAGCTGTATGGCTGACTGCTGACGTCCGCGGGAACAATGATGATTATTGTAGTCTATACCAAACCCACACACAACGCTCTCCTCTATACGCCCGCCGGCAACACAGTATTGTTAAACATTCACCGCAGTTCTATGTATACTACTGCATCACGTTATTGGAACTGAGGGAACGTTGACTTTTACTATCGAACAGACAGGTAGGTTATCATCGTATAGCTGTATGGCTGACTGCTGACGTCCGCGGGAACAATGATGATTATTGTAGTCTATACCAAACCCACACACAACGCTCTCCTCTATACGCCCGCCGGCAACACAGTATTGTTAAACATTCACCGCAGTTCTATGTATACTACTGCATCACGTTATTGGCACTGAGGGAACGTTGACTTTTACTATCGAACAGACAGGTAGGTTATCATCGTATAGCTGTATGGCTGACTGCTGACGTCCGCGGGAACAATCATGATTATTGTAGTCTATACCAAACCCACACACAACGCTCTCCTCTATACGCCCGCCGGCAACACAGTATTGTTAAACATTCACCGCAGTTCTATGTATACTACTGCATCACGTTATTGGCACTGAGGGAACGTTGACTTTTACTATCGAACAGACAGGTAGGTTATCATCGTATAGCTGTATGGCTGACTGCTGACGTCCGCGGGAACAATTATGATTATTGTAGTCTATACCAAACCCACACACAACGCTCTCCTCTATACGCCCGCCGGCAACACAGTATTGTTAAACATTCACCGCAGTTCTATGTATACTACTGCATCACGTTATTGGCACTGAGGGAACGTTGACTTTTACTATCGAACAGACAGGTAGGTTATCATCGTATAGCTGTATGGCTGACTGCTGACGTCCGCGGGAACAATGATGATTATTGTAGTCTATACCAAACCCACACACAACGCTCTCCTCTATACGCCCGCCGGCAACACAGTATTGTTAAACATTCACCGCAGTTCTATGTATACTACTGCATCACGTTATTGGCACTGAGGGAACGTTGACTTTTACTATCGAACAGACAGGTAGGTTATCATCGTATAGCTGTATGGCTGACTGCTGACGTCCGCGGGAACAATGATGATTTTGTAGCCTTACCAAACCCACACACAACGCTCTCCTCTATACGCCCGCCGGCAACACAGTATTGTTAAACATTCACCGCAGTTCTATGTATACTACTGCATCACGTTATTGGCACTGAGGGAACGTTGACTTTTACTATCGAACAGACAGGTAGGTTATCATCGTATAGCTGTATGGCTGACTGCTGACGTCCGCGGGAACAATGATGATTATTGTAGTCTATACCAAACCCACACACAACGCTCTCCTCTATACGCCCGCCGGCAACACAGTATTGTTAAACATTCACCGCAGTTCTATGTATACTACTGCATCACGTTATTGGCATTGAGGGAACGCTGACTTTTACTATCGAACAGACAGGTAGGTTATCATCGTATAGCTGTATGGCTGACTGCTGACGTCCGCGGGAACAATCATGATTATTGTAGTCTATACCAAAACCCACACACAACGCTCTCCTCTATACGCCCGCCGGCAACACAGTATTGTTAAACATTCACCGCAGTTCTATGTATACTACTGCATCACGTTATTGGCACTGAGGGAACGTTGACTTTTACTATCGAACAGACAGGTAGGTTATCATCGTATAGCTGTATGGCTGACTGCTGACGTCCGCGGGAACAATGATGATTATTGTAGTCTATACCAAACCCACACACAACGCTCTCCTCTATACGCCCGCCGGCAACACAGTATTGTTAAACATTCACCGCAGTTCTATGTATACTACTGCATCACGTTATTGGCACTGAGGGAACGTTGACTTTTACTATCGAACAGACAGGTAGGTTATCATCGTATAGCTGTATGGCTGACTGCTGACGTCCGCGGGAACAATGATGATTATTGTAGTCTATACCAAACCCACACACAACGCTCTCCTCTATATGCCCGCCGGCAACACATTATTGTTAAACATTCACCGCAGTTGTATGTATACTACTGCATCACGTTATTGGCACTGAGGGAACGTTGACTTTTACTATCGAACAGACAGGTAGGTTATCATCGTATAGCTGTATGGCTGACTGCTGACGTCCGCGGGAACAATGATGATTTTGTAGCCTTACCAAACCCACACACAACGCTCTCCTCTATACGCCCGCCGGCAACACAGTATTGTTAAACATTCACCGCAGTTCTATGTATACTACTGCATCACGTTATTGGCACTGAGGGAACGTTGACTTTTACTATCGAACAGACAGGTAGGTTATCATCGTATAGCTGTATGGCTGACTGCTGACGTCCGCGGGAACAATGATGATTATTGTAGTCTATACCAAACCCACACACAACGCTCTCCTCTATACGCCCGCCGGCAACACAGTATTGTTAAACATTCACCGCAGTTCTATGTATACTACTGCATCACGTTATTGGCATTGAGGGAACGCTGACTTTTACTATCGAACAGACAGGTAGGTTATCATCGTATAGCTGTATGGCTGACTGCTGACGTCCGCGGGAACAATCATGATTATTGTAGTCTATACCAAACCCACACACAACGCTCTCCTCTATACGCCCGCCGGCAACACAGTATTGTTAAACATTCACCGCAGTTCTATGTATACTACTGCATCACGTTATTGGCACTGAGGGAACGTTGACTTTTACTATCGAACAGACAGGTAGGTTATCATCGTATAGCTGTATGGCTGACTGCTGACGTCCGCGGGAACAATGATGATTATTGTAGTCTATACCAAACCCACACACAACGCTCTCCTCTATACGCCCGCCGGCAACACAGTATTGTTAAACATTCACCGCAGTTCTATGTATACTACTGCATCACGTTATTGGCACTGAGGGAACGCTGACTTTTACTATCGAACAGACAGGTAGGTTATCATCGTATAGCTGTATGGCTGACTGCTGACGTCCGCGGGAACAATGATGATTATTGTAGTCTATACCAAACCCACACACAACGCTCTCCTCTATACGCCCGCCGGCAACACAGTATTGTTAAACATTCACCGCAGTTCTATGTATACTACTGCATCACGTTATTGGCACTGAGGGAACGTTGACTTTTACTATCGAACAGACAGGTAGGTTATCATCGTATAGCTGTATGGCTGACTGCTGACGTCCGCGGGAACAATGATGATTTTGTAGCCTTACCAAACCCACACACAACGCTCTCCTCTATACGCCCGCCGGCAACACAGTATTGTTAAACATTCACCGCAGTTCTATGTATACTACTGCATCACGTTATTGGCACTGAGGGAACGTTGACTTTTACTATCGAACAGACAGGTAGGTTATCATCGTATAGCTGTATGGCTGACTGCTGACGTCCGCGGGAACAATGATGATTATTGTAGTCTATACCAAACCCACACACAACGCTCTCCTCTATACGCCCGCCGGCAACACAGTATTGTTAAACATTCACCGCAGTTCTATGTATACTACTGCATCACGTTATTGGCATTGAGGGAACGCTGACTTTTACTATCGAACAGACAGGTAGGTTATCATCGTATAGCTGTATGGCTGACTGCTGACGTCCGCGGGAACAATCATGATTATTGTAGTCTATACCAAACCCACACACAACGCTCTCCTCTATACGCCCGCCGGCAACACAGTATTGTTAAACATTCACCGCAGTTCTATGTATACTACTGCATCACGTTATTGGCACTGAGGGAACGTTGACTTTTACTATCGAACAGACAGGTAGGTTATCATCGTATAGCTGTATGGCTGACTGCTGACGTCCGCGGGAACAATGATGATTATTGTAGTCTATACCAAACCCACACACAACGCTCTCCTCTATACGCCCGCCGGCAACACAGTATTGTTAAACATTCACCGCAGTTCTATGTATACTACTGCATCACGTTATTGGCACTGAGGGAACGCTGACTTTTACTATCGAACAGACAGGTAGGTTATCATCGTATAGCTGTATGGCTGACTGCTGACGTCCGCGGGAACAATGATGATTATTGTAGTCTATACCAAACCCACACACAACGCTCTCCTCTATACGCCCGCCGGCAACACAGTATTGTTAAACATTCACCGCAGTTCTATGTATACTACTGCATCACGTTATTGGCACTGAGGGAACGTTGACTTTTACTATCGAACAGACAGGTAGGTTATCATCGTATAGCTGTATGGCTGACTGCTGACGTCCGCGGGAACAATGATGATTTTGTAGCCTTACCAAACCCACACACAACGCTCTCCTCTATACGCCCGCCGGCAACACAGTATTGTTAAACATTCACCGCAGTTCTATGTATACTACTGCATCACGTTATTGGCACTGAGGGAACGTTGACTTTTACTATCGAACAGACAGGTAGGTTATCATCGTATAGCTGTATGGCTGACTGCTGACGTCCGCGGGAACAATGATGATTTTGTAGCCTTACCAAACCCACACACAACGCTCTCCTCTATACGCCCGCCGGCAACACAGTATTGTTAAACATTCACCGCAGTTCTATGTATACTACTGCATCACGTTATTGGCACTGAGGGAACGTTGACTTTTACTATCGAACAGACAGGTAGGTTATCATCGTATAGCTGTATGGCTGACTGCTGACGTCCGCGGGAACAATGATGATTATTGTAGTCTATACCAAACCCACACACAACGCTCTCCTCTATACGCCCGCCGGCAACACAGTATTGTTAAACATTCACCGCAGTTCTATGTATACTACTGCATCACGTTATTGGCATTGAGGGAACGCTGACTTTTACTATCGAACAGACAGGTAGGTTATCATCGTATAGCTGTATGGCTGACTGCTGACGTCCGCGGGAACAATCATGATTATTGTAGTCTATACCAAACCCACACACAACGCTCTCCTCTATACGCCCGCCGGCAACACAGTATTGTTAAACATTCACCGCAGTTCTATGTATACTACTGCATCACGTTATTGGCACTGAGGGAACGTTGACTTTTACTATCGAACAGACAGGTAGGTTATCATCGTATAGCTGTATGGCTGACTGCTGACGTCCGCGGGAACAATGATGATTATTGTAGTCTATACCAAACCCACACACAACGCTCTCCTCTATACGCCCGCCGGCAACACAGTATTGTTAAACATTCACCGCAGTTCTATGTATACTACTGCATCACGTTATTGGCACTGAGGGAACGTTGACTTTTACTATCGAACAGACAGGTAGGTTATCATCGTATAGCTGTATGGCTGACTGCTGACGTCCGCGGGAACAATGATGATTATTGTAGTCTATACCAAACCCACACACAACGCTCTCCTCTATACGCCCGCCGGCAACACAGTATTGTTAAACATTCACCGCAGTTCTATGTATACTACTGCATTACGTTATTGGCACTGAGGGAACGCTGACTTTTACTATCGAACAGACAGGTAGGTTATCATCGTATAGCTGTATGGCTGACTGCTGACGTCCGCGGGAACAATGATGATTTTGTAGCCTTACCAAACCCACACACAACGCTCTCCTCTATACGCCCGCCGGCAACACAGTATTGTTAAACATTCACCGCAGTTCTATGTATACTACTGCATCACGTTATTGGCACTGAGGGAACGTTGACTTTTACTATCGAACAGACAGGTAGGTTATCATCGTATAGCTGTATGGCTGACTGCTGACGTCCGCGGGAACAATGATGATTATTGTAGTCTATACCAAACCCACACACAACGCTCTCCTCTATACGCCCGCCGGTAACACAGTATTGTTAAACATTCACCGCAGTTCTATGTATACTACTGCATCACGTTATTGGCACTGAGGGAACGTTGACTTTTACTATCGAAAATTTAAAACTATATAAATAAATCTTCGCTGAAGTGATGAAGAAGATCAGAGAAATATGTGAATTCTTTGCTTTACGCAGATGACAAGGTAAACATACAGAAAACAGAAGACGAGTTACAGCGGGCGATATTTACGTTCAATAGCATCATACAAGACTACGGGCTACAGATATCTGCTACAAAATCTAAAACGATGGCATTTCAGGGCAGGTATTCTAGAAGAACTAAGACAGAATATGACTAAGAATAATGAGATTTTGGATCACGTTAGTCACTTTAATTACATGGGTTGTAATATTTCATATGGATCTGATATTGATTGGGATAACAAACTTTAGACGTATCTGTGGAACGATTCATAGGTACCTGAAAAATAAAACACGGAAGGATACTCGAATGAAATTTTATAAAACTGTGGCTGTCCCCACATTCCTGTATGCTACTGAGACATGGACTCTTGGTAAAAGGAACGTGCAGAGGAATCACAAAGCCAAAATGAAATTTCTAAGAGGGACGCAAGGTTGTTCTCTTTTGGATCGGAGAAGCAACGAGGATATTAGACGCGATTTAAACATTGTATCATTGCAACAGAAGATGGAAGACCACACAAACACACAAAGAGATGGTGTGAACAGTTCAATCGCATGCCTGATATCCTTCCACCTTTGGCTGCACTGGGTTATCACCCTACTGGGAAGAGAGATGTCGGTAGACCGAGGAGAGATGGGTTCCGGAATAGGTCTGGAGTTTAATCCTTGGAGTGGTGATGATGATGATGGTTATAAATAAATATTAATGATTTTTCCGTTATTTAAAGCTAAGATTCCATGAAAATATTATAGTGTACTTGGAGGGATAAGAATCAAAGGCCGTTCACACTGAATGCTACGCTAAGCTAAGCTGTGCCTGGCTAATAGGTATTGGGGGGGGGGATTTGCACTCATGGGCTAATTGCAGCTTCCGGGACGTGCCCGATGAAAACAGTGCTGATAGGGTACCTAAAACATAAAGGGGCATTAAAAGGGCCCTTACATAACGACCCATTTAACAATATAATGGTAAAATCAGTAAGTAGCAACATTGTAGAAAAGTAAAAATTAGCAAAATAACAAACAACATTGTAAATAGCAACGTTAATTTAAATAATTCAACCCATTTTTTCAAATGTTTTTAAAAACATTTTTGTTGTTAACGAACAGTTACGTTTTCGTTGTACGCCGACTGGCCATCATTAACCAGACGGTTGTCAGACAGCGCATGCACGGAAAGCTAGGTGCGAAGGACTGACTCCTACACACGACCATGTCTACCCGATGTGATGCCAAACTGAATAGCCTACACCGCATGATGAGATTTCATCATTCCGTCAGTTCACACTTTTGCTGTCAGCTCACATTATTTTGTCCCTATATACGATATCGTCACACGATCCCTACACCGAAATGACCGCATGTAGGCCGTTTAATACTAACACCTGCAGTGCTCCGCCATCTGAAATAGACACAACATAACTGCCTATTATAGGTGGGGCGATATACCTATAACAGGTATTTTGGAAAGATTATTTTTGTGAAACGAATATAAGAGTGACTGAAAAGTTGAAATACTTGTTCCGATTCAACGATAACTGAAAAGTCGGAAATACTCGTTTCGAGTCGCGGGACCGACCCCCCTACGCAGCTAGCGAATAAACGAGTACAAAATCAGAGTTATTGGTGCTGAACACTTGATTCTGCGCCGATTGCCGATTGACGTATGAAACGAAGCAAAACAGCGAGGTTCAGAATATCTCTATGCCAAAGAGACGAATCTGAGTTTAATAAATGACAAAAATGATACTGATGTTACGTTTATTCTCGTGTGTTATGCAGATATATAATACAGATTATAATAACAAATTATATATTATACTAGTCGCCAACTTGGGGCGAATTTTGGAAAAACGAATTATATTGTGTTATAACCTACAGAGTGGCTGATAGGCCATATAGTACTTTATGTTAATGTGATTTCGGAGATGATTTAAACTTCACTGCACATCTCACACAAATTTTTTTGACATTATGAGTTGTGCTATTAGGCCCTACGTGCACTCTAAATTTCATTTCCTGAGTTTTGCAACTGATTTGTCTAACCAAAAATGGAATCGGGTCTTTTCAAGAAAGTGTCTACAAACAACCCTCGTAGCGTCAGGAGCCCGCCAAGCTCCCCCACCCCGCCAGTCCCTACTGCTACAGTAGCGGTGTGAAGAAGGGGTGATTACCATACCACTACTACTAACACATTTATCGTTTCTGTTTGGAGTCTACGATTCTACCTTTACGCTGTCCAGTTAGTTACATTGTTTTATTTTTCAAAGTTACTCTTTCGTTAGTTATTTACATTCGTTTCTTCTTAGATACGCTCATTCTTTCATACGTTTATTTTGTGTTTTTTTTTTAATTTATTACATTCCTTTCGTGTTTATTATTTACGTTATTACTATATACTTTTATTCTTTATATTGCTTTATTAAAAATGAATCTGATAGAGTTGCTAACTGTCGCATGAAATGAGGAAAATGCCGTTATTTTTTTTTTTCAAAACAAGATTAATTCACAATCCTAGAGTACGTAATTAATGTAATATAAATAATCGTTAAAATAAACTAAAAACCCCTATTAATAAAAATTAAAAAAAAAAGAAAGAAAAAGAATTGAAGCCGTGCGTGCGTTTAATAAAATAAAAAACAAAAAACTGAAACAAAATAAAAAGAATAGAATTGAAGCGTGTGTGCGTGCGGAATTAAAGGCACGCGCGCGTCATATGAATGTGTGTAATGTATGCTAATCACTCCTCCTTCACACAGCTACTGTAGGAGAAGGGACTGGCGGGAACGTTGGTGGGGGAGCTTGGCGGGCTCGTGACGCTGCGAGAGTTGTTTGTAGACACTTTCTTGAAAAGACCCATGGAATCAATAATTTAATATTAAATCTATATCAGTTTGTTTACTCCTAATGAAAATTTAAGTTACTATTCCCAATGGGAGACAGACCTATAAATTCTCTTGTTTCTTATTTTCTTTTAAACAGTAACAGCTTAATAAAGTCACACTGTTAATACTTTTAGTTTAAATTTATTTCTTATAACAAATTATAATAAAATACAGCTATACGTATAATACGTATATAATAACAGGTATTTGTACGTGTTATATTTTTGGAACCTTTTCGTTCGAACCTGTTATTTTCAAATACTAGTTTAGCACACCTCTACTGACTATTATAACGAGACTTTGCCCGCTGTACAACTGCACGACGAGACTGGTCAGAAAAGTAACATAACTCTATGGAGAATTGCGAGTAAGTCACCCACAAATATTCTTGTGACCGTGGCAGGCGATACTCTGCGATAACAATTTTCAAAAGCAAACAAACAAACGCTGTCACACGTAAATAGTTAAACAACAGGGTAACGACTGTTATCTGTCTCGTGGCGCCCAACAACGGCGTGTGTTCAATAATACAGTACAGTACTGTACACTGTAAACCGCAAACGACTGACTACACTGGTACACAGAAGAACAACGACGAGCCTATGACCTGAATTCGTTACCCTCACGAGAAGTGGGAAGCAAAAACAGCACAGAGCTTATTTGTCAACTCCAATACAATAACGACAGCAACTCACAAAACCACAGGACGAGTCCTGTACCTTACTTCTTCTTCTACTTCAGCACTACAGCCCAACGTGAGCCCTGCCCTGGCTTCCAACACCAACCTTCTCCGATGTGTCCTATCCACTGCCATCTCAGTGTAACCCCTCACATCCACATCATCTTTGATCTTCCAGCGCACCATCTAACCATCTTACCCTATAACGACCCCTCTTTCTGTTGTTACAGAGGATTTCCTGTCATACGCTGATCATCCATCCGCTCCAGGTGACCTAGCCATTGTTTTCGTAGAGCCTTTATGAATCTTGCAATGTCCTCATGGTTCAATAGCTTATCTATCTCCTGATTATTTCTTATTCTCCAATTCGTCATCTTCTTTAACCGGGCCGTAAACACGTATTACAATCTTTCTTTCAAACCTCCTTAGTATTTGTGTTTCTTGTTCCTTTTTCGTTAATGCCTATGTCTCACTTCCATAAGTTATATTTAATCCCATAATCGTGGCTACAACATGAAATACAAAACAATATGATATTCATGTTTAATATGGTAACCAAATCACTTGTACGAATTAATAAATTATTTACCTTAAATTATCCGCCGTGTGATTTCTTGTGCTTCGTCTATGACGCGTTTCAGATGATGATGATGATGGAGCATAAGCTCTAAAACGCGTCCGTCATAGACGAAGCACAAGAAATCACACGGCAGATAATTTAAGGTAAATAATTTATTAAAACAATATGATTTTAATATATTTTTTCACGTTTCATGGTATTAAAAGTGGTATTGTGTTGTAATAGATTAACTTCTGATATATATATATATATATATATATATATATATAGTAAGTTAAAATTTATGTTTATATTACCTCAAGATGTCATATTTTTCCTATTCGGAACATATTTCGAGAGCTCCCGTGCTCTCATCTTCAGCCTTCGCGATCTTGCATCTGGTGAAGTATTTGTGTGTTGGCTGGATACTATTAAGGTTTCTTGTTGGTTAATAGTATCCAGCCAACACACAAATACTTCACCAGACGCAAGATCGCGAAGGCTGAAGATGAGAGCACGGGAGCTCTCGAAACATGTTCCGAATAGGAAAAATATAACATCTTGAGGTAATATAAACATAAATTTTAAATTACTTCATATATATCAAGAAACGAACTGTAGCAGAAAGTGATTGAATATATATATATATATTGCAACGATACGTTTAGCGTAAGTCTCCGTATCAACCCCTGACTGCGGTATGAGAACATACGGACGCACGTATGAGTCGTGTAAAAGATGTAAATAATGAAAACAATGTAATAAACTTGAATGCGATATTCCTATGATAGTAGTAGATAAGCTTACATATGATTGTATCATAGGTATCGACGTATTAAATAAATTAGGAGCAGTTATTAATTTAGAAAACAATTCAATGACGTGCTTATCCACCCTCAATCAACTACCAAAGCCTGCGACCTAGCTGGGAAACATCAAGGTAAATACTGCAGAAGAAGAGTATACCTTCGAGACGTGGGTAAGTGCGCACAAATGAGTGCATATCTTCAAAAGCGAGTTGTTAAGAGTATCGTTGCAAAATATATATATATAATTTTTTTTTTTTTTTGTGCGAGTCTCAGTTACAGATTATCAATGCTCCAATAGCTCATCTAACTACCGGTTATTTCTTATTCTCCAATTCGTCATCGTCTTTAACCGGGCCGTAAACACGTACTACAATCTTTCTATCAAACCTTCTTAGCGGTACTTGTTCCTTTTTTGTCAAAATGTCCACGTCTCGCCAGCGTAAGTAACAACCGGTCTGATAACCGTCTTATATATTTTAATTTTTGTGTTGAGACTAATGAGTTTGCTTCTCGATAGTCTACTGTTAGCATGCTATGCCCTATTTGTATCCTGTCATGCACTGTCGTGTTTATAGGCCCTTCATTATCTATCATGTTACCCACAAAACCCACGTATCTGAAGTTATTAACTGCATCAAATGAGTTATCCTCTATGCATAAGTTATACAAATTTCTTCTCGTTCCTCATGCAGAAATCAGCGTCTATTTAGTTTTGCTGATATTTACATCGAGTCCATTCGAGCGGATGTTTGATTCAGCTCCTTGTACACCTCAACTAGCCGCTGTCTTGATCTGGATCTGAACCTTTACTGAACATTTCCATCATGTACGAGGTGTGTTGAAAAAAAAAGACCGAACTTTTTGAACACCATATCAACCCGCAAAAACAACGCGCTGCGACTTTGAGCGCACCTAGCGATAGCTTTTGACAACAAACTGCCATTTATTCTGTCCCGCTATCAGCATTAGTCTTTCCGACTGCTAGCTTTCTGACGGAGAGGGCCTTCTGCGTGAGAGTTGGCGATTCAGTCTCTTCCGAGAGACGAATCACAGCCTCCTTCTGTTCTGTCTACGTCAATGACGTGTCGAGACAGCCTGGAGTCCAGGTGGCCCTCTTTGCGGACGACACGGCCGTATTTGCGGCCGATCGTCATATGGAAAGAGCCCTCTTACGACTGCAGCGCCAGCTCGATTCGCTCGGGGACTGGACTGATAATTGGACTAAGCGACGGAAGCACCCTGTTAGGCAGTTACGCATCGGCAGGACGTACTTGCGCTGGTCCAACGAGGTCAAGTATCTCGGAGTACACCTTGACTGTCGACTCACCTGGCGTACCCACGCTCAGACAATTCATAAGCGAGCATCCGCTCGTCTGAGCTTACTGTTTCCACTCCTGATCAGCTCAGCCATGACCAAGAAATTGGGCAAGATGATCGTCGGCGCGTATTTGCTGCCGGTCATTACTTACGCTTGCCCGGTTTGGGGTTACCTCGCCGCAATGCATAAAAAGAAGTTGCAGAGCGTTCTCGACAGGGGTCTTAGGCTAGCGGCCAAAGTCCCCCGTCGCTTTTCATCTCGCCTTCTGAGGAGAGGACTTGGCGTCCGCTCCTTAGACGACACCTTCAGGCGGCTTGCACGCAAATTTTATGCACGTACGGCGAGGCGAGGTTCCCAGACAATCCTCTTGTGGGTGGGCTGGGCAGGT
This sequence comes from Magicicada septendecula, assembly GCA_034769895.1. NCBI lineage: Eukaryota > Metazoa > Arthropoda > Insecta > Hemiptera > Cicadidae > Magicicada > Magicicada septendecula. Next base: position 10,673,753 of record CM068371.1, on the reverse strand, counting down.
ATCGTATACGTTGCAACATCACAGAACGTTTCATAAAAAGAAATCATTTATATAGTAAGTTAGCATAAGAGGAAAGTGAAGTGAACAGTATCGAACCCAAGTAGTCCCAAAAAATTGTGTAATTTTGTATAATAATTATTTCTATCAACTTGAAAAAACGACCAAACTATGACTAAGACAAAACCCCATATATATTATTAAAGTGAATAAGAGTGAAAAAACCATAAGACACTATAAGAGAGAGAAATAATGTCAGAATCTACCAGAATAAAGTCAATAATTATTAAGTTTTATAACTATGAATAGGGTATTAAAAACTATTTTTTGTGAATAAATGGACAGGATCCATCATTATATTATGTGATGTAAATAAAATAAATGTATTAAATGACTTAAATACATTATTAGAAAGAGTTTAAGTTAAAATAAAAATTGTATATTTGCAATGACAAAAAAATACTAATGTGTTGGATTTGAGACCATACACCAAGATTTCATGAAAAAATTAATTATTATCAGATTTAAATAAAAACTATATGTAATTGTCAAGCAGACAATAGTGAACAATTTATCTTAAATAAAGGAAGCTGTCAAATGAATAAAAAGCAGCCAAAATAGCCAAAAACAGTGTTAACTAAAAACATGTAATAGGCATCTAATATTGTATAATTTATGAATTTAATGTTGCCAAAATGCAACCAAACTGTATTAGAAAGCTGTAATATGATATAAAGCAACTATGCTAATATACCTGACCAACTTTAACATTGTAATAGTCAAGTCAGCAAAATATTTACTTATACCATGTATGGCTGAAGCCAATTATCCAGTACAAAAATAATCAGATCTGGCTAAAATACTTACATAATACTAACAAAAATAAGATAGAAAGGTACAATACATCAGAATACCTTAATAAGAAACAAACTCAGTTGAAAGTAAAGTCAATTCTAAAAGAATTTAACTAATTAGAGTGAGATTTGTCACACCATAAAAAAATGACATCTCAAGACAATCAATGATGCTATGTCATCTTGTGATAAATATAATATATGTACAAAGTAACCAGGTATCACAAAAGATAGACAAAATAATAAACTCTGTGTGTATAGTGGTGAAATAACACATATATTAAGGAAAAAGACTAATCATTGTATTAGAAAACTGGCAAGAACCTAGGCCATGAGCAGAGGCCATATAAAATTGTATTTATTTGTGTTTTATTAATGTTAAAATTTGTTTATTTTGTTGTAGGAGAGTAGTAGTAGTAGATAACCAGCTTGTGAAGGGAACTTTATAACTCCACAACAATTTTTATTATAAATATTGAGTTTTTAATGACTACAACTCGAGGTGAGGGTTGTAAATTGTAATGTTTTTTAGACTTAAGTTAATTAGATACCAATCATATTTAGTATCGCTAGATTCAGTTAAAAACAAGGAATCTAAATACATCAATGGCATACAAATTGTAAGTACTAATGTGAAACTGTTTGATAAATACCAGTGTAAATTTTGAAATATCCATTGTATGAAGAATAAGAAATTCGTTCTAAAAGCTTCTACGGAAGTGAAAATTGTTCTATGACATTCCATTTCGTTTATTCTCGAACAATCTAGAAAGAATTTTTACACAAATATACCGGAAGTCGACGAAAACAGTCATCCCAATTTAGTATAAAAGCGAGACAAAATTCGACCAAAAACACTTGAAGATTGAACTCCAGAACTGATGCATCTCACACAACACTGATCAACGCAGCTAAGGCGAAACCGAGAGGCGAGAAATCGACAAGACACGGCAGGAAGGCTTTTCCCGTACATAGACATACCCGACTGACTTAACCTCAACGAGAGTATACGCCCAAAGAATATCGCTGAAATAGAGCAGCGATACGGCAAATTTTAATAGAAAGCACGCAGCCAGAACGTCGACGGCCCAGGAGGGTCCCAAACATTTAATAGAGAACGAATTCTGCTGTGTTCGCATTGACTGACTAACGTGACAAATAATTCCCCCGAACGTAAACAAAACAATACACTGAGCCTTCCTCAAAACTGCATGGGGATCAGCGCTGCGGTGGCAGATTTCTGAATCAACGCTAAACAGATGATTCGTAGTGGCGGCGTTTGAACGAGATTTTACTGCCAAACGTTTTGACAAAAAGTGCGGAAAAAGTAACGATCGCAAAAATTGACTTTAAATAGCTTCAGTGTACACCCGAAGAGGCGAGATTGAGAAACTACCCGAAGGAAGTGTCCAGTGAGAGAATAAACGACCATTGGAACGTGAGTTACCAAAATTAAAGTCATTTGTTACCTGGTTACATTTATCACACAGTTGTACTTTACACGCCACACATACACCTTCAAATCACTTAGTTTTTTCTTGTAAGGCATCTAATTGATATGTCTTGGTAGTTCAAAGGAGTCACGTCCTGAGATTAAAGTTTTTTCACATATTAAACTCATGCTTGTCAACTGAGTCAGAATCTGAAATACTAGCCGATACTTGATTGGACATATAAAAAATTGTCAATAATAATAACTTGTAAAATTTTTTCTTTGCAATTTTATAATTTTTATGAATGATAGTCCTTCAGACGATTTGTTTGTTGTTTTTAAAGAACCATTAAACTTAACTGATTTTTCAAAGCTAAACTGACTTGTTTAAATTTTTTCGTAGATTTAAAAATTTTATCAATCACATTTAATTTTTTCTTGGAACAAACGTTTCCAAGTGGCGCCCACAAAAAGCATAGTTTTAAGTTGTGTTACAGGACTACATCACTGCAGAGGATACAGTCAACAGAGTAAGTAACAAAAGTGCGCGGAGGTAACGCCCGACACAGTTTACAACACATACACATTACTTACACCCAATACTTGTTTTTCTATAACGTTCAGGCGATTCGTGGAAACGCCCTCGGTGTATACTGCGCTAGTGTAGGCTAGCACAACAGCCGAGAAACGGCCTGCTACAGAGCACACGGCCTACTTGAGCAGGGCCACGAGGCAGGAGCTCCAGAAGGTAGCTCGGAACTCATTTCCTGAGCGGTTCGTCTCTGCGACGTAGGCTACAACTGCACAGCCCAGAGCAGCATTAGTCTTTGATATAGCATCAGCTATATCAGATTGAGTGGGGACGTGCGCGCGCTGGCCGGCGGATTAAGAAAGACCTCGAAGAACGTCGTGTTGTCGCGGAGACATTCTGGTTGTTGGATTAAGCATAAGGGGAGGCCTGCACGAGTCGAACGATTATTTAAGAATTTTTAAAGAAGGCAAAACAATGGTCGGTGCAGATCAAAGCGATGTCGAAGATCATGGGAAAGAGAGCTTGTGATGTGGTAATTGTAAATCTTCGTTTAACTGCCGGGACTTTCTCATACAATGAGCTTCCATATAAGATCGTAAAATTAAATTTTGATAGAAAAAATTTAATGTATCGTATCACTGAAAAATTCTTACTGCGTTTGTTGACGACGATCGGAAAGAGACCCGATCAACAACTGCGTACCAATTCAAATGGTAATGACAACTGTGGAATGCAATGGTAATTGCTCTGTAAAGATTTTACGAAGTTGGCAGCAAAATTGTATACACAGACGTCGTGTTAAGGTCTTCATTCTCACTTCGTTATACATTCTACGGACGGTGTGTGCTCGTGCCCACTACACCGTGTGTAGCTCGAAGACTGATGATCATGACGGCACGGAGGGAGATAACGGCATCCGGCGTCAAAACTATCGCTAGCAGCACTAAATTGTCCAGCTAGCTCTATGCCCAGGTTGACGTGCTGCACAAATACTTCGGTCTTTTTTTAACACTCCTCGTATCTATGTACAAGTCTTCTCCAGCTCCCGCACCCTCCACACCACACGTTATTATTGTTCTGATCACCACGTTGCAGTGCAAGCCAATTTTCTCCATCTCATGGTATTACAGTAGAACCTCCATTAACCGAACCACTTTTAACCGAAACGACCGGCCAAAAACAAAAAAAATATTAATTCCCGATTTTTACTACAACGAAAATCTGTTTTCCGGAAGAAAACACGAAAACTAATGTAATAAACATGTAATAAATTGTGCGTCATGTCAAAGTGGAAACGGGTCATGATAAGGAATGAAGAAAAATTGGAGGCAATTAAAAGAATTAAAAATGAGATTTTGCGAACTGTGGCAGCCGATTTTGGTGTTGGGTGTTCCTATTGTTTCTGATTGGGTCGAGGTGAAAAATAAGTTTGAAGAGCACGCTTGGAAGATGCCAAACAAGAAAACGTGTTACAAAACGAGAAAATAAATGAGGCCGTGCTTTTACGGTTCACGAAAGAAAGGGACGAAGAAGACGATGACATAGCAGAGAGCAGCAGCCATGGCACCGGTGACGAGATCTTCAACGCCTTAGAGGTAAGAGATTTTATTTTGAGTTAGGGTATTAAATTAGACTATATGAAATACGAGGTTTTCTCACGGAGTTTTATTCATATTTTTTTGACACCGTCACGGTTCATCGAAAGACTTGAAGAATCTAAGCCCTCTGACGTTCTGCTAATGAAGCGATGGCGAGATATTGCTGCAAGAAAGCGATGTGAAAAGAAAAAGTAAAGGAAAATAGAAGATTGAAAAAATCATGAAACTAGTGTTAAAAATGACTTTATGTAGTAATCGTTTGATTTTTATTAAAATCTTTTGATATTGTACATTAGCTCCAGTTGTTTTACCTCATACTTTAAAAAATTACATCTTAATTATTATCCGAAATTTTGGTTAACCGAAACCCCCTCGACCCTTTGATTGGGTTAAGAGGTTCTACTGTACTTCCTTCTTCCATGATCTCTTGGGTCTAACCCGTTTCCAACGTCTAGGCGGAACCCAGTCTAACAACTTTCTGGACCAACGATCATGAGGCATACGTTCCACGTGGCAGTACCCCGTATTTACGGTGTGTAATATTATTTTGTCAACACAAGTCCAAGGTGTCGGGACAGCAGCCTGACAGGCCCCGGTAGTCACAGTGTCAGGGCGCGGCGTCTTTACACCCCACCCCCTACGGTTTCAGCGGGATGAACTCGGAGGGGCTATGTAGTAGGCTTGGCCATATATCTTAACATATCCCCTATCCCCAACGATCTCAGCCACTTACTCACTTCTCCCCCACTCACTTCTTTTAGTTAACTTTTTTTTTACACGAACAGGCCAGCCGTGGACCACGCGAATATCATCTTTTCTTCTCCCGCCAGAAGGCCCTCATTCGCACACTACGCGCCGCCTTCCTTTCCACTGTCCACCCCTTTCTCGTCTTCTTCTCACAGCAGATAACCTCAAGATTTTGAATTTTGTTCTGTATGTATTTCTATCCACACAGTCGTTCAAAGTGATACCCAGTTTCATCATTTCCTCCTTGTGTTGTTTGGTGTATCCGTTCAGACTAGAAAGTTGCCAAATATAGTTGAAAATTTGTTTATTTAATCTGGACCGACCCATCCGAATCATATGTCCACGGAATCTCAGTCTTTTCCTTCGGAAAGCCGTTTTCAGATCTTCTAGATCCCTGTACAGATCTTCTTTTGGTCTATGCCTGTACCCATCTTCAGTTTTCTTGGGGCCATATATTTTCCGAAGAATTCTTCGTTCAATTTTAAAGAGGTTCAAAATTTTGAAAGCACATTGTTTCCACTCCATACATGATCACCGGCCTGATCACAGTGCTATAATGGCGGACTTTTGCACTTCTGGAAAGGTTTTTCTTTCCGTACAGTTCCCGGGTTAGAGTAAAGACCTTTGGTAATATGAGTTTCCTTATCTTAAAGGATTCTTTGTCAGAGGCGTTTCGGGATATGTTTTCCCCAAGATATTTAAAATTGTTAGTACATTTTATTTCTGCATGCGCAGTGTTCTGGCAAGTAGTTAACTTATTTATTTATTTTAATACATCAAGTTAGGATATGCTTACAATGAGTGTGTGCTTCCTTTTGTTTCAAGCGTAAGTACCGTCTAAAAATGAAAAATATCAAGGCGTGTTTGTGGCAATCTTTAAATGAAAATAATAAGAGATGGGACTCAAAGATAAATATTTATAGAATTAAAGAACATGCTAAGAGAATATCAACTTCCCCTCCCACCAGTCACCCGTAGGCGGAAGAGACTGGGAATCGCGTAGGTTTACAGAATTAAAGAACATGCTAAGAGAATATCAACTTCCCCTCCCACCAGTCACCCGTAGGCGGAAGAGACTGGGAATCGCGTAGGTTTTGCCCATTTGACTGAAGTTTGGTTCAAGAGAAACAAAAATGTCTTGATAAAAAAGTATTTTTAAGCTGTATAAAAATAATCTATCATAATTCAGACAATAATATCAATTTGGTTATTAAAAATTAATAGGGGCTTAAACGACTCAATAGAACATTTTATCGAAAAACAACAACTAATGGTTTGAAACTGGTGAAACTGGTCTCGGGTCAGTTGCAACGAAACAACGTTTTTACCTGTTCTTACGCGGTCAACTGCGCCCCGCACTTTCACTTACTGTCAGAATCTGTCATTAAGAAACGTCCCTATTGTGACCTTATAATAATGAGCAAACTGGCATTTGGTTCCGGTCTCGGTCTGTTGCAACGAAACAACGTTTTTACCTGTTCTTACGCGGTCAATTGCGCCCCGCACTTTCACTTACTGGCCGGATCTGTCATTAAAAACGTCCCTATTGTAATGTAATGTGATTATTATTTCCAGATTTTTTTTTGAATTTTTGGGTATTGCGAGAGAAGTACACCAGCAATTAGAGCCCGTCAAAATTGACACATGTTAGCTTTGTTGGAGGGTGGGCGGCGAAAAGGAACAAACCTTTCCTTTCCGTTAAGACGTCGTAAAAACCATTTACGAACAATGAGCAGTACGGCACATGTTGCAACGAACTGGACCATGCGCGGGAACACTTGACTCCACAATTAGAACAAAGGAAGACTACCCTTACATCTGTCCAGTAACGAGAAAAACACAGAACCAACGGTGAGAGTACTGTTCAAAGCCATGTGTGCGACTTCTAGTAAGACAATAGTCGATGCACAGACAATGGGACATGCGACTGAGTGACGCTTGTGGAGAGCACAGATGTTATGCCACCCGTAAGTCATCGAAGGAAGTCGTCAGCGTCTCAACAATAAGGGATTTCGACACGCTACACCAAAAGTAGCAAATGTGATTTCGAAACAAGGCCTTAACACCGATTCCAGGAACAGGGCAACGGACGTAAGACAGCGACTCGTCGAGTCCACGTGGACTACGTCAAACTCAAGTTGAGAGAGCCAACCAGCCAATGAGGAACGAGAATTCTGAAGGGAACTACTGAAGGGGATGGTTCTGGCAGGAGCCGGAGACCAGAGAGCAAATCTCGTGTAAGAACATCCCTCTCCAAACGGCACTGGGTGGAGAATTCGCCAGAAATACAGACTGGAGACGAGAGGACACAGGGAGGTACATGGAATAAGCCTATCAGAAATGATTTGGTGGGAAGTTGAAGCGATCATCAGAGTCACAAGAGTGGGAATATCGAAAGAAATAAAAACTGTATACGCAAGGAGACGCGATCTCAGTTTACTCGAATTTTTATCGCAGTCTATTCAAATCTTAGATCAGTCTATTCGAATTTTATCTCAGTTTTATAATAGCTCAGCTTATAAAAACTTAGCGCAGTATATCAGTTATAACGTATTTCTGTAGAGACGATAAAGACTTTGTTCCGACTAAATGGAAGTGCGTGAATAAGACTTAGAACGCCAAAACGGGACGGTAGTGTTCGCGATGAAGCGCGGATAACGATCTTTATAAATTCCATGTAATACACCGTCATAAAGATACTAACATTTTGCAGTGACATTCTTGAACCATTACATAAAAGTAGTGATACTACGCTGTTTCGTAGTTAAGTCAAGTAATTGCAGTGTGAATAATTGCCTAATGAACTTGAAAACAATCTAGGCGCCGCAAAAGAGTGAACGTGCAAGATGAAAAACTCTTAGGTGCATACGGTATCAAACTGTGAACCGCGTAAATAGACTCACGCGAATAAGCATAGTCGACCGATTCCAAGTGCAATGCCGCAACTTATATTGTGATAATTTCGAAAGCTCAAAGTGACTGTCGCGGAGTGCGGACCAGTGTTCTCGAACGATGTACATATAGAAATCGGAAATGTCAATCACGAGTGCTATATGGTTTAACACCAACCATCAACGCAGGGCCCCGCATGGATACACCATGGGAGCGATACATCACGGCAGAACGAGTAACGTACAAAATTAATCTCTTATTATAATTATTAATTTACCAAATACCACTGACCTGACACTTAGAACCAAACCACCTGAGAAATTATATAAATATGAGTCAGATAGATACGAATCCATAGGTAGGGATTATTATGTTATAGAATATTGTACATGTATTCTTGTTAATATATATTTATTGTAACTATGTATGTGTTTTGATGTCTCTGTTGTAGGAACAGGATTTTAACTATGTATATGTTTAATATGTGTATTGTTAGTATATGATTATTTCATGCATATAAATGTTTAATGTGTTTTGACATAAAACTACTCAATACAAATCATGAGCACACCACATTAGTAGCTAGTAACGTCATTACGTACGAAGAAGTGCCTATATTTGATTGTTCACTTAATTATTTAAATTTGTTCTTTCAATTATTTAATTGTGGTATTGAAATTTATTGTCTTTTAGAAGGTTTGTAAGTGCTCTTATTATATGAATATGTTATGACATGAATAAGGATGAAATACGATTTTAATAAACGTAATTTAGAATGGATTCGTTCGTATTCTCTTGATTTGTGTAAGACCTGACTCACAACTTAACTTTTCACTAAACAGGATCTATAATTCATGATTCAATTTAACACAATTATCAATTAAATTACTTACAAGGATACACAGACTAAAAGCTTAGTAGACAGTTAAAGTCAGAAGCAATTTCATGTGTAACAAGTTTGATTGTGAATTATAAATTAACTCTAATTTAATTCATGCAACTATTTAAAGGAATAAATTTGTTAACATTGTGTATGGCAGCCCAACGCATGGCATTAATAATACTGTATATGACCATCCAAACTTGGGGTTAGATACATTTTAATCACGACCTAATTAAAAGGATAATTCAATTAATTTATGCAATAAAATTAATACAATGAAATAACAGTATATATATGAAAGCAATAAAATCAACACATCATTAACTCTAAAGATACGACAAATTTCGTATCGATATCACCTTCATAAACACAAAATAAGTTTATAATTGAATTAATTAATTACGCAATAAATTTGAATAATTAAGAATAATACTGTATATGGCTCCCAAAGAACGTGGGGCACAACAAATTTAATATACAACAAATTTGTTTACTGTATATGGTGCCCAACGCGTGGCAGATATTAACACTGCAGTAATTTCTGTATTAACACTTGCAGATATAATGGCAATTTCTGTATTATTATAATAACATGAGAATGCAACTGATCACAACTGTTCAAATCTCCACCTCGGCCGCACCTTACCGGGTATTATACGATTGCGTTGCAACTGACCACGGTCCATTGGTTCCAGCTGAACCTAATTGTGTTAATAAACACGGGTTATGCCGCCTCATGTCTAAGTGCCCGGCAGAATGCAGCAGTACCCGTAGCTGGCTGAGACCGTTGGGGGAATGTAGAAACATGTGGAGGAGTTGCGCGTCAACCATTACATATCGCAACTGGTTTCAGCCACCGGCTAAACTCGTATGGGGAACGTAAATACGCGAACCCGATACTGCCTGCCGCCTGCTTGTTACCCTGAGTACGTAAGGGGTTGAACCACCTTCATGCTATTATTTTGAAGGGTTGGATAGCTGGATTTCATTGAACTCTGGACCACGAAGAGGTGAACAACGGTGAAATAGGGGAGTCTTTAAGACATCTTTCGATAAGGAGGCAGGAATTGATGAGGATACTTTAGAATGGCGGTTCCCAACCGGTGGTACGCAAGAAGACCTAGATAGTAAAAAAGTATTTACTTAAAAAAATAAATAAAAATTTATGCTCAAAACAACAATAAATTTTCATCGGACATGATTGAAAACCAGTACCCTTATAAAAACACAACCTAAACACTTTGCGATAATATAGTTCATTAGAATCTCACAAGATGTCTATTGAGCGTGATTTAAGGTTAAAAATAACATCAACAGGACCTGACATTAACTCTCTGGTACAAAATAAGCAGCAACAAGTTCCACATTAATTATTTTCTTCTTAATATGGTGTTATTTTTCAGTACTAACAAGAAAATCTGTAATAAAAGTAATCAACTGTCTTTTGAAAACATTTATACTTTATTTTATTATAGGCCTAGAACCAACCAGACATAAATTTTAAAATAGGTTTTTAAATTATATGCTATGTATTAAAATTAAATAATTATACATAACTAGGAATATTAATAATAAGAATATGTTCTATCAAGGTTTTGATTGAAAAAACTCCTGTAACCTTTCTTTAAGCTCCTGTGGTATTTGAAATGAACGCGGAAAACGAAAGTGAGACGCGGATTCGGAAAGGTTGGGAACCACTGAACTGGTCCCCTTGTAACGCGGGTCGAGCGCTTCAAACCGGCTCAGAAATAGTCTCTACCACAGCACGCAACACTACAGGCCACAAAGAACCAATACAAACACTCACCCATATTTACAGAGCAATAGCACTTGGTACGGCAACTCAAGCTTACCTGTAAACAAAAAGAAAACATGTATCGTTACTCAAGAAGTCGTCTGACGCACACACATTATCTAAAATACATTATTACGCTACATCTAATAATGACGGCCGTACAAATAAACATGAGTACAGTATGTTGTTTACAGCTGTATCAAACAAACGAGTTTACAGTTTAACGCCAACCCACGAATTTGTGAGGACAACATTACACTCAGCCGACGACGGTACCAAAATAATGTAATTCAACAGAATTACAGGTGGGCCGAAATACAAATAACAGGCACTTTGGAGGGATTATTTTTGTGGAACGGATATAACAGTGACTGAAAAGTTGAAATACCTGTTCCGATTCAACGATAACTGAAACCAGAAAAGTCGAATACCCGTTCCGATTACTCGCGGCCTCGCGGTTCCGAGTCGCGGGATCCCCCTACGAAACTAACGGATAAACAAGTAAACGAGTATTACGAGTACAAAGTCACAGTTACTGGTGGTGAATACTTCATTCTGCGCATGTGCCGATTGCCATACAAGTACGAAACGAAGCAAAACAGCGAGGTTCAGAATATCTCTATGCCAAAGAGACGAAGCTGTTCTTAATAAATGAAAAAAATTCATACTGATGTAACATTTATTCTCGTGTGTTAACCAGTTATATAATATAGATTATAATAACAAATTATATATTATATACTACTCACCAAATTTTGAAAAAGCGAACTGTAGTGTCATATCCTACAGAATGGCTGATAGACCATCTAGTACTTTTTGTTAATGTGATTCCGAAGATGATTTTAACTTCACTGCACATCTCACGTAAATGTTTTTGACATTCTTTGTTGTGCTATTACGTGCACTCTAAATTTCATTGCCTGAGTTTCGCAACTGATTTGTATAACCAAAACGGAATCAATAATGTAATATTAAAGCTCCACTGTTAACTGAGGGTCATTCCATACCCCCCTATTGTGATCTCACCTACCCATGAAATCAAATTCTGGGGGGATTTCGGAATACTTGGGGGGGATATAAAAGTGGCCTTTGGGGGGTGGGATGGGGACCTCTGCTGTATGGTAAATATATTAACTGATTACATATTTATTTATTTGTTTCAAATAGGTTTCCTGGATAGAAGACAGCGCTCCACGACTAACTGCCACGAACAAACTACCGAGAAGTCATAAAAAACACGTCTGTCAGTACAACCTCTTAAAAGAATCTTTATCGATAAATATTTTTCCGATGAAGGGTTTGTGAGGATCGGTCAAAAAGTATTAACACACATTTTAAATTACTTGTGTCGACGTTTCGACAATATTTATTGTCATCGTCAGGACCTGTGTATGAACACAAAAAGAAAATGTCAAACACAACAGATCAATTATTTGTGTGAACGTGTTTGTGTATGCGAGTGCGGGCGCGAGTGCGTGTGTATCCTTGTAAATGTGAAAGAGCTGAAACAGTTTGTTTATTCTGCGATATTATAATTTTCCCGTTCCATTTAAGGAAACATTTGATGATTTAAAACAAACTGTTTCAACTCCTTCACACACACACACACACACACACACACACACACACACACACACACACACACACACACACACACACACACACACACACACACACACACACACACACACACAAATAATATTGATCTGTTGAGTTTGACATTTTCTTTTGTATTCATACACAGGTCCTGATGATGACACAAATAATTTAAAATGTGTGTTATACTACTTTTTGACAGATCCTCACACAAACCCTTAACCGGAAAAATTCAATGATTGACGGTCACTACGAGCTTAGGGATTTATCGATAAAAACAACTCTGATTGTACATGAGTCGAGTTTTATAAATATTACGTACTGACAAAACCGAATACTATATGGAAAATATATTTACTCACGGAAAAATAGGAATTTAATTAAACTGCGGTAATATGATTAAATTCATATAGAGAAGTACGATAACCTTATAAAAAGCCATAACCTTCTCGCGCAATCGAGTCAAACATTTACTCAAGTCCAAATACTTACACGCGTGAAAGGCACTTCAATACACGTTATTTTTTTTACCAAAATTATGATGAAAATGCAGGGAGTGAGTGAGCAGTGTCGGTGAATCAGGAACGGTTGAAGCAGGCGGTATTATTTTAAAATATCAACTACTGGGGGGTGGGGTGGAGGGAGTAAAGTATTTCTATTTCTGGCGTTGACATTAAGCAGCAGAGGAGAACTTGCTTGATTAGAATTACGGTGGCCATGTGGTGTTTTCCCATCATCAGCTGAGCAAACGTGAACAATTTCCTTCTTACCGCGCACGCGTAGCACACGTCAGTTCCGAATAAGGTGAACAAAATAATTTAAGGCTCCCTGTGCTGTAGAACTCGCTCATTATTTTGAACGAATGCACTTATTATTACATAAATTTCGATATCAGATCGTTTTTACTTCCATGTTCCGTGAGGAAACGGAAATATGGTGATCGCGAAAATATCGTGTTCGAGATAAGGACTGATTCTGATTGGACTACCCTCAAAACATGAAGAAAAGTAATTTTCTGAAAAGTGTCTGTGTGTGTGAGTCTGTGTGTAGAATTTTGTCTCTGGGGAACGATAAGTATCACAAATTCAAACAGAATAAAATAACGTTTTGCATATGTGCCCGAGTTGTAAAGGACTCAAGGGCTATTGATTTTGGTGAAGATCGGTTAAGGGGAAGGGATAGTTTACCTGCAACGTTTTACGTTTTCACAAGAGTAAAGTACTCAATTTTAATACATAAAGTATCCTGAAAAGGTCATAATAATCCACTGTAGAAAGGTAGATGAAATATCTATAAATGAAAATGATAGTCGAAGGGGGAGGGGATAATTTTTTTATATGTGTACTACATTATCGGCAACAAAGAAGTAGTTTCTATGGAAATATTTCATTTCAATTTGTCAAACATAAACCTGGATTTACATGGAACACACCTAACTTGTTAGAAAATATCAAACCGAATTCAAGTAAATGATTTTAAATATAAATCTTACAACATGGAACTCATGTATGGTTCTCCATACCGATATTTTAATTGTGGGAAAAATTACAAAATCGCGATTACTCTACTGTTTCTTTAGTAATATAACAATTGTAGAGCACACAATTATACAATGAACAGTCAAAGTTCAAAACATTTGGGATTGGGTTACAATTCTTTTCGTCTGACACCGCTGCTGGGATTTCACATTTTTTTCAAATCTTTGATCTCTTTTTTCTGGACCTGAGATCCGGAAATTTATAAATTTCCAAATCTTCACAATACTACATTCAGATGCTAACTAAAATTCTCTTTAATTTGATACTCACATGAATTTTTGCGATTTTATCGCAAACTCACGATTCATAGAAATGTTAGAAATAAAACAAGACAAAGCACAAGGATTAAATTTTATAAGACAATTGTAATACTCACGTAGATTTATGCGAGTGAGGCGTGGGTCATGACTAAAAAGGAAAGCGGCAAGATTCAGAGCGCTGAAATGCAGTTTCTTCGAAATACTTTAAATTATAAATTGCAAGATAGAATAAGGAATGAAGAATATATCAGAGCAGAACTCGCAGTAAAGAACATAAATGAAATTATTTAAATTTACAGAAGACAATGGTGGGATCATCTGCAAAGGATGACAGACGATCGATTGCCGAAAGCAGCACTGAACTATAAAGCCACTGGTAGAAGAGACGTGGGTCGTCCGAGGATGAGACGGGCGCCGGAAGAGGTTTATATAACACCTAATCATTGAAGAGGAGAAAAAGGAGAAGAAAAAGGAGAATCGCAAACTCACCCACTTTTTTGACTCCTTACGTCCAAAGAATTTTGAATTATTTAAAAATTAACACTATACTCAGATTTTGGTTAAAATTTCCTTTAATTTGATAGAATCATTGTAATTATTACTATTCTTGTTTGCAAGTACAAGGCTCAAAGCCAATTATGTCGACCGTCGTTACAATTGATCGGTCCATCTTTTCATCGGCCGTCTGAGACCTTTGCACCTACATGTGGTATTCTTGATGGGTCCATACGTTCTACGTGATCTAACCATTTCTATCTACAATACCTCATCATGTCGATCACTGGACGGACAGCTAACTCATATCGGATGTCCCCTCATTCCCTTTCCTACCTTACCTAATGTACCTATAATTATTTCATCATCATCATGATCCTCAAGGATGGTTTGTTCCGGTCTCAAATAGGCAAAGATTAGAGCTGGTCACTCCAGCGCTTCCTCGGAAGTCCAACACCTCTCCGTCCCTTCGGCTTACAGTTCCACAGTTGTTTGGAGATGCGGTAGTCATTTATTCGGATAAGATGTCCCCACCAATTCAGCCGATACTGGGCAATCCTGTCGAGTATACTCATAATATTCAGTTCGTGTCGTATATCTGTGTTTCTTCTATGATCATGGAGAGTATACCGTGCCACATGCCTGAGAAATCTCATTTCAGCCGCTTGGATGCTGGCCTTTCGTTAAAGTACAATTCTCAGATCCATAAAGAAGTGTGAGAAGAGCCACTACCTTGTAGAATTTTAGGCGTGTTCCTTTACTTGATGACTTAAGGGTTCGCCTAATGTTCCCGCAGATAAGGTTTAACTCGTCCAACTTATTTACAACGGCGTTGCTTGCATTATGAAACACACTGTAGCCCACGTATTCCAAATTGCTAACTTGTGCCAGGACAGTACCATCTATAACAATTTTTGCCCGTACAGGATCAGTTCCACGAAAAGCCATCACCTTGGTCTTAAGTGCGGATATTTGCAATCCCGAGTTTTTGGAGATTCGATTTAACAAGTGTATCCCATATCCAATCTGTTTTCAGAGCCTATGATTAATTAAAAGCATTATTTTCACACACACGCAACTGGTTTAGAAATATGCCTACGTTGTGTTTATGGAATTTCATTGAAATTTTAATAGCTCGAGGGGGGGACTGATACCTCCTGACCCCCCCCCCGCCCCCGGAGTTACGCCACTGCTATAATACACTGTGTAATGATTTAAGAAAGAATTAAATAGCTCATTACTACTTTCTGAACTGCGGTTCTATTGGAAATAGGAAAGGGAACCGATATTGGAATAGGAAACCGATCAACAATTTTTTATTCCAACCTTGACACACAAGACATACAAAGAGCACATGTTAGATAAGGTTACGTACAAGAGACACTTGACGTACACAGCAACAAGTATGACTGATTACCGCACACAACAAGTATCAACTGCATGTCTCTCCACGCTGCGTGCAGTTTTTAAATAGATCGTCAAAATACTTCAAATAACACTTTACAAAAAAAAAAACTAAACAAGAAATAAGTTCAGTAAAATGTTATAATATTTTGCACAAGTTTACAAAATTTACGTGGTTAATGTGCTTGTTCGTCTGGCTGCCTGGAACGAATCACGCTTTTCACTCGCATCAACCTAAAGCGAAGATTCCAATTCCCACCCTAGCGCTCGGATCTAACTCCCCCTGTAAAATCAAAGTACAGGGCTAACTTGTCGGACGAACACTTGAAATCCATTCTAGTGATAGGAGCAACAAACTCTGACCCAAAATGGACACACATGTCAGAAGCAACTCCATACATCCCATACGTTTATATGGAAGCCAAAATATAACAGGCTACATAAGAAATATCTTTGAATGTTATTTTTTCCTTACTTGTATTTACATTATTTTGAATAAATGAATTTCTTTTCTTCGGATAAGTCTGCTTAATTTTTATTTAAATACCTATTTTATTGACTTGACTACTTCGTAAACTTAAAATATAAGTTTACTATATATTATATATGTTGTTGGCCAGCCTGACTTCCAAGATTTTTCAATCCGGCCCTCAAGTGAAAAGGTCTGGCGACCCCTCGTGTAACATTTGAAATCCTGTTATTTCTTCTTCTTCTATAGCATCACAGTTTGGAGTCGAACCTTAGCCTCTATAATCATCCGCCTCCATTTTTCCCTCTTCTTGCCGATTGATATCCATAGTTTTATTTTAGGTGAAGTATCAGCAGCCCTTGCCAATGCGTCAATCCAGCTATGCTTGGGTCTTCAGACAGGCCTTCTACACTCGATTTGACTAACCAGTAGCTTCCTCCTGCCCGTTGCAATGTATGCGGTCGGATGGTGGTGGCCAGACCATTGTCTTTATGTAGCTTCTATAGCGCGTGACAATGTCCAACGTGACATTCGTATTGTCTTATCCACGTTGCAATGTATGCGGTCGGATGGTGGTGGCCAGATCATTGTCTTTATGTAGCTTGTATAGCGCGTGACAATGTCCAACGTGACATTCGTATTGTCTTATCCACGTGAAAATGTTAACTTACAAACAATCTCACAAGGATCCCTCAGAACAATAATGTCTTACACGGTTTCTGGACTAGATAAAAATGGTCAGAATCGATACAGAGATGGTTCTTTTCTTTTTGTACCGTGGAACGGCTTGAGTAAGCTGCCAAGGAAGGTACTACATCACCCCCCCCCCCGGACAATCATCAAAACTGTCGGCAACAACGGTTACATGGACGCCACGCCGACGTCAACTCTACTTTACTCTGTTTCTCGTACTTTACTGAATCCAACTAATACGTTATTTCCCACGATCACATACTATCTACCATACTCCATCAATTTTTACAAACATACCGATACTGAAGTGTATTACAATCCCGTGTTGAATTTGCTCCGTCCACTTCTGTTCACGAACTCCACTGTAAATATGGCCGAGTACCTAACATTCAGCGGAGAGACTCAGCTCAGCCGCCTCCAGTTATAAATGGGTCAGACCAGCTCGATTGAACGTCTTTAATTCTACTGGGAAATTTATAGCCAACCAATTGTTTATCTTCGGATTTTGGCTGAAGTCCAAGTTTGTAATTTAAATATGAAATTGCAAGGTATAGGAAATACTCCCACGAACAATATTTTGTACACAGAAACAAGTCAGGCGTGTTGTCACAGAATGAGATTAATTTCTTGGCGCCAAAGAGAATAACCGTCACCAAACAGCAGTTTAATAATTTTGAATTTGTAAAATTGTTCTCTAGTTCAGGTAAACAATACGTATATGCTAAAAATCGGAAACGAAAATGACACAATACTTGAAACTTTTCTGTAACACAAGTGTTCTTAAACAATGACAAGAAACCACCTCCGCCTGCAATAAACATGGACATTAAACAACATAGCTGACTCACAGCTGTTTGTGCGGTCAGCTGATCACGTGCTGCTACAGTTATCCACTTGACCAGCGTCTACAACAAAGAAGGTTTGCTCACAATAGATTGCAATATTTCTCCACAAACAACTGGATATTATTTCTGGAAACTACACGTGAAAATCCAAACGACACGATCTATTCATTTAATAGATCTATTATATCATCAACCCAAAACACATAGGCGTTTAGAAATAATATAAATTAGTACTATTATCGAAAAAAAATTATCTCTGCTGACGTTTATCTAATCTTTACATTACTACAGAAAACTGTACATAACAACAATTTTCAAAACTGCCTGGAGTTTGTAAACTTGTTTTAAATAAGGGGGACACAGGATCGTTATAACGAAACAAAATACAGTATAGGCCTATTTGTTATGAGAATTTCGGCCTTAGTGAACTGTGCTAGCTAGGCCCTTAACTAAACTGTGGTTAAGGCTGGTGGCTGTGTGTAGGACACCCATATTTATAAATTTGTGGTGTCCGCACGAAATTTTCTTCTGATTGGCTGGTGGTGTCAGACAACAGCCTTAACCACAGTTCAGTAGTCACTGACTACGAAACCTTTGTGTTTTGCAGCCTTCTGCACTGAAGATGCCGTCAAACACTGGACAACGGCCTTACAGCCCGTAACATTGAAGCCGACCCCGTGAAAGCCTCGGGCAAAATATATTTGTGTTGTAAAATGTTATTGACATTCTCTAGTGTCTTGTTTCAACTTATAAAATCGCTTATTGTAAGTCTGTGGCGAGGGGTTATTGGATGGGGAAGTCTTTGTTGCAATTATGGGCTTGTTTGTATGGGTTTGTTTGTTTGTAAAGTAATTCTTAAACTGCTCCCTGATGTAAACAAACCGGAGTGATACAACAGAGAGGCATGCGCAGTACGAAGTCCTTAACAAAACAAAAACAACCTAAATTGCCTTATTTTTAGATGTATTAATTCCATCTGTGTTAAGAAAATAAGTTGCGGGAATATTACCAGCAATCTCAAGATAGCGTTCTCTTTAGAATATTTCAAAATTTTGGAGGTCAGGGCTCATAAAGTGGGTGAAGATCATTTTGATATAACCGCAAAAATTCATGTAGGTTATATTATTAAAGAGAATTTAAGTACAGCCGGAATGTAATGATGAGTTTAAAATTTCAAAATTTTGGGACTCAAGGGCGCAAAAAAGAGATCAAATTTTTTGAAAAAAATCGTGAAAATCCAGGAGGGTCAGTCAAATAAAAAAAAAGTATGATTATTTTTAATGTAGAGCGTGTGTTGCTAAATGTGATTCATATATTTCTGGTTTTATAAATGAGTTTCGATGTAGATCAAATCTAACACTTAAAAGTTTTACTTTTAGGGACTAAAGGGAATTGTAACCGCAATCGAACGTTTCGAATAACGTACTGTGTTGTGGTTTTAGTTTTTAAGTGGCCTATTAGCCGGCCACCAGCTGCGGTGAAACAGGAAGCCTCCTACTGCACACACCCCTCTTACAGTCTTCATGTCACAGCTAATCCTAACTTAACATTAATATCATAAATTCCTATTACAGCCAATACCATTCCAGAAATAGTTAAAATGGCTCACTTACTTTATCATATCATCATTTATCAGTATTTTTGTTCCTTGCCTCGAAATGCCATTACCTTTTTTTTGTAATGGCGATTTTATTACTGTATTGTTTGCAAATCTGATGAAGCTTAAAAACGGGAGATTTTTGTAAAGCAGATTCTGTGTTTTGAATTAGAAGCAAGTCGTCAGCAAAAAACAGCAAATTCAATAAAATTACATTGCATAAAAGAAAGTACACAATAAAACAGTGAACAGGAAGCGACTCCAATTCCGAATTATCGCGCGCGTATCATCTGATAGCAAAGACAGGTCTTCTCTGTAAAACACACACACACACACACACAATATGTATTGCTTCCATTAAACGTACACAGATGATTGAGATTGGTTGCACGAACCGCTAACACTTTCAATAAGTACGTCTCGACCGTCTTGTAATTTACACACCCGCAACAACGAGGCGGGGCGGGGCGGCCAAACAATTTAGTTTTATTAAATAATTTAATGCCGACGTTAAACTGTTTCCGAGAAACACCAATTGGTGAGACAAGTGTGTGTGTGTGTGTGTGTGTGTGTGTGTGTGTGTGTGTTGTCGGCCACTCCCTTTCATTGTGCTCAATTAGTTGTTATTGTGAGGGAGAGCTCATATTTACTGTAAACAGGACACGACACCAATACATACAAACCACTCTCTCACTCTCCCGCTCACGCTCTCTCTCTCTCTCTCTCTCTCTCTCTCTGCTGGAACGATACGATAGCACTTTCCAGGCGGAGTACGCGTATTTCAACGCAGAAATACGCTCTAATTCACAAAAAGATACAGCGTAACTCTGTGTGTGTGTGTGTGTGTGTGTGTGTGTGTGTGTGTGTGTTCTGCAACATTCGTTCTGTACATTACTACACGCGGAAGACGGCAGAAGCAGAATCCACAATACACAGTCGGCATTAAGCATAAAAGTAATAAAAAAAGAAAATGCTAACAAAAAATCTGGCGAGCTACCAACATAGCCAGTGACTGGACTGCCTGCCTACAGCCCCCTCCTTCGTTCCGGGTACACGTGTGCGTCCCTTACCATCTATAACATTGTCTTCCGGGTATTATAAAAGAGCAGCGTGAACAGGGACAATCTTGGGCGCAGTGACGTGGCGTGGGTACATAACAGCTGTTGCCGAATTAATTCGAATTATTTCTAGTACCAAGTGTTTTTTTTTAAGAACAAAAATATTTTTTATAGTGTTTTCTATCATTCGCTGGCAGAAGAAGTGGGTGCCGGTTCAACAGGATCTGACTCCATTATACTTACACAGAATAAATCCGGACACAAATAATCGAATTAAAAATAATAAAGACATACAGAGAAACACATGACTAAACGAACAAAACACAAACAGGTACGTAGTAACTGCTACACGTCAGTTCCGAAAACGAACATAGCTGCTAACTGAGCGTTTTGCCGGTTTATACAGCGGCAACACGTTGGGTGGACGAATGTGTCCCCCTCCCCTCCACAGTTTGTACAGTGACAACTACTACGAGGTTAATGACCGTACGCAGTAAACCACTGCCAATTTCCCAACCGGCAACACAAGACGGGCAAGTGCCCAGCAGTTTTAAAGGAATGCTACGCTTTTCTTCAAGTTTCCCTACTAATATTGTTCGGATTTGAAATTACTCAATAATCAAAGTACGGTATTCATTCTGTGATATAGTCTAATTAATATTATTTTCTCTGATTTGCAGTACTCATGACAAGGAGAATGGGCAGAATTCCGTCGGTGGGTCATTACTCCCCCCCCCCCATCAGTCTAATCATGCCTGCCCGAAATGCATAAAAACAAGTTGTATAGTGTCTTCGGCATGAATCTTCAGTCAGCGGCCAACTTCCCCCGTCGATTTCCTTCTCGCCTGTTAGAGAAGCGGACTCTCGACGACACCATGAGACGTCTTGCACGTTTAAGTGGATATAGTGACACTCCCCTCTCGACCACGGTAAGAAACAAGTAACCTACCTTTTTTTTATATTTTAAACTAAATGATACTTTGCATGGTAGAGAGCTAGAGGGAAAAACGAATGAAAGCCTGGCAAGCGTTGAAGAAACAAAGGCAGCTGTAAAACAGTGTAGCGCGCCCACACTGCTATACTAAACACATACATACGTTAAATAGGTCACAAACGGATTCGTTGTAGTAAATGAAACAGAAGCAAACTGTGCGCTCTCAACACCTGAAACAATAAACACGCAGTCCCTCTCTCTCACTCTCTCTCTCTCTACCTCCACATATTAAACTTGTATACAAAGTATACAAGTATTATATTGTATAATACTTGTACTCGCTTATACTCTCACACAGAACCTACACTAAGCGTCTTACTGCGATTGCGCGTGCGTGGACACAAACAAATACGTACGTGACCTTGAAACGGTTTTGACAATGGTAAAACGACAACAAAATCTCTACATTGTTGTACCCCCCCCCCACCAAGTCCATTCTTCTGTAATTCAATAGATTAAAAACCAAGGTCAACAAAAATTAAAATAAGAAAAATGAAATCTGTGAATGTGGAGTGAAAAAATAAAAATTCGCGGAGCATCTTTCCTCATGACGTCAATACAGGCACGACATGATTGTACCAGCATACAATTAGCGAAACCTTCGAATTCGCGCAGACGAGGCGAGACAACATGACAAGTACAAAAATATCGGTACGGAGAGCCACAATGTATTCCACGTTCTAAGATTTATATTTAAAATCATTTCCGAAATTAAATATTTCCATAGAAACTACTTCTTTCTTCAGCCTTAACCACAGTACTGTGGTCACTAACGTATACCACCTCACGTTAGCGCACTTGATTTGCACTGATGGTGACAGTCGATGGCACTGCCGAAACGTCTGTTTTTGCAGAAAGCATTGGACCACAGCCAAAGCGCCTGGGAAGGATTTTAACAACAAACTACTTCTTTGTTGCCGATAACGTAGTACACATATAAAAAATTATTTCCTCCCTCAACTACCCTTTTCCTTTATAGATATTTCATCTACCTTTCTAACTACAGTGGATTATTATGACCTTCTTTTCAGGACACTTTATTAAAATTAAGTACTTTACTCTTGTTAAAACATAAAAAGTTGCAGGTAAACTACCCCTTCCCCTTAACCGATCTTCAACAAAATCAATAGGCCTTGAGTCCTCTGCAACTCAGGCACAGGACATAGGCCTATGCAAAAAATTATTTGATTCTGTTTGAATTTGAGGCAGTTATCGTTCGCCATAGAAAAATTCTACACACAGACACTTTTCGGAAAATGACTTTTCTTCATGTTTTGAGGGTAGTACAATCAGAATCAGTTCTTATCTCGAATACGATTTTTTTCCCCATCACCACACTTAAATTTCCTTAAGAAACATGTATGGCAGTCAAAAAATTAAAAATTTAATTTTCATGCTTGACCAGTTGTTCTCACGCTACGGTGGCAGTGACTCTAAGAACAGAGCCATAAAACAAAGTAATTGGGGTAGGTGACAACTAACGCCCTATCATACAACAGAAGCGCGTTCAGTACGAGGCAACAATAAGGAGTGACGACTTGAGTTGACAGGAGCGCGCCAACGGAGAATTATGACACCGTAACAATTTGAACAATGTACTTGGCTCAGCCGGACGTTTACACAGAATCGAAGCGAGCGTGCATTGAGGGTGCAGCTAAGGAACGAGGTCACTATACAAAAAAAACGAGACGAGAGACAAAGGGTTCAGGACGGACTGCAGTCTTTAGAAACGATCCAAACAACAAACTATGAAGAGAGCCAGCGTCAAGTCACAGCGGGATATACGCTTAAGTGACAAGCTAAAATTTACAACGAGAAAGCGTGGAGGTTACAACCGTCGACACTGGATGGAAAACTGTTAATTGCCATGACACAGGGGTTTCAGTAACGAACAATACTCGGGATATTAAGAGTAAACCCTTGCTGGAGACTCGAACAAATGAGTTGATTGACACGCGGGGAATGGCTTGCATTTCCCAGAACGAGAGTGACGCCTGGACAAGACGATTCAAAGGACATCTCTAGCTACCTATCAGGACAAAGTATTTCACGAGAGAGAGCGGAAAAGAGGCCCGTTTCCATAGCAACTAACAGAAGAACGAATCAGAGGGTAGAAGACTGGAAGACTTCGAGTTGGTGGGAAACGACTTCGAGAGAGGGTAGAGTTTCAGCCTATCATGGTAATCTTAGGCGTGGACAAGCCAGAGACCAAATTTCTAGTAGGGAGACGTTAATAAAAAGTAAGTGTCGAACGCGGGACGGGTCAGTCTTATTATAAATTTCAGCAGTCTTATTAAAAATTTTCGGGAGTCACGTTACAATTTTCGGCAGTGAATAATAACGTTGAATGTCTTATAATAACTCTCGAACAGTTCGCGAGGAGTCTTATATAAAACTTTGAGTGTTTAACGTAAATTACCAAACAGTTCGCGAAGAGTCTTATATTCAACCGGACTACAAAAGTATTTGTGCGACATATAACTCTCGTAATTAACTTTATGATGTTATAAACAATCTCGCAAGTTTACTAAGTGCCGTGCTTCTACTAAGAACATTCACGCGAATTTCGAAGTGTATCGGCATATCAAACTACCGTGAATTCTCAAAGTACGCGAATGGGAACTGAACTTTCTTTAACTAAGAATATATAATCGCTTACGTATTAGAAAACAGTATAGCGAACAGTAAGTCACAATGTGCGTGAACGTTGTAATCATATCTATAAATCACTATAACCAAGACACTTTTATTCAAAGGAAATATTAATTAGCCACACAATAATACCTTTGCGTAATCACACAAAGAACATACAGAACATTTAATCAAACATGGATATGCGCAGAGACAATTTAGAGCGTGTAAACATAGAATAACACAAAACACTATTCTGTTAGCGACGCGAGTGAGAGACAAGTGAAAGTGATCATCACCATCGCAATTCAATGGAGCAACATTTCCAACGATCATCATCACCTGGAGATAGCACCGATGGATTAACGGATTAGCTAAACCAAGTAACTCTTTATGATCTTGTTAACATAATTAACTACTGTCCTGTCTCTTTCCAAGAATCTAACCCTGAGCAAATATGAGAAAAGTTATTAAAAGAAAGTTGCATTCAGTATATATATTTATGTTCTATTAAAGCCGTCCATCTGGGTGAATGAACGCATTAGGTAGAATAATATTATTTGATTTGTTGTATGCATTTTATATGTTGTATGTATTTACAGGAAGCAATTAAGGAGGAATTTATGTTTTGATATATGTTGTATGTATTTACAGGTACCAGGAAGATATTTATATGTTTGTTATTGAATACAAAATGTTTAACATATAATAAATTAGTACCTAAGCAATCAATCAATAATGCGTTCATCATTCTCAGTAAACCCTGTGTTATTCACAAGTTACACCACTATTATAATTTAATATTAAAGAAGCAACCTAAATAAATTAGTAGATTTGTACCTTAATTACGTGGTGGTAATTAGCTGATGAAGGGTCTACTCATTAACCCTTACATCATTAACAATTAAAAGTCATATTTTATATCATTGGGTAATCTATTAATTTATGCAAATAATTTGCATAATATAAACCCGTATATTATTGGCGCTCCAAGATCGTGGGGCACGGCAAACATAATCAATCAATTAATTAATTGCCAATTCCAATAATTTACCCGTATATTATTGCCGCCCAACGAACGTGGGGCATTACAATTATCGTACACCAAAAATTACCTATACATGGATGTAATAAAGTAAGAGAAAATGGGGAAAGGGATACCCAGAGCAATTAATAGTTTAATTTTTACCACACTAAAAAAAATATCGGGGGTCACGTTTTTTATTGCGGGGAGCAGGGGCGTATTTACGGGGAGGGCGAACGGGACCGGACCCCTCCTCAGTGGTCGAAAAAAGTTGTCCTCGTTTTTAAATATACCAACACAGGTCTGGCGTATACGATTGCAATATGAAAAATAGGAAAATAAATTCAGTCAATAAGTATCTTGTAAACAATGTTTCAATAACGCATATTTTTATTGTGTCATTACCGTTTACTTTAATGCGACTGATTTCAGGTTTTATCTACGTTTTTCAACCAGTTTTAAGTTAGTAAAATTGATTCATATTACCTACTTTTTTCTTTTGTATGAAGCCGATTCGACCTTGGACCCCCCCAGGCCAAATTCTAGATACGCCACTGCCAGGGAGGGCCAGATCACGCAGTATTTTTATGAGATCATGACAGGGAGGGTTGCTTTATTTGCAGTATATTCTTTGTTTATAGTACATTTACATATTTTGTATGCTTTTCGTGCCTGAGGGCAGTGGCGGATTAAGGGGGGGGCTAAAAAAAACCCTGGGTCCCGCTTGCCGGGGGGGCCCATGCCCGACCATTTAAAAATTCTCATCAGTATAAATCAGTATAAAATACAAAAATTTGTGATTAAAAATACAGTTTCAGAACAATATTTTGTTTATTATATTTATTAAATGATCGTCTGAATAAAGTATTGGGCAAAACGTGAAAATTTCATACATGGGTTCCTGCTCTTATATAGCCCCAGGACCTCCATAGCCTGGCCATGTCTGAGGGATAGACTAGCTTGAAGGATGGACTTCCCATTTTCCTCAGGACAACTAATGAGATATTCAAGATAACTCCCATACTATTTTGTAAGCCTTATTTTAACTGGCTAAATATAGGCTTACATTAAGTGACTACGGAATTTCACTAAAGGTTTAATAGGTCTACCCCACTGGTGGAGGTACATATTTTTCGGGAAAGTACCCAATAGTATTTCGCAACAATGCAAACAACTCGGTTACGCAAAAACGTCATTATTACAGGCGTGATTATTGTAATTGCTGGGAACTAAATGTCGAGGAGTTCCATGTAGTAGTTGCGTGCAGGGTATACGATAATGATTATAAATAGCACTATTACATTAACGACTCGGAACACTAGGTTTTTTATAAGTAAAAGCATAAAGTTTTACCTTACAGCCTGAACCAGTTTTCTCCTTTAAAAGGCTTCTTCAGAGGCTGCCGCTGTTAGCGCTGTCCGTCTTGTTGTGGGCGACGGAATCGAGTTTCGAAAGATCGATGCTGTGTGTGTGGGGTGAGATATGTTCGAATAATGCGTGCGATTTGAATTGTGTCTGTTCGTTTAGGATGTCGTTTTTATTTGTTTTCGTGTGTTTGTATATTTCCAATTGTTCTAGAGTGTCTAGTTTTCGGCCTTTTGTGTGTACGTGTAGAATGTTCATGTTATTGTCGATGTTTGTGTATGTGTGGTTTGCTTCAATGAGGTGGTTTGCAAAGGTGGATTCTGTAGTGGAGTGGAGTGCCTTTGTGTGTTCAATGTATCTCTGTTTGAAGCTACGTCCTATCTTGCCTATGTAGAATTTATTGCAATTTGAGCAATTTAGCTTATAAACACCGGGTAGATCGAATTTGTTTTGTGCTTTGTGTTGTGTTTTGATAGTGTGTGTTCTGTTTTGTTAGTAGTTTTGTAAGCGATTCTGTATCCTGCTTTTTTGAATTTGTGGGCTAATTTTTCAGTTTGTTTGTTGATGTATGTTAGTGTTATGAATTTGTTGTTTTCTGTCTTTGTTTGTTGTTTGTTTTGTGTAGGAGTTTACTGACTATTGTTCTGTCATATCCGTTAGATTCTGGTAGATATTTTATCGTGTTTAGTTCGTCTTTGTAGTCTGTTTCATCTAAGGGGATGTTGTTAAGTCTATGTATCATGGTTCTGAAGGCAGCTAGTTTGTGTTGTATTGGGTGATTGGAGGTGTTGTGTATTAGTGTGTCAGTTGTAGTTGGTTTTCTGTATATACTGAATTTGTGCCTGTGTTCTAGTTTTGTGATGGAGAGGTCTAAGAAGTTTATGGTATTGTTGTGTTCGTATTCGGCAGTAAAGGTTATGTTTTTATGTATTTTGTTTATGTGCGAAATCCAAGAATGATTATAATAATAATACAATGATAGTGTGACAGTGTGTCGTTGCGTGCACGGTGGGTTTTTAATTACCGTGAACTAACGTAACGGTAGTGTTTAATAATGTGGTGTCAGCGTGACGTAAGTAGTTGACACCTACTCTTGAGTTGCTCAATCTTATACCTCATACGAGAATCTAAACGTCCCCTTCTCCTTGAAAATATAGGCTACCTGTTCTTCTTCACCTCCTCCACAACCCAAAGCTTGGTGGCATTATAAATAATTCCGAAGACAGTCTCATAATCTCTACATACTTCTTTCTCCTTTTATTTCGTCCATATAAACCCATTGGTAGAAGAGACGTGAGTCGTCCGAGGATGAGATGGGTGCCGGAACAGGTTTATATAACCTAATCCTTGAAGAGCAGAAGAAGAAGAAGACTAAATGATGCTGTTAAAAACTTGAAATTATATTCTACTTTTTCCCCTATATATAGACAAGAAAATATATCTTCTTCTTGTCCTCCTCCACAACCCAAAGGTTGGTGGCATTGCAATTTCTTCCCTTCCGAAGGCAGTCTAGTCTCTTAACCTCTACACACTTCTTCCTCCTTTTATTACGTTCATATACTCCTATCTGGGGCTTCTGTTCCCGCTATGCTCTTAGATCATTCCCTCGATCAGAGTGGTGAACAAATTTGAATGACGTAGCTGGTGATCAATCATACTGCATTTCCTGTTCGCAATGTTTTAATCAAAATTGTTCTTTGAACTCTCTTCAATGCTTCTGAAAATGTAGACAAATACTAAATGACGGTATTACAACTTGACGTTATCAGGGATAATATGCCTGTCGACTTCTTTCCGCTTGAATTACAGAAATTCCTTAATTACGGTGCACAATGCACTCCCAGGAACGTGCACGACTTCCGGTTTCTCTGACAGCGATAATTCAACTTTGTACCCGACAAGTCTTCTTGTGGCTCCATCATTTTTAAGAGTGACCGAACTGAAACTGCATAACTGCGGAGACTCGAACTGTCCTCTTCGGCACGAAGCAACTGGTAGGCGACGAAAACGAGACTGCCGTGCATAACGTCGAAAGCACGTTAGCAATCTGTCAACCACGAATCTTATAACCTCCTACTGATGTAGTATACTGTTTGTGTCGGAACGCACACACTTTGGACGTTTAAAATGTATAAATTATGGAAAAAACGTGTTACAAACTGAACCTAACCGTTAACCTTTATGACGGATTCTACACGATGGCCGTAAAAGGCCTTAAGGTATGCTTCAGAGTATGTCGGACGGGTAGAACCACATATCCATTGGGGCTTCTTCTTCTGTCCTGGATTAGGGTAAGCGTAGAGTGAAGTCAGATTATGGGTGCCGAAACACTATGTACAGATTCAGTCACAGACATGGAGTTGAGCAGTGATGAATTTATGTGTTTATTCATTGCTTCAGAAGGTTTACCTTAAAACTGGAGCAAGAGAGAAGTGTGGTGTCTATGAAATTAATCTCTATCATAGTTGGAAACACTGTCTGCCGGCCTGTTAGGCGGTGGTCTAGACCACAGAGTCTCTAACCCATCACTGGCGGACACCGTGCCAGACACTGATGGTGTTGTCCACGGCCGTGAAAGCCTTAGGAACTCTAATCTCTTATCAGGTTACGTCCAGCGCTCATTTCATTTGCTATATCTCGCCAGCTGGCATCAACAACGACCCGGATGGAATATTCCTCGAGTCTCAGGATTCATTAAAACTTTAGATATCAGTTTAGTGTCTGCGTATCAATTAAGAGGATAAGAAACATAACGCAAACGAATGAAACACGTGCAAAATGCTCCGTGCCAGAGCTGGTTTCTGAAACCACAATGAACATTCCATTCCGGTAAACTGTGCGAGTCAGACTACCTGCGCGCGTGTACCGGTGCCTGCTGCACCTAAACACTATCTGTCGCACCAGTTGTCGGAATCTGACACCCTACCTGCACTCTACACGCACCCCGGGTGGACACCTTGTCCGGGTTCAGAATCCTTATACATATACGCTGTGAATTTAAACGGAACAGAACGGAGGTAATAGAAAATGCCACCAGTCGGGTACATCAAGCTATTACGAAATCACTGTGCAGAATTAACGAGATAATGGATGAAACCAATTAACAGTCATATGACCTCATGAGGCGGATAGGATACGATAGTATGCGAAGAATAACGAAACAGCTATGGGTCAGGAAGTCAACTGACTACCATAATTTAGCTACAGAATTTCAAATGCAATACAGTTACACACAAACAGCTCGGGATGGAAAGTTAAATTTGAAACGCGGAATATGTCGCGCATGTGCTGTATTACCGCACATATAACAACCGTATTTCAATTTATAATTTTACTACTTTAGAACAGACTGGACAAACAAATAAATGCAGACAG
The DNA here is from genome assembly GCA_034769895.1 of Magicicada septendecula. Classification (NCBI taxonomy): domain Eukaryota; kingdom Metazoa; phylum Arthropoda; class Insecta; order Hemiptera; family Cicadidae; genus Magicicada; species Magicicada septendecula. Next base: position 10,643,679 of record CM068371.1, on the reverse strand, counting down.
GATATTGAAGCCATCGTAGCAACAATGTGGAAACATTTACGTGCATTTTGAATTCCACTTGTATTTTAAAATGTTCAACAAGAGGCGAACGTTCTGCAATACCACTTCGGTGCAGCCTTTGGTGTAATAATCTGTTCTTAAAGGTGTGGCACTTTCCGACACGTTCTGTATTAGAGGTGTGCTAAACTAGTATTTGAAAATAGCACGTATGAACGAAACCGTTCCAAAAAAATAACACGTACAAATACCTGTTATTGTATACCTATTTTACATTATTTTCTGTCTGCGTGTTCTCTCATAAACTGGCTGTCTTACCAGACTAAAGATACCAGTCTTCCCTGTTGAGATATCCATAAGGATCTTTAATGTGGTGGTTTCTCCTTGCCTCCCACATCCTACGTCGTTGACCAATGGAAGGTCATCCGCCTTTAGGGGCAATTTCTCACCCCAAGGATAAGAGGGTGCCCTAACCTCTACTTGACAATGACAAGAAGAGGAGGGACAGCTTACACCGGCTGTCACTCGGTCTCCAGACCCGCGTTAGCCACCTGTAGGTGTTGCCCATCCCTCACCACTTGGAGGTGCGGCTGGATATTTCCGTTCATCAAGGAATGAGAGCATAAGGCATTATTGAAACTTTACTTTATTTAAACTTACTTTCTCTTATTTGTATCGGCCATCTGAGGACCACATGCCAATTTCAATTCTTTATTTCTTGTTCTTTTCTTTTTCTCCAATATTCTTTCATCTTTTCATTGTGTCTCTTATTCCTGTCTTCAGTCCACTTTGAACCTGCGTTTTTCTCTCTCCTACCCTGGACTACTTCCATTTTTAACACTTTTGGCAGAAAAACTCTTTTAACTGGTTCTTCTGCGTTTATATTATTTTTTTCTAAAACCTTTTTGACTTCCCAACTTGATGTTGACTTCTTTCCCCACAGATATTTGAAGATCTGTTTTGTTAACCTATTGTCGTCCATTCTATATAAATGTCCAAAAAATACTTGTCTTATTTTTCTCACTGATTCTGTTATATTTTCTATACTTTGATATATTTCATCATTACTTCTTAATTTCCAACCTTCTGAAGTTTTTCATGGGCTTAACTAATTCCTAATAATAATTCCTCTTCCTAATAATTCGTCTTTCCAACATTTCTAAATTATAATTCAATGCTAGACATTCACTTGCATATAGGCATTCTGGCCTCACTACTGTAATGCCTTATTTTCGCATTTTTAGATATGCACTTCTTATTGTAAATATCTTTAGTTATACATATGCTCTTTCAATTTTATGAATCCTTTCTTCTATAGTTGATTTTTCTAAACCATTCTCTTGAATTATTTCCCCTAGATACTTAAATTGTCTAACACTCTCTCTATTCGACCAATATCTGTTAAAAATCTGTATAATATTTACCTTATTTCTTCCGTCGTGCGACTTCGTTTTGCGTTTTGATTTGCTTTACGCGTTTCGAGACATATCTCTCGTCATCAGAAATAAATAAAATAAATATTCACTCTTAGCGAGGTCGTTACATATTAAAATTTGAAAACGATTATACACATACCCGCTTTACTTGAGTATAATCGTTTTCAAATATTTGTATTTTAATATGTAACGACCTCGCTAAGAGTGAATTTTTATTTTATTTATTTCTGATGACGAGACATATGTCTCGAAACGCGTAAAGCAAATCAAAACGCAAAACGAAGTCACACGACGGAAGAAATAAGGTATATATTATACAGATTTTGTCAATAAGTGACTTGGATACCTATTCAAACATGTCTTTCAAATATCTGTTAGCTGGAATTTTGGCGCATTTTTGTTTTGCGATTTAATTACGGCTGGTGCCGCCTCTCCCATCCTAGCTTCCACTGGCGCCGGTCTAAACAGTCCTGTTCTGTAAGTCCTCTTGCATTCATTGCATCTTCGACGTCAATTTTCCATGAATGTTTAGGTCTTCCTTTTTTTCTTCTAGAGGGTGGAGTCCATGCCCATACCTTCCTTGGCCATCTCTCATCCGATATTCTTTTTAGGTGTCCGAATCAATTCAGTCTTCTTGCTTCTATTGTTTCCATAATGTCAAGGTCGATTCCCATCGCTTGTCTTATCTCTACATTTCTCACTCTATCTAGTCTTGTTAGTCTACAGACTTCCGCCAGTAATCCATCTCCATAGCTCTTATATTGGATTTATTTCTTTTATTAATTTCCCACAGTTCTGCTCCATATAGGCCTATACTTTCAATTATAGTTTTATATATTCTGAGTTTATTGTTTTTTGTTATTCGTGGCCTCCAAAGCAGACTGCTTAATTGTTTTGTTGCTGTCTTAGCTTGACCTATTCTTAACTTTTATTTCTTGGTTGCTGTCACCATCCGATGTCATTATTACACCCAAATACTTGAAGTTTTTAATATTTTTTATCACTTTTGTTCCTAGTTCTAGGTCTTGACCTTCACCGCCTACTATAAGGTACTCAGTTTTCGAGGTATTTATTTCGAGACCCTATTTCGCATATTCTTCTGCTAGTTTCCTAAGCATATAACTTATATCAATTTCGTCGTCTACAAAATTATAGGCTCACAGTCTGCAAAGTGTATTGTAAACATCTTGTCATTTCCAACTTGTAACCCATATTAAGGCATTTTTTCCTCTATGACGTTAGGGCTTCATTTAGATAGATCTTAAACAAAGTCGGAGCTATGCAACAACCCTGTTTCAAGCCCTTGCTAATACTTACCTTGCTGGATATCCTCTTCCCTATTTTAAACTTGAGCTATCATATCTTTATATAGTTGTTTAGTTGCTTTTATATATTTACTACTTATTCCTTGATTCTGCGTAGCTCTCCATAATATTGCCAGCGGCACGCTGTCATATGATTTAGTTAAATCGATAAATACAGTACAATATGGGTTTGTAGGTTGTAAGCCATCCTTTTTTCTGCAACTTGTGTGAGTGTAAAAATACTATCAACACATAACCTACCAACTCGGAATCCGTTCTGCTCTTCAACATCTTCAAGATGGCGCATTTTTATTTATTTATTTATTTATATTATTTTATTTAGCAGGAAACTTTATTTATTACTTTATTGGGATTTCAGTATGTTTTCTGATAATTGAAAAGTTATCTCACATCAAAGTATACCCAATAATAAATGTAGGCGTACTTAGTTCAGAATAGTGAGCGAGTTGTGTATAAATAGCAACACACTGCGACCAGTAATACTAACGGTGTTACGTCATGTGTGTATGCAGCAGTTGTGTGCACATGTGCGGTGCATAATACTCGGCCACGACACGACACGACACAACACAACACTATATCACAATCAACAACGCGCGTTAAAAACAAATTCATTAAAGCAACAGCAAAAAAAAACGCTTCACACACGCACACACAGCTGGCGCCAAGAATGCCAAGGTAACGCACGCACACGCACGCGCGTCATTGAACAACGACTACCACACACGCATACGTGATTCCTAATTAAAAATAATTATCGTCTCTCTTTAACACACGCACACACACACACACACTACTTCCTCTACTGCTGCCATTCTAAAGTCTAATCTTCACAGAGTCGCCTGCTACCACTCGCTATAAATTTAATCGATTCGTAATGTGGCGATGATGGATATCGATATTATTATTGTGCTGTGTTGTTGTCGCTGCTGCTGCATACAGAACAGATTCCGGGGTCGCGGCCTCGTCACAACCTTACACTTTCAAACGCAACGGAAATTTACAAAACATAAAAACAGAATCTTCAATAAACAAACAACATTAACCAATGAACCGTCAACAATCAATTACTTATTCTGAGATTCACTGTATTCAGATAATTTTTTTCTATTTTGTTAACGACTTACACAATTCTTATAATCAAACCAAAAAGATAGTATGATAAATAATTACAATAAACAGTTAAGTATTGCGACAATACAAGCATAGGCTGTAATCCGCATATATGAAATAAAATAAATATTTAAATTAATTTTAGTATTATATAATAGACGAGCAGGTGTGAAATTGGAAGCTGGCTTATAAACAGGAATCAACAAGAAACATCACGCGATTACCGCTGTATGTGTGTACACAAGTAAATAGAGTGTGTGCGTGAAGCCTTTTCGAGCCTGAAAGTTTGCACCTCACCCCAAATAAATGTTAAATTAAGATTGTATTTAATTTTAAGCAAACCATAAATATTAGAAAGAGTGTAAAAACTTCTAAAAATGCGTAAAAATCAGACACATGTGCAGTGCGAATTTACGTAATTCTGACAATCAGTGCGAATTCTGTGCGATTTTTAAAACATAATAATTACACTAATGATGCGATCATTATGATAATTACATATCATGTGTGTAATTAAATGAGACAATATTAGATCACCTTGAAATACGGATTAAACAGTGCAATTGGCGAAAAAGTGCGAATATGTGAAATGAGACGAGAGTGGGGGCACTGACGCCGTGGGCAGTTTTTGACATGCATATTCCTGAGCCAACAGGTGTGGTTTTCTTGGCGAATATAAATACGAGCCCAGGAGAGCCAAACTCTCTCTTCAAACAGTCTTCAGTCGTGGCGGTACGCTATGTCCGTCTGAGACGCGAATTTGTAATTACTTCGGACAGAGTTAGACGCTATGTCTAACAGCAACAATATTTTTATATCATAAACTGTAAAGTATTACGGAAAATGTTTTATTTCAAGTAGTAATAAAAAATAAATAAAAATTACCGTACCTAAAACCGTCGGACGTCTACGAACAGTCTACAACTACGAACATCAACTCTAGACAGATGGCGAGAGAACATATAGCAGAGGAACGATACGCAGAACAATAGAGGCTGTTTCTATCACAACAGCAGCCGATCCAGAGCAACACGTCATTACAATCTACAGCAGCCGATGGATCATGAAGGACGAGAGACGGGAGGACTACCAGTGAAACTAGAAAAGGCAAGAGGACATCGAGTAGGAGAGGATCGACAGATCACTGGAGGACATGGGACAATCTACAGAATTTGAGGTGACGAAAAACCAATTTATAATTATCACAGAATAAAGGCACTGAAAGACATTAACTATATAGATAGAGACAAGAGAATATAATTCAATTGTAATCAGAATTTTTTTAATGATTTTTTTCTTTAATGAATGAACAGGTAATGTAAAGATAATTTAAATCCTTGCTTGGAGTATTAATCATTGATTTAATAAGTAAAATTTTCATTGAAAGCACATAAAGTAAAGTAATTGAAAAAATCAATTAGTTTAGTTAAAATGATTATAAAGCCGTAAAAGGTAAGTCAAGTAAAGAATAAGAAGGTAAATATTACCAATTATAAAGCACACATTCAGACTGAGTAGTCGAGAATTTATATTATGAATAAGAAATGTTTTACATAGAATTGATAATTTAAGACATAAGAGATAAAATATATTTTTATGATGAATGTACGGCAATCAAAGAAACATTGAAACGATACATAATGAATTTCTTATGGAGAAGTAAATATTACTATTATATTATTATTTTTATTATGTTTGTTTGATATAATAAATGAAAAAATATTACGATTCCTAAAAGGACTACTCTTATTATAATTACACCTGAACTCCAATTATACATGCACGTTGTTAGTAATGTTATACGAGTGTAGACACAGCACCAAATTAAATTACATGAAATACAGCAATGTGTGCAGTTGTATAATTTTGGCGTCCCAAAGAACGTGGGGTCCACAAAATTAAATTACAGTACATTAAATTTGCAATTTGTTACGTTGTAGTATATAGCAAATATCGCGAATCCAATACACAGGCTATACTGAATTCAATATCCGGCGGTATTCAAATATCGATGTCTAAGTACAGTATATATGAAACAGATGACATCAAGAGACAATATGAAACAGATGACATCAAGAGACAAACAAAATCAGGAAAAATTAAGAGTAATTGTCTTCTTTCTTGGCCTGATCAATTGTGGAGTACGACAAAGGTGTCCATTACCCACCTTCTCTTTTTAATTTATATATTGACGATGTCATACAAAACTGGCAGATGTGTCTTCCAGAACATTTTATGATTGGTCACTCTACAACTGACACTTTGTTGTTTGCGAACGATCAGGCTATTCTGTCAGACTCTGAAAACAGATTGCAGACGGGTATACATCTGTTAATCGAATCTGCAAAGACTCTGCATTGCAAATATCCACACTTAAAACCAAGGCGATGGGTTCTCGTGGAACTGATCCCGTACGGGCAAAAATTGTTATAGATGGTACTGTCCTGGAACACGTTAACAATTTTGAATACCTGGCCTACACTGTGTCTTATAATGCAAGCAACGACGTTGTGAATAAGTTGCATTAAGTTCAACATTATGTGCGGGACCATTAGGCGAACCCTTAAGCCAGCAAGTAAAGCAACACGCCTAAAATTCTACAAGGTGATGGTCCTTCTTTCCACACTTCTTTATGGGTCTGAGAATTGGACTTTAACGAAAGGCCAGGCCAGTCGCATTCAAGCGGCTGAAATGAGATTTCTCAGGCACGTGGCAGGGTGTACTCTCCATGATCATAGAAGAAACACAGATATACGACAGGAACTGAATATTATGAGTATACTCGACAGGATCGCCCAGTATCGGCTGAATTGGTGGGAACATCTTTGCCAAATGGATGACTGCCGCATCCCCAAGCAACTATGGAACTATAAGCCTAGGGGACGAAGAGCTGTGAGACCAACATCCCTTTCCCCATTACGTTCATATTTCAAGGCTGTCACTGGTAATCGGTTATTTGACAAGCGGTCCAAGTGTTGGCACCATCTCCTCTTATTGTCTTCAATCTTCTTCTAATACAAAAATCCGATTTTTAGTGCTTGTCTAATGGCTTCATTCCTCTTCATGTCCAGGAGAGAATATCCCTGTGCTTCTCAAAAATTCCATATCAACCACTTGAATGTTTTTACTAAGGATCCACGTTTCACTAGCCTACATAAAACGTTGGGGTATCTATTGTTTTTTATGAAACTGTATACGAGCAAGTTTGTATATATAGATTGTATAATCTTTCCTCGTTTCACAGACGTCTCTGAACTTTGATAACTTATCTTCCGAAGCAGTGTCACTTTTGCATGCGATGCCACATCCCAGGCAATTAAAATGACCGCCCTGATTTAAAATTGGACTGCCTATAATTATTTTTGTTCTAACTGGATGTTTGCCTTTAAATGTCATACTTTGTGATTTAGGAGCAGAGAGCTTTAGCCCATAATCTCGTAATATGGTATTAAGAGTAAATATCGACTTTTCTATTTTCAATATTATTACAGGAATATTTCAGTATTCTCGTGTAAAACTGCAGTAATAATAACAATAATAATAACCCGTTCGTCCCCCCTGCCACTCTTATAGACATTCAACAATACCGAACAATAATAATAACCCGTTCGTCCCCCCTGCCACTCCTATACACTTCAATAATACCGAAAAATTGAAATGAAAAATTTTTGTGCGCCCAAGGAGCAAAAAATAAATTCAAAAATGTATTAAAACAATTTTGCAAGTTACAAACCCCTCTCCCCCCACACTTGAAGAGAACCAACCAACTGTAGACTACTATTTAAGACTTATTATCATCATTTGGTATTCTGCCCTAAGGCAGGTGTTCAAATGGTAAAAGCTCTCCAAGCTGTCCTATCGCATGCCAGTTTTTTCGCTTCGTAACACCCTCTGATTTTAATGCTATCTATTAACTTCATTCTTCTACGCCCTCTTCTTTTTTCTTCTTCTATGACACACTCCATAGCAGTTGTAGCAAGCAGTCTCTTCTTAAACAATGACCTAACCAATTCCTTTTCCTAATTTCTGTTACCTTCAGGATTCTTCTCTCTTCCTCTATTCTTCTTAAAACTTCATCATTCCTTACTTTACCAACCAACCGTAAGTTTTCCATTGCTCGCCGAACCCACATCACAAATGCTTCTAATCTTTTCTCATCCTCCTTCCTCAGTGGCCATGTCTCTGCGCTATATAAAGCAACGCTCCACACAACATTTAGCCAACCTTTTTCTTAAATTCTTATTAATTTTGCCGCACACGAGTCTTTTCTTACCATTAAATGCGTCTTTCGCTATAGAAATTCTCGCTCTAATTTCACGAGTGCAGGACATATCTTCACTTACCAAGCTTCCAAGATATTTAAACAACTCCACCTGTTGTATTCTGCCTTGCCCTACATTTATGTTTGCCCTTTTTCCTCCTCTGCTAATCACCATACACTTAGTTTTTTCCTTATTAATCATCATTCCATATTCCTCGCATACTAAATTCAAATCTCTTATCATTTCATTCATTGTCTCTTCCTTTTCTGCTAAAACAGCCACGTCATCAGCAAACATTTGTGGCGTACGGATGTGGCGACCCTTTAAGACTAAAAAGGCAAACATGAAAACAATTATAAAAAACCCTGTCTAGATTTCCCGCTATTAAGGAAAAACAAGGAACTTCAAGTTGTCTACTTCGCGCCTCACTGCATATCTCTTTGCCTGGTGCCAATTTTCCAATAACGGTGATACTAAGTCCTGTTACTGTTCACATTCCACGGCGCACTAACACTGTCCACAATACCTTGTTCTGTTGGGCCCCCGAGTATGGCACTGGCCTTTTATAATGTCCTAGAGTTGTTTCCAAAGATCCCCTCTATTTTACTTCCATGTTCCATAAGGAAATGGAAGTATGGTGATGGCGAAAAAAATCGTGTCCGAGATAAGGGCTGATTCTGATTGTGATACACTCAAAACATGAAGGAAAGTCATTTTTCGAAGAATGTGTGTGTGTGTGTGTGTGTGTGTGTGCGCGCGCGCGCGCGCGGAATTTGTTCTATGACGAACGATAACTCCCGCAAATTCAAACAGAATCAAATAATGTTTTGCACATGTGCCCGAGTTGTAGAGGACTCAAGGCCTATTGATTTTGGTGAAGATCGGTTAAGTTTGGAAAGAGGTAGTTTACCTGCAACGTTTTATGTTTTAACAAGAGTAAAGTACTTAATTTTCACAAAGTATCCTGAAAATCTGGTCATAATAATCCACTGTAGAAAAGTAGATGACATATTTATAAATAAAAAGGGTAGTTGAAGGGGAAGGGTAATTTTCTATAAATTAAAATGATAGTTGAAGGGGGAGGGTGTAATTTTATATATGTGTACTACGTTATCGGCAACAAAGAAGTATTTTGTTGTTAAAATTCCTTCCCGAGCTGTTTGGCCGTGGTCCAATGTTTTCTGCAAAACCAGAAGTTTCGGCAGTGCCACGGACTGTCATAATCAGTGAAAATCGAATGCGAACGTGAGGTGGTATACGCTAGTGACCACAGTACTTCTGAAGACAGAAATATTTTCTATGGAAATATTTCATTTCAAAAATGTTTTTAAATATAAATTTTAGAACATAGAAGTCATGTATGGTTCTCCATACCGCTTATTTATTTTTAAAATTTTCTCTTTACAGAACCAGCTTATTATGGAAAACAAGCTCAGAGTTTATCCACATCAGACGGGTAACATCTTCTTAACTTAATTTCGCTGACCGATGAAGGTAGCTGGGAGCCATGTTCTATGTGTGACGTCATACCGTCATCTGTCACTAATTACTGTACATCGTCTGACAAAACTGTGTGTGACGCTATTAACAAGCACTAATAAGGAAGTACTCGGAAGACTATTGTTGATGGTAAACAAAAACACTGTTTGCAAACAACAATGATATGGCATGACGCGGTGACGTCACGTGGGGTGACTGACTATTATCTGTATACACTAAGTTGGCGTCTGGGCCGGCGACTACCTGGGGCTGGCCCGGGTATTCCCCTGGCATTCACAACCGCCCCCAGCTGTTTCAATAATGTGTCACCTATTATCAACGCCACTCAGGCATTTAACTTTTTTAACTGACTCACAATTTCAAATTTCTTGTACATATTTGAAAAGTTCGGAAAAAAATATGAAAAATGACACCAAACACGACATTAATAGGTTGGAAAACCAAATTACCGTTACAGCATGTTTATAAACAAATGTTCATTTATTGGAGCCATTTAATGTACACTTTATAAAGAAAATTCAAATAATATTTTACATACTGTAGCTATTTACATGGTTGAAAGATAAATGTTCAAATATATTTCTTTATGCCAAGGTATTTTTCATTAAGCGGAGAAGTTGTTTCCCTTAAGCGGCCATCGTGCACCATGACTCTGCAAACAAAACGAAAACAATAGTGCCTTCCGTTTAACATTTGAAATGTATTATGGTAAAAACAAATTTTTACCAAAGTGAAATTGTATGTATTTAAATATGAACCATACCTGCTTACTCCAGAGGTGACACTCCCAAATCGGAATCTTCGTCACTTTCCCAGTCACTGTCATCTGAGTCACCAGGAGCCAAATTGATCACTAATTCCTGAACACTGATGTTATCCAGTCCTTCATTTGTCTAATCAGAATCAATTTCTCTTTTCACCTATTCTACGCATTTTCTCCAAGCGTCTGTAGAGAAAGAGTTTACTGCTTCCATAAACAAACATTGGACATCATTTATTTTGAAGGTGGTGTTTCGTGCTGAACATATTTTTTTAAGTTTGCCCAAACTAGTTCAATTGGGTTGTAGTTGCAGTGGTATGGTGGGACTCTTATAATTCTGAAACCAAGCTCAGAGGCTTTCTTGTCTATTACGTAAGATGTCACCTGTGGCTTATGCAGCTTTACAAGGCTGTAGAGCTCTGGCCTGCGCATGTCTGTAGAAAACATAATATTACGTGACTTTAGCCATTCTACCACTTCACTCTTCCTCGAGGCAGACGTTGGCGTTTTATTAGCTACCCGAGAGTGGTACGGGGCGTTGTCCATGACGATTGTTGATCCAGCTGGGATCGAAGGAAGAAGAACTTCAAAAAAACCAACCCTCAAACAGCTCGGTATTCATTTCTTCATGATACTCTACGGTTTTTTTGGACTGAAAAATTAGAGGTGGCGATCTAATCCAGCCGTTGAAACCCTCTGCATGGTATTATTAACCTTTTGCCCTTTCCTAAAGGTGCATTTACTGAACACTTTATGCTGTCATCGGTCCATCCAGAATCTTTAGAGATGTTACCATTCATCCATGTTTCATCCAAAAAAACAACATTTTTAGTGTCAACTTCACGAATTTTCCTTTAAAATCGGCACCTTGCTAGAGCCACTGATGGTTTCTCCATTAGTATTTTCTATTATATAATTTCTTCCGTTTGAAGCCAATATTTTTTAAAACCTTTGCTAATGTCCTTATGCACCCGTTGAACAAATGTGCCGCACATAACGTAGTTTTAAGCTTTCGAAGGGTTGGTACTTCTCGGCGTCTGTAATAGCCAATAACATGGATTACGAATAGCATTTTTGTCGAAATCATCGAGCCCTGAAACTACTGATTTAAATGTTTTTTTCCTTCTTGGAATGTGAAGTTTTGTAACAGAAGGGCCAGGATTTGGTTCGGTGACAGTGGCGTCACTACTTACTGACGCGGCTCCGTTTACATGAAGTGGTGGGTGTAGATCATCTTCAAAGCCCAGATGTCCCTTACTTTGACTTGCTCCATCTGCCAAAGCCCGTTTCAATTGTAATTTTATCCGGCACAGAGTTCTTGGTGAAAATTGACATGCTGCGGCCACTCTTTCAAATACTTTATTGACATCTAGTAAAGGTCCTTTATTCTCACGCTCCCGCTCGAAGTACTGTAAAACTTATGCTATAATAGTTCTTGCCTGAGAGTTGTATGGCGTCCCACGTTTATCTGTTGATTGTGGCATAGTCGCAAATGGACTTCAATAAATTGAAATTTTACTTATAAATAAATGTTAATAAAGTAAAAAAAACACACTACTTAATCACTTAACGGCACATAAACACACAAACGCATATCGAAAGCTGAAACATATTATATTTACACTTACTAAAAAAATAATTTAGACAAGACATAAAATACTTTAGATCACTGTACAACTAATAACACTACAGATGTTACAATAGATACGACGTTACACCGGCTAACACTCTCACTTCAGGCTGAACAACTTTCCTTGCCCATAGAACAAATTATACGTTGTGAATCACACTTCCCGGAACAAAACATTAGCCAGACTGTAGACTGTTGCGTTAAATGGACATTTGTTTATAAACATGCTGTAACGGTAATTTGGTTTTTCAACCTATTAATGTCGTGTTTGGTATCATTTTTCATATTTTTTTCCGAACTTTTCAAATATGTAGAAGAAAATTTGAAATTGTGAGTCAGTTAAAAAAGTTAAATGCCTGAGTGGCGTTGCTAGTAGGTGACACATTACTGAAACAGTTGCGGGCGGTTGTGAATGCCAGGGGATTACCCGGCCCAGCCCCAGGTAGTCGCCGGCCCAGACGCCAACTTAGTGTAGGCCTATACAGAAAATAGGATGTAGTACACTGGTTGGCTGTTTGGACAACACAGCCAGAAAGACCCCAACTTGCCATTACTTGCAGCCACTGCACAATGGTGAAAATCTGCACTTGTTTATGATAAACATGGTTTCCACAGCATCAATGATTCTTTTGTATAGGGCAGAAATCTAGCACAAATAATTCTTATCCCAGGTCAAAAATAGTCGCACAAGTGACTCACAAATGCGATGTCTTAAAATATTAGACTGCAATTTATGTTAATTCTTATATTCGCATCAGTTTTGTATTAAAAATATATATTTAATATACAAACCATTTCATTTTTCATTTCCTTTTCATACAAATTAAGACAGTTTTTAAACTATTTTTTACAAATACACATATTACTCAACAAGAAGTCATCACATACACAGCACACTTCTATGAGATGTAAAAAAACGTTTGACCAGAAATCAAAGCATCTTTACTTGGTTTATCAAGATCTGAGTGTTGATTCAATTGCACAAACTAAAGTTCTGATCAGTCGAAGTTAATGTACGATCAATCAGAACACTTTTCTTTTTGTACATTTACTCTTAATTCTTGATAAATAGTATATACAATGATAATCTGCAATGGAATATAGAATGTTGCAGGGCCTAATGGGTTGGAATGTAATCTAGAATTCCGAAGAGTTGTCATTTTGGAAAAAAAAAAGTGCCATTTGCACTGCACTCTCCATTCAAGTTTGTATTCATAAACTGAACGTTATGTTCAGTTCATTAGGCTTCAGAGTCAGAATAAATTCAATCATTCAAAAAATGTTAGCAGTTACTGTCTGCTATAGGAGACAGCAGATGTAAAAAATTTTTAAAATTGAAAGAAATTTGAGCCAAAGAGCCAAACTTGGAAACGACAACAGAAACAACAACAACAACGACGACACACCTCATCAGTTGGATTCTAGATTCTGTACGCAGAACTCGCTCACTATTTTGGACAAAGTACATTTATTATTACAGAAATTTCGATATTAGATAAGTTTTCAATTATGGGAAAAACTACATTTCCGATCTCTCTCTCTCTCTCTCTCTCTCTCTCTCTCTCTCTCTCTCTCTCTCTCTCTCTCTCTCTCTCTCTCTCTCTCTCTCTCTCTCTCTCTCTCTCTCTCTCTCTCTCTCTCTCTGTGTGTGTGTGTGTGTGTGTGTGTGTGTGTGTGTGTGTGTGTGTGTGTGTGTGTGTGTGTTAAAAGAATTGCAGAGGACACAATAAACAATTCCTTTTAGTCTGACATCCTGCAAGATATTCATAATTTAATTTTTATGGCCCTTGAGGTACCTACAAAATTTTTAAATTTCCAAAACTTAACAGAAGATGCAGATGTCGGTTAAAAGTCTCTTTCATTTGATACCCCCGCATGAACTCTTGCGATTTTATAAAACATTTTCACCCACTTTTTGGACCCTAACCTCCTACAAACGGTTAACAGCCGGAAGTCTTTGATATAACAACGTCTTCTTAAATGTGTGTGCACTCTTCCGATACTGTCTCTGTGCCCGAATCAGACTTCCCTTAGTAAAATCATATTATCGTGTTACGTCCAACGCTATACTAATCTTATTCGTATCATCGACCGTAACTTACAGTTGGATTCAACCCGACTCGTCTTGTCGTCGCCACTCTGCTGTACGCGTAGCCTTTGTATCAGTATGTATCCACACATGTCGACAACGTACCTACAGATGGTGGAGATAAAAAATTAATTTAATTACGAATGATAACAGTTGCTTTGTTTGCCCGGGGTTAAATATTTCAGTGGACGAGGTTTTGTACCGGGGATTTCTGTCGCAAGTTCTCAACGCTGACGTTGGTGATCTCTGAAGTATTTTGTTTTCTATACTTTGAAGGTCTTTTTCTCACTCCCCCTGTGAATCTGTTTCGTGGTATAGCGAAGCATGAAGTGAATAATTATTATCATCATCATCATCTTGATAACACGGCATAGGCAAGGTGCTGCCTGTTCCGCTTTCAAAGATCCTACAACCATCTTTTCCTGAGCCTGCCCACACATCTGTGTCCTATAAGTTTGTATTTCCAAGACTTGTTAGGCCAATGTTCCGCCAGTGTTGAACTCCGTCCGCCAGTGTTCTTTGAAAGTTGTGAGTAAATCAAATTAATTTCCCCATTATAGGGTACCACAGCCTATAGATGGGTAGGGTACCACAGCAAGTCATGTGATCTGAATCATGGATATCTTTTCCTTTGATCATTCTCCTTCTGACTTTTCTTCCACCATCAGTCTGGATAGCTGATGGGTCGCCACATTCTCAAGTCTTTGAGTCATCGGCCTGATAACTACCCTCTACTTTAACATAAATTCTTTACTGTCCTATTCTAAACATATGCTCTTTGCACGCTGAGTATTCAAACAAGTGAATTCGTGTAATTATTGAATGTAGAGAAATGACGACGCCTGTATTAAGGAGAACAAACCAATGACAACATATAACCCAGTAGGTAGACTACTATACAGTACTGTGACATGTATCGAAGGATATGTGGCAGCGTACGGCGTACACACGACGAGGCACACTCACACAAAGTGACGGCAGTTCCCTCTGTTGTTGTATGGATGCGAATCGTGGGCCTCTAACAAAGTAGACTTTACATGGATGAACTCCTCTCAGAAATGAGATTTCTTCGACGAGGCTCGAGCGTTTAAGAAGAAATTAATATTGTAACGGTACATATAACACCACATCCACCTACGTACCGAAAATTAATTTAAAAGCCACCACTAGTAAAAATACATTAAAAGGTCTAGAATACCACCATGTATACAGAAGAAGAAAGTACCACAAGTTTAAATAAGTGAAGCATCATTGAAAGGAAATCACTAGTAAATGCACCAATAAAGAAGAAAAGAAGAATAAAGACGAGACGACTGACATACTTTACCCAATAGATCAGTGAGAAGGACACAAGACAACAAAAGAAGAAAGAAGAATCATTGAGAAGAAAATGATAACAAAAGAAGGAAGAAGAATCAGGGAGAAGAACACAACAATAACAACTTCAAGAAAGAAGAAGGAAGAAACAATGTGAAGAAGACAAGTGAAAACCACATCATGTATAAAAATGAACAATAGTGAGAAGGAGATCAGTGAAGAAAGAAGAAGGAAAATATCCAGACCAAACACAAGAACAAGGGAAGGAAATTGAAGTATAACAAACTAACATAAACCTTTGAAAGAATAATTGTATTAAGAAGAAAGAAGAAATGTTAATTAATTACATGATGTAAATCCCTAAGCTGTATGGTAAAGTCAACACTGACCACAACTCATTTAATGAATACATTCATTGTCTATGTGAAACACATTATTATAAATAAGGGCTAAATATTGTAAATAAAGAGTCACAAGCAGACTGAATAAGGACAAGATAAGTTTATGATAGCTAAATGATGTGTAGTTATAAAATAAACAGAATAGGTCCCAAAATAATGAATGACCAATTGTGCAGTGGGGATGATGTTAATACAAACCCACTAATTAACAATAAATAAGACAATACAAGAGTAAACTAAATGTGAAATAATACTAACCAATAACCAATGTACAAACATTGAATGAAAGCCAGTCAACCAGATTAATGTAGAAATACACAGCCAGCAGCAACACATTACTGCTTACTGAACCTATAACATAACCTAATCTGGGCATCCAGTTTTCAGTAAAACTTAATGAAAACTAAATCAAAACAATATTAAACCAAAATGTAATGAGCTAGGAAGTAACTAGATCATATAAGGAATATTTTGTACACAGTAGCTAATAGTATAACTGAATATAAAAGCTATATTTATGTAATACAAATATGACAATATGCTTGTAATGGCAAAGAGACATTATGCAACCAAAATCATGTTATAAACACATTATACAAAGATAGTAACTCAACTAATGACCTGAGGTCAGACAGAATACTGTTCAGATGAACAAATCCAACCAAAATAACTATCTAAATAATCTATATAAATGTAATTACAACTAAACCATTGTAACAGTTAGCTGCAAGTAAAGTTTAGAGCCACTAAACCTAGATAATAACAGAATCAAATGCAGAATGAACTGCATCACAATAACAATAAGACCAGTGTGACTATTGTAATTATCAATTAGAGAATAGTACGAATAATATGTGTAGGATACCAAACATACAACAAGGTAACTCCATATAGGTGTGACAAGCCTAATTAATAAATGATAATTAAGGCACTAAACCAATAATGTAGGGAAAAAGAACACTGTCAGTAGTGACTTAACCCATCGATGTTTAATCATACAATGTTAGAATTCAATTAAATGTTATTATTGCTAGAGAATAAGAAAAACAAAAATGTATAACAATAGGTTTAAGTTCGAATCTATGAAAACAGACATAGTGTTAATTAAAGGCATAGTTTTAAGTGAAAATTGTACAGTAGTTTAAGAACAAGTTATTACCATGGAAAATGGAATAAAAACAATATATATAATTAATGGCTTAATGGACACTAAGTATAAATACTAAGTGCGAATTCAGCTACCCCGAATCAGAAATATATGATGAGGGGGGTTCAAATTAATCGTCTTTAAAAATCATGAACAATGAGGGTAATCACAATGTCCTCAGTACAATTATAAGGAAGATATTGGACTTTTAAAAATAATTGTATTATGCTGTACCCTTTCGCGTGGGTATGCCAGCCACGATTTCTTAATCTTGACACCAAAAAGTGACGCCGTTGGAAGCGTCTGTTTTGACGAAGCCCACCGGAGATAAACGAATTAAAATAAACTGACCAATCAGAACTCATAAAAAATCCGAAATTCATCATTCCGACAGAAGAACCAGAGACAGTCTTTCAACATTCACGAAGCGAGCTGCATGCTCATCGCCGCTCCAGAAAAACGTGCTTTTGACAGCAACCAGGCGTAAACAACGTTAACCTCAAACCGAGATATAGGTTACATCCATTGAAGAATCAGTGCAGTATATTTCTAAGTGTACTTTATTCGGAGTTAATGCGCATAGGAGTGGGTGCAGTGCAGTGATAAAATTTAATTAATTAATACAAAAGAAATTTTAATTAATTAAAAACTGTTAATAAGAAAAAGTGTAACCCTTCGAACGACAAGATACGCAGGTATTCAAACCCACAGCTATAATGTTATGATTAGATGATAAGAAAGATAACTGAACGCTAATAGCGATTTAAATTAACCTATGGTAAACAATTAAATTCCCTATTCTTAAAAGAAGGGATCTAATGAATACAAATAAACAATGTCGAAGTTGAACGATTTAAATAACGACAATTTCAACGATTTGTATACTATAAATGTTTAGAATAAGTAAAGACATTGTACCATCAATGAAGAGTGTATGTGCTCTTATGCTATTAACAGATAAGAGTATTGAATATTTTGTTGCTAAATTTAAGTAAGAGTTACACCAGAGAGTGATAACTACAATCAATGAATTACCGTTACCTGAAATAGGAATATCCAATATTAAAGATGATCTTAGTCCCTGACACTGGATCATAACAATTATTATCAATTATTAATAACTATTTAACCACTTTTAACCAAACAAGGTTGCACTAAACGATATTTAAAGCCTATGTCTAACCATGAACAGTCGTTCATATTTTGTCTTTTTTAATTAACAATCAATGAATTCTTATCTTATATGTTTGTTCTAGCCGTAGCAATTATCTCAAATAAGTGTATTTTGCAGTCTAAAAGAACCTACTACTTTATTATTATAATTATTAATGACATTTCAAGTCGAATAATACGACATAACCTGTATGTTTGTCAACACACATTTTGTAATTAACCAAAGGCAGTCATGCCAACTTGAGTTTATCAATCGTTTTAGAGTCCATGTTCAATTTTAAATGTTTATTGTTAACCAGGAAGAAAAGCAATACGTATTATTGTATTAAATTTCATTGTGTTAGAATTGAATAAATAACCATTATTATTTTTACCATTGAAAGAGTTGACCTTTATTGTATCAGTAAATACAGCTTAGAGGAGAAGAACGAGGCGGTTGGTACCATGCTTAAAGTGCGAATCATTCAAATTGAGTGATTTTATATTTTGTTTACAACCGTACTGACTTATATATATATATATGTCATGTCTATGTATGTTAGTATATAGGAAGAAAACTACTGATCTTCTCACCACCGCTGATCAACGAAGAGTCGACGGAACTTCGATTGGAATAATTCTAAGCAGTGAATAAAATACACATAATTAAACCATTTAAACCTACAGTTAATACGTCGAAAAGAGTGTAAGTAACCGACTTATTCAATCCTGGATTCAACAATAGGTTGAATTGAGGGGAATAAGTCAATAAACAGATAAATAATAATAAAATATGAGATTGAATAATAATAATCAGCCGAGTGCAAGACCCATATTAAGTAAAAACAACCCTGAGACTACTACTTAATAATAATTACGAATAATTAAACAATAGACGGATACTCGTTCTCTTACAATATAAAACAGGAATTAGGCCCACAAATGATACAAGAAACAACATCCATGGTATTTATAAAGAAACACTAAAGTCCATGTTCGGCATACGTATATCTCTTGGGATAGAATAATCAGGCAGATTATGATAGATATATATATATATATATATATATATATATATATATATATAAGCCTCTGTGGAATGCGAAGTGTTGGGAGACCGAGGATGAACAGCGAAACCCAGTAGCGTGGCGGCGTCCATGTAACCGCTGTGGAAATAATATTAATTATATTACAGAATAAATACTTTAGTTATTGAATAATATGAAATCCGAACAGTATTGGTAGGGAAACTTGAAGAAAAGCGTAGCATTGCTTTCGAACTGCTGGGCGCTTACACCGTCTTGTGTTGCCGGCTCAGACATCGGCAGTGTTTTACTGTGTGTGGTCATTGACCTCGTAGTAGTTGTCACTGTACAAACTGTGGAGGGGAGGGGGACACATTCGTCCACCCAATGTGTTGCCGCTGTATAAACCGACAAAACGCTCAGTTAGCAGCTATGTTCGTTTTCGGAACCGACGTGCAGCAGTTACTGCCTACCTATTTGTGTCTGTTCGTTTAGTTTCTCTGTTTGTCTTTATTATTTTTAATTCGATTATTTGTGTCTTCATTTATTCTGTGTAAGTATAATGGAGTCAGTTCCCGTTAAACCGGGACTCTCTCTTCTGCCAGCGAATGATACGAAATACTCTAGAATATTTTGGCCCTAAAAACAACACCTGGTACTAGAAACAATTCGAATTAATTGTTAGGTTAAGTTTTAGGCCTACCACAACCGGCAACAGCTGTTATGTGCCCACGCCACGCCACTGGCGAAACCTGAACAGGCAGAAGTCTCTGATTCCGGCAGACAAGAAGAAGATATGCAGTATTGTACGTGGGATTAAACACTAAATATAGGAGAATATGATGCCAGCTTTCACTGTAGGTACAGTTAATTACAAGACTATATTTAGACACTTGGCCCACATTTCTTGTATTCAATATTGTTCTCAAAATTAAACCACAGTTAACAATAAGAGAGATAATAATCTGTTCGTACTAAACACTACTGAAATAGGCCATCGACGACTAGTAGTGACAATTTAAACGTACTGTTTGGATAAATATGTTTAGTTTTTTTTTTTTTGGCGTACAAAGTCACGACAAAGTAGCAGCAGACACGCAGTCGCACTTCACACTTGTCCGTCCGCCTTTAAACAAATTTATTTTTTAAGCCAAAAATTGCGATCGGCAAAACTGCCAAATACATGCTAACTTCTTCATCAGAAGGGAGAAGAAATATATAATTTATGCATAAAGGACAATTCATTTAACACAGTTAATATGTTCATATATCTGGGCAATATGATAAGAGATAATGACCGGTCCATAAACATGACGATATATGACACGATACAAAAAGGAAATAGGGCATATTATGCCAACAGAGTAGACTACTGAGAAACAAAGTCATTAGTCTTAAAACAAAAGCAAAAATATATAAGACACTTATCAGACCGGTTGATACTTATGAAGGCCAGACAAGAAACACTAAGAAGGTTTGAAAGAAAGATTTTAAGCCATGTTTACGGCCCGTGAAAGAAGATGATGAATGAAGAATAAGAAATAACCATTAGCTTCATGAGCTATTGAAACATGAGGACATTGTAAGATTCGTAATGGCTCAACGAATTCACGTAGAGCGGGTGGCTGATAAGCGTATGCCAAAGAAAATCCTACCCGCAAGTCTGTAAAAACAGAAAGAGGGGCAGACCTAGGATAAGATGATTGCCTGATGTGTTGGAAAATCTAAGAAGAACGGATGTGAGGGGTTACACTCAGAGCACAATGGATAGGAGACACTGGAGAAGATTGGTGTTGGAAGTCACGGCTCACGTTGGGCTGTAGTGCTAAAGAAGAAGAAGAAGAAGAAGAAGAAGAAGAAGAAGAAGAAGAAGAAGAAGAAGAAGAAGAAGCCGATTGCGAATTTCACTACAGAACCTACACGAAAACCGAACCCACACAACACCGACGGCTCGTCCTTATGTGACCGTGAAACTATACTGACGACGTTGAAACATCTCTTCTTCCACACTGTAACCAGTCGCTTACCAACAGTTTTCCATTGATAAAAATCTCTTCTTCCACACTGTAGCCAGTCGCTTACCAACAGTTTTCAAACACCTCTTCTTCCACAATGTAGCCAGTCACTTACCAACAGTTTTCAAACATCTCTTCTTCCACACTGTAGCCAGTCGCTTACCAACAGTTTTCCATTGACAATCTCTTCTTCCACACTGTAGCAGTCGCTTACCAACAGTTTCCATTGACAATCTCTTCTTCCACACTTTAGCCAGTCGCTTACCAACAGTTTTCCATTGACAAATACAAAAAATTTGTTTGTACCATTTTCACAGAGCCCAACATCTTGTAACCTTTTAATCTTTCATTCAAGTTACGAACTTGTAATTCTTCTCTTATGACCTCATTCTTTATACGATGAAGTTTAGAACACTTTTTAACTCCTCTAAATAACACCATTTCTTAGGTATAAATTTTACATTCTTGTTTCTCGGTTGTCGTTCACAATTCACATCTATAGGACAGCACACGATCTCTCATTTGGAACTTACCTAACTTAACATTAATTTAAACATTGTATTTGCCTCCAAAAGCGTTCTAAGACTATAAAACAGGTTAATTACCTACCGTCACGCTTTTTGAAATCCGAAAACAGGATTACTCGAGTTTCGACACATTAAGTGTCATCTTCAGATCCTCGATGAATATAAGTTAAAAATACATTTATTGATGTATGCACATCCCGTCAGATAATAAAAACAACACAAACATAACAACAAAAATACTTAAATAATTTAACACATATTAAAACCGAGACAAAACAGAACGAAAACACGATCCACGCGGCCGACGCGGACCTGCGCAGGAACACGTTATGCGATAAAATCAATCGATGCCGATTTGACCTTTGATAAATTTTGTCGATCTGACACAGCTAGTATCTCGTTCGATATCGTTTACTCTGTTAAATAGAATATTATTTTTATGGATCGATTTTTCATTTAATATGCGATCGTAATTATCTTTAGTGGCCTTATATATTTCAAACCTTTCAAGAGTGTCCAGTTTAAGAGATTTCCTGCATTTATGTAATATATCCAAATTCTCACTAATACTTTTTATGTTATGATCTTGTGAACTTAAATGTTCAGCAACATTTGATTATGTGTTAAATTATTTAAGTATTTTTGTTGTTATGTTTGTGTTGTTTTTATTATCTGACGGGATGTGCATACATCAACAAATGTATTTTTAACTTATATTCATCGAGGATCTGAAGATGACACTTAATGTGTCGAAACTCGAGTAATCCTGTTTTCGGATTTCAAAAAGCGTGACGGTAGGTAATTAACCTGTTCTATAGTCTTAACATTAATATCATCATTCTTATCATAGCCAATATCGTTTCCCATTTATGATGTACTGTTGTATGAAGCTTAATAACTGAGCTTAGTAAAGCAGTATCTGTATTTTGAATTACAGGCAAGTAGCAAACAACAACACATTCAAATATAAGCGATGTTAATGTCACGGTTCACCAGTCCTTACTAGATCCTCACCTTTTTCACCTAGACCGTGTTAATAAGAGTAGCTGATACAGTATAATGCAACCTTGTATACCTCAGATATAACCTACAATAGCTATTCTTGTTCCGTTATAACGTTAGGCGTTGTAAGTCGTCGTGGGTGTCCCCGTTCATCTAATACTTGCCACAGCAAATTTATATTTAGTCTATCAAAAACTTTCTCAATATCAACGAAAGCTACATGCGTTTCTTCACGAACTCACGATGCTTGTCAATGATTTGTGTAACAGTAAAAGCGTTGTCTCTACAAGACCTGTTCTTCCTGCAACCGTTTTGTTCTTTCAAAATAGGATGCTCAGAAATATTCTGTAGACGATGGTTTGTGATACTTGCATACATTTTTCGGACAGTACAACCAAACATATTATTCTCCTATAGTTATTCGAGTCACCCCGTTTTCCTTTCTTAAAAAATGTACACCACTGGAATAGTTAGCAAATCTTGCTGGACCTGTTGTCTTTTCCAACACATTATAGAAATGCAATAATCGAAATTTAAGCAACATACCGCCATACTTGAAACAATTCTGCGTTCAATCCATCCTGTCCTGTTGCTTTTCGATTTTTAATTCTTCCAAAGGCTTCTTCAAGCTCGTCTATTGTTATTAAGTCTCCTTCGTAAGTAACACAAATTGTTGGTTATCAAATGCTTAAAATCATAAAATTGTAGTTTAATAGCCTGATTTTTATCTGCAGTTCAATAAATGAGGAAGTACTGTATTTAGGCCTACTATCCGCCAATTACGTTCAGAAAACACGCCTCTAGATATGCAAGGCGAAAGCTCCCACACTGTTCTGTCCATTTCAGCGTTCAAATCTGAGTCCAGTACGTAGTTATTAGGACTTCAGGATATCCATGCCGCATTGCATCTGTTCACGCCTTGGACTAACGAAGCGGGCAAACCAATACTGCTCCTCCTGTTTTGGACATTATCAGTGAATAAGAGGGTCTGTTGAAAAGTACACGGAATGACATCTGTAGCTTAGCGGTAAAACCAGATGTGCTGCAAGATTTGTATTTTTTTGTGAACTCTTGTTAATTTCCAAATCTATCTATCAATTTATTCATTGTTTTAGAAACTGTTTAAAATTTACGTGTCATGCGTGTTTTGAAAAACGGATAAAATCAAACATCGTGGTGTGATTCTTTGTAAAAAATTGTTTAGCGCCAACAGAAATTCAGAACGAAATTGTAAATGTGTCAGGAGATGCTGCGATTTCAAAACCAATGGTTTGTAAGTAGATACTTGAGTTTAAACGTGGTCGCACTGGACGCCCAAAAAATGCAACAAC
This sequence comes from Magicicada septendecula, assembly GCA_034769895.1. NCBI lineage: Eukaryota > Metazoa > Arthropoda > Insecta > Hemiptera > Cicadidae > Magicicada > Magicicada septendecula. Next base: position 10,619,650 of record CM068371.1, on the reverse strand, counting down.
TCCAGATGCGGCAGCTTTTTCACACCAAGTTCTTGAGTTAAAGTATGATGTACATGCTCATACGAGATGCCTCTATGATTTTTTCAGCAACGTCATCCACTCCTCAATCTGCGGTCTTCCAACGCCCCATGAAATTTTTTCAATAGTGTAATGCCATTTTTTGTTCCACTTTTTGGACGTGCTGGGATCGTCTTCAGTGCTTGTACGTCCTGTTTAAACTCGAGTGTGCCCCACTTACCGTTGTTTCTGAAGGCGCAGCATCTCCTAACACATTTACAATTTCCTTTTGATTTTCCATTGGCGCTAAAACGTTTTTAAACAGAGAATTCATCAAAACACGGTGTTTGATTTTGTGCATTTCTAAAACACGCGTCATAGGAAATTTACAAACAGCTGATAAAAAGTGAATAAACTGATAGATATATCTGGAAATTAACAGGTGTTCACCGAAACATACGTCTTGCAGCACACGAAAGATTTTAGTTCTAGCACTGAGCTATAGATGTCGCTCCGCGAACTTTAAAACTGACCCTCGTATATACGCGAATAATGGTCAATGTTATTGTAACGAATTTCGATTTATTTGGTTGGGGTTCGTTGTTGCTGCGTCGGGCTACACACGTTTGAACGACAGGCTCGTTTATTAAGGAGGCGTTGGCGGAAAGCAGGTCGATTACCGCGGGACCGTGACTGGCTGACAGGTAATTGACGCCGTGGTGACAAGATTATTAGAAAAACGTGGTTAAAACTAATGAATACGATTATAAAGTGTCTCGTTCCAGAGAGATTGGATAGGATGAGGGAGGGAGGTGCCTCCTCACTGTAATTTAATGCCCGACACCACGTTATGTCGGAATCTTCCCAGAGACTAGAGTTCCAGATAATACCACAGCCTGCTGAATTGCGGCCACTTTCTTTTTGCCAGCATATTATAGGGAGTAAGAGATTATTTTCTTCTTATTTGCAGGTTCAGGATCTCGTTTATATTTTTAAAAATACAAATAATTATCTAATAGACTAATACATTATTATTATCATTAGTTTTCTATTTTTTTACTAAATTAGACTTACTTATTTTGACAGAAATATTTTTAAGTGAAAAAGTAAACTAAAGCAGTAAAGTGATAAATGCTTTGCATTTTCCTAATGTTTAATAAAATATTGGATGTTCATTTGATATAAATTATTTACTTATTTGAACTTTGTATGTTGAAAATTTTATGAAAATTGCATTTTCTATTAACACAAACCCAAAAGTCTTTATTTCTCAAAATGACAAAATTGGACTTACACTATTTGGCAACCAAGGGGCTCAATTATGCAGCACACACACATACGTCCAGTAATGTGCATAATGATATGGAAACAAGAAACGATAAATTGTGGTTCGTGGCAAACGAGTGGAAATCTTTAAATTCGTGTTTCTCTTACTTGAATAACTTTTGTTTAGAAAAACAAAAATATAACGTATAAATAAATTCATAACAAAAGAGGCAATAGTTACTACAAACAATACATAAAACACACGTATATCGAGTAAGACGTGCGCGAAAAACGGAAAGTAATGACGACGACACAACAGGCAAAGAAAGGAAGGAAGAAACAAAACGCGGGCGGCAAGAGGAACTGAGAAGTACGGTTTGCGTATCCAATAGCTAACGAATACGATGCGGAGAGAGAGAGAGAGAGAGAGAGAGAGAGAGAGAGAGAGAGAGAGAGAGCTCGGTCGGACCAGTTCCCTCAAGGACTGCCACAAACAGACCAACTGGAATGCCGTGCGGAGACTTGCGCAACTGTGCCGATCGCTACATGCGCTATCAAACGCCATGAATTTTGTCTGGTAATGTGTGTGTGTGTGTGTGTGTGTGTGTAAAGAAGACGTCTCAGATGGTGGGAGCTGGGGGGGGGGGGGCTCCAACAGCTTACGGAAACGGTAAGGCATGCGAAACAAATTTAGAAGAATCGGAAAAAATAAGAAAAGGGGAAGATGGGAACCGACACTGGGCGACGCCAAGAATCTGGCGTAGAACAAACGAACGGGAGAAATATGAATTAAAACGTACTAGTGAACATATATCCTACACTAGCGGCACAACCAGGATTGATGCGCAGGCCCATGGCCGGCTCTAGTAGAAGGCCGGAATATTAAACGTGGCAACACTGGAACCAGCTGATATTTGAGGCCGACTAGACGATCTCTTAATTTATGTATTTCAATAATCAAATCGCGTCATTTTTAATTGCCGGTTAACAGCAGTTTTATAATTCTTTATTTTTTGCAAATTAAAAGTTTATTACACTAAAAACTCGTTTATCTGAATTTGATGGGACCGCGCCCGTTTTGGATAAACGAAATTTAGATAAACCGAAACTTCTATTTAAATAATAATACATACGTAAGTAGGCCCTACAGTAACTTTATTCAATAATAATAATTTAAAAGTTACAGTGAATATGACACAATAAACTATAAAACACCGCACTGTAAATTATAGTTTCTACAGTACTGAAACAGTCCTATTGTACAGTATTCACTCATAGTTTTTTGCCAAAGCTTTGAAGCCGTTTGCTGGCTGCCCGATCTCGAAGTCGTTTCATTGTTAGAAGTTGTGCAGGGGAAGTTTCGTCTTGTCGCTCCAAATACGAAAGGACAGGAAAATGCGTTTGTGTATTTTTAAAATTTACTAACAACTGTTTCGGATAAACCGGATTTTCGAATTAACGCGATTCGGATAAACGAGTTTTAGTGTATATAATATACTGTTATATTATTTAAGAAATATAATAATTAAGTCAGTCATATGATACGAATTCAATAATTTGAACGAAATTAATCCATTAGGCCTAACACTAATTTCTTCAACTTAAACGTATAGAACCAAGTGCGCACATACTTATAATTTCGATTTAGCTATAAATAGACCTACTCATGATTTTAGTAATGCTATGAAATTAAATCAAAATATAACATGTTCACTTTAGCTATTTTATTACACTATGCTTATAGGCCTCGGACGCTTTAAAATTCCGGCCTTCTACTAGAGCCGCCCATGCCTCGGCCCAACCCAGCCCAGTACACAACGGGTTTAGTAACGCTGGTTTCGGCCGCGACAGCCTTCGTAATAAAAGGACATGAGCACTACGTGAAGAAATACTGATCATGTGATCGGTGGCGGTGATTGCGTGTTGCATATAGCGTACATGCAGTAACGTAATAGAAAGTAATATCACATACGAAGTAACTGTAGTCACATCGCACACCCACGTAACACGCGATTTAAATTAATATGCAATTTTACTCGTTAAGAACGTTGCCCGTGCCGTAACCGATCCCTGCAATACTCCGCATTCAGTACTGTTACGACTACTTTCACACGCTACACCTCGCACACATTACTGTCAGTAGACACACGCAAATATAGACTAGGCCACTGGTGGCGCAACAAAGTTAATCCTCCAGTAGCTCAGCACGTCGTGGGGCATTGAAGCAAAGAAGACTAGGGTAACTGGTGGCGCCACCGAAAATTGGTGGACGGCCCCGGCAACAGCTCGGACAACGTTTGGTGGCGCCTCTGCCTGCCGAGCCACTGTTTCAGACGAAGCCACTAGTGGCGCCACCACTCAGCTTCATAACACCATGTTTCCTCTACCTATCATTCTGCTACTGAAAATCAGTTGATTGGTTTTGCCTTGTGACAATATCGAGTAAAATCGTTAATGAACGTGGTGCGAAAGGTGGGGAAAATAAAAAACAAGATGAGATTTACAAAAATATAAAATCCTCTTCTCATCCTCGTGTTAACACCATTTATGTTTCATTTTATGTAGTCCAAAAGTTCGAAAAATGACCATTCTGACATCTGATACTAACTAAAAAAATTTCTATCAAACTTCAACAAAGCGTAATACAGTCCTACTTCTCTTCAAGCTACCATTGGATGTAGTGTGCACTTTCCTGGCTCTCTGCCTCCTCTTTTTTAAAAGCAGTTGAGGAGAAGCAAACTTTCGTTTCATGCCATTTTCTCAACTGCGTTTCTATGCTGCAGACAACAGGCTTCCTTTAACGGTGGCGCCAACTGGTGGCTGATTCATTTTTGTTCCACAATACGGTGGAACCACCAAGTTTTGGAACCAGTTGCTTAGTCTAACAGAGGCCTTATATCACGACAGGGTTTACCTACGGATGCAATAGTCTACTGTTTTGTTTAAGCTTCGGTATACCGCAAGAATGGGAGACTGGCGCCCGACTACGAACTGCTCCTGCGCGGGGGGGGGGGGGTGGACTCACCACTTTCTTAGGACAAATGAGAAATTCAGGAGTCTTTCCATTTAATTTAATAAATTCAGTACGTATTCTGTACGTTTGGGACAATCAATCGTAGTCTATTCTTAGTAACAACGTGTCGACGTAGAAATTAAAATGTTATGGCGGTCACTATGTAAATTGTGGGCAAGAAACAAGAAATTAAAATACAGGCCTCGGAAATGACATTCTTAAGAGAAGTTAAAAGGTGTTCTAAACTTGATCGTATAAAGAATGACGTCTTACGAGAAGAATTACAAGGTTTTGACATGAATGAAAGATTCAAAGATTATAAAACAACGGTGTAAAGAATGTCAGATTCAAGACTGGCCAAATATAAACCTGTAGGACACAGGCGGCTGTCCATTGCTTGGATTCTAGTAGTTCTTGGTCCGTTCGGGTGGCTATTAATTCTTGGATTGCGGATGGAATAAGGATATGGAATGGGTACATATCATGAATGGATGACACACGGCTAGTGAAAAAGGCAAGAGATAGCCAACCAAACATCAAGAGGAGAATTGGGCGCCCAACGAAGAGGTGAAGTGACAGCATATACGACGTAGAGGCCAATCTAACTCACCTCTGAGGTGAATTAGCGGACACCGTGCCAATCTTGGCACTGATGATGGCGTCCGATGGTGGGGCCGAAACGTTTGTCAATAGGAACAGCTGTGAACCACGACCTAACAGCCCGCCTGACCCAACCACATTCACATTTTAGTTACAACTCTCTTTGATCTGAGACATCCACATGAACTTTAACGATTTTATCTGAATTTTCACCCACTTTTTGGGTTTGGTGCACAAACATTCTGAAATTATATTTGTATCACCAAAAATAAAGACTATATTCAAGCTGTTGTTAAAATTCCCTATAATTTGATACCCCCACACGGACTTTTTCAGATTTTTTCACAATTTTGTTCTCACATTTTTGCCTCCAACCCCTCCTTTGGATCAATCTCAAAAACAAAATGGTTCTATAGGGTAAAGGTATGGACACACAAGTGCAGAGGTTCGTGAAAATCGGTTGACACGTTCAAAAGTTATCGTTAGACATATTCCAAGCAGACAAAGGGACAAATGCCAAACGGTCAGGTTAAAACTGAGTACTCGCTTTGCTCTTTCAATAATAAAACAGGGTGGTCGTCAACCTGGAAAAATTTCGTTACGTAAATCTTTCGTGTTCTCCGTGTTTTAAGACAACAGAGTAATTCTAAATATTTAAATTCGAAGACCGTCATATTTCTATTACAACTTTAGTTATCATCAGTAATTACCCAATAATTACAGCAAAACAAATTGTCAACAGAGAATGTTAAACTTCTTACTAACATGTACGTTGTTCAGTATCCCACTCTCAACATACACGCGCGCGCGCGGACACACACACACACACACACACACACACACACACACACACAGGATTACCACCGAGCAATCTAATCAGTAGCACGACATTAAAGGTCTCTATTACACATGGCAAAGTCAGTACTGTACAGTATGGTGGTGATCGATCAATTGAACGACCTCTTACAACCCGACATGTCTGACCCAACTGATAACAGTACCTCCGCATCTCCGGCCGAAACAAAGCAGACTATTTCAGACACAATGATGCCAATCCTTGGACGATTGAAGCAAACGGATGACCGGCGGTCACTACCGTGCTCAATTATTTGCTGATAAAATTCCCGAACATTGTACCTGCGCTGACAAAGCTTTTACACTTGAGGTGCGGAGAAATCAGATTCAGCGACGTCTAAGTCTCTTCGAGGAGTCGATTATTCCTTCGATTCTACCGACCTTGGTAGAGTTGACCTATAGAGAACGACAATGAATGCCGATTTCCGCTTTTTCATGATATTTGTTGAAGATGATGGTAATCACTTGAGAGAAACAAGCTAGGGGACGATTTAGACTCCTGACAGACTCTTGAAGAAATAATAAAGAATGAGACCCCATCACGAGGCGCAGAGGGGCGGAATTTGTTTGACTGCTTTTACTACTTCACGAATAAATGTCAAAAACACTACTTGTTGTTTACGAATCTGTTCGACGAGTGGTATACATTTCTAATCGAATATATACGAGGGTGGATCGTAGGCGAAAGCCCACCTGCACGAAGACATAAGCGCCCACGAGCCCCACACCGCCGCTCTTACGTCGCTTAACCAAACCATCCGTTTCCCGCTAAACAGTAAACAAATCATTCTTTTCTTATCAAGATATAAGAAAATAATAATAATATTCTTAACCATCGTTCCCTTCCTCCCTTCATCTGTTTCAGTGGCGTGGCGTGGGTACATAACAGCTGTTACCGGTTATGATTGGCCTAAAACGTAGCCTAAAAAATCAACTTGAATTTTTTCTAGTACCAAGTGGTCTTTTTAGAGCAAAAATATTTTTTTTAGTGTATTTTCTATCATTCGCTGGCAGAAGAAGAGGGTTCCGGTTTAACTTCATTATTCAACAGAGGGTCTGACTTCATTACACTTATACAGAATAAATAATCACGACACAAATAATCGAATTAAAAACAATAAAGGAAACAGAGAAACACATAACTAAACGAACAAAACAGAAACAAGTGCACAGTAACTGGTACACGTCCATTCAGAAAATGAACATAGCTGCTAACTGAGCGTTTTGCCAGTTTATACAGCGGCGACACAGACGAATGTGCCCCCCTCTCCTCAGTTTGTACAGTGACAACACACAGAGTAGACGAATGTGGCCCCCTCTCATCAGTTTGTACAGTGACAACTACTACTACGAAGTCAATGACCACACGCAATAAAACACTGCCGATGTCTGAGCCGGGAACCAAGACAGTGCAAGTGACCAGCAGTTCGAAATCAACGCTATGCTTTTCTTCAAGTTTCCCTACCAATATTGTTCACATTTCAAATTATTCAACAATTGCGGTATAATCCAAAGTATTTATTCTGTGGTATAATTAATTTTATTTTCTTTCGTTCCCTGTACTGTTGCCGCCGGCAACAGCGGTTACGTGGACGCCACGCTACTGATCTGTTTCAATCCATGAAAACAAAAAGCCGTTGCAGGCCGCTCTGCGTTCAGAAAAATTACTAACAGCCTCCATCCCTCAAAGTAGGAAGAAGACTCGTTATTAAACGTCCACATGGCTACTCCAGGATAACTGTCGTTACCACGGCTGAATTACCACGAAGCGTAGGGAAACGTCGGCGAGTGTTTCGTCATAAACGCTTCGTGGTACAGTGTAAGGAGGGCCAAAGCAGACCGGAGTTTGGTACAGTGACGTAGTGTCGTCCTGATGCGCTGAAAATACGTTTGATCAAAAAGTTCATCCAGTTCTTGTTTATTTTAAAAATTATACCTTCATTCATCGAAACTTATACTGCTCCCTTCAAAGTAGTCTCAGTGAATGCAACACGATTAAGCCAGACATTTTGCAGTCTTCAAAATATTTAAAGCATGCACGTTTTGGTACAGCCTTGAGCTCGCTTACCGATTTTCGTTTTACGCCTCCAACGGTAGAAGTAATCACTATTGGGATGAGGAGAGATCGCGTTCAGACACACCTGATGAATACGGCAGTTGCCGTGTCATCATTGTAACGTTTTCCTTTGGCTGGCCAAGCAAAATCTTAACAAGCAATGGCGTGCGTTCAGGCGCATTATCGGGCTCCAATTTTCATAAATTATACTTCCGTAAATCTGAAGCTTCATACAAATGGCGTGTAAAATGTCCTCTTTATTTACCACTGCGCCTAGCGATGAAATTTCGTGGAACACAAAAACATAATCTTCATCTGACAACCCACGATCTCCAACTCATTTACGGCAGTCTTTGAAGCTTGTAAACCGCTTGTTCACGCACAGCAGTCTCGCCAAAAGCCTTCTGAACACGTGCAGGACAGAGCAGTTTACACAAAATTTAATCCATGTTCTTCAATCTTGCATTGTAGAATAACAAAAAAATCGCCCAATAGACCCCGAATTACTCAATTAGCTGCGAAATGTAAACTATCCATCAAACTGAGCTAAAATTTCAGACAATTGTCACTAACATGTGTACCAACATCACATAAAAACAGTTTTTTAATCGGACACTTGTAGAGAGGTAGAAATTGGAAAACTGCACGAAGTTTTTCATCGTACACGTGATCTGACTCTCGATAGCAAACAGATTTACTAGCAATGATGTCGGCATAGGCAACAGTGTGGATGTACAAGAGGAGGCGTGAGTGAACACATGTACTGTTACACAGTAACGAGTTTCTGAGAAACGCAGACTAACCCAGCTAATATAGAAATGTGCTGTACGCGGAAACTGTAGGCATACACCACTAACTGTATTGTGTCATCTGACATCATAACTAAACCAGCCGTGCACGGTACACTACAATACATAATATACGAGGTGTGTTCAAAAAGAGACCGAACTTTTTGAATACTAAATCAACCTGCACAAACAACGCGCTGCGACTTTAAGTGTACCTAGCGATAGTTTTTGACAACAAACTGCCATTTATTCTGTTCCGCTATCAGCGTTATTTTTTGAGCTATATCAGATTGTATGGGGACGTGAGCACGCTTAGTGACAAAGTGATTAAGAAAGGCCTCGAAGAACAATGTGTGGGAATGAAACTTTGCGGCAAAACTAGGTTAAAACGTCACAGAGACATTCAACAAAGTATACACGGAGGCCTGCATGAGCCGAACTATTATTTTAGAAAATTTTAAAGAGGGCAAAAACAATGGTCGGTACGGATCAAACGATATCGAAGATCATGGGAAGAGAGCTCGTCATATGGTAATTGTAAATCATCGTTTAATTACTGAGAGTTTCCGATAGAATGCGCATCCATATAAGATCGTAAAATTAAATTCTGATAGAAAATGTATCGTGTCACTGAAAAACTCTTACTGCGTTTGTTGACGACGATCAGAAAGAGACCTGTTTTGAAATCAGTCACCAACTGCGTACCAATCCAAATGGTAATGACAAGTTTGGAGTGCAATGTAAATTGCTCTGTAAAGATTTTACGAAGTTACTGTAGCAGCAAAATTGTATATACACACGTTGTGTTAAGATCTTTATTCCCACTTCGTTACACGGTGTGTGTCCGTGGCCCCTACAGCGCGTGTAGCTCGGAGACCGATTAGCATGACGGGACGGAGAAACGACATTCGGCGTCACAACGTGTGGCTAGCAGCACGTAATGGCGCAGGTTGACGTGCTACACAAATAGTTCGGCCTTTTTTTGAACACACCTCGTAAACTAGTATGCTCCCCGAGCTGCAGAACTCGCTCAATATTTCAACTAAGGACATCTTCTTGTAGATCTTACGATCCGTTGTGCACTCCTTGGTCCGAACATCTTTTCTTTAGTCTTCCAATTCCGCCGTCCTTTGGGATTATAAACCAAAATTTGTTTTCGTATTCTGTTCGTATGCATCCTTTCAACATAGTATGTCCTGTCCAATCCTGTCTGTGTTGCTTTATCCTTTCGTTTAGGTTGTATGTCCCAAGGCCCAAGGATGTTCCTTATATCATCATTTCTTAGCCGGTTACTCCTAGTACTGATCGTAAAATTCTCATTTCACTAGCATATATCCGGCTTTGAGCCTTTGCGTTCAGTGTCCAAGTCTCCCTGCCATAAAGGTCGCATAGCACTGCTATCACTTCACAAAATTTCAAAAGAGTATCTCTTCTTACCTTTACCTTATTCAGTGTACTTCTTATCCTTACACACAATTTATTATTACATAAATTTCGATATCAAATACTTTTATCAGTTATTGGAAAAAATACAAAAATCCCGATCACTCTACTATTTCTTAAGTAATACAACAATATTACTCTTATTTGAGACCACTAACACTCCAACATAACAATAAAACACAACAATAGCAGAGCACGCGAACAAACAAACGGTAAACACTAAACAAATTCGAAACATTCGGATTTGGGTTACAGTTTCTTTTAGTCTAATATTTTTATCTCTTTTATGGGCCCACGGGTCGAAGTTTTGTTTTTTAATATTCAAAACTTAACACTACACTGTTAGTTAAAATTCACTTTAATTTGATACCCCATATGAATTTCTGCGATTTTATCAAAATGTTCACCCACTTTTTAGGCCCAGTAGTTAACAATGATATTAAATAAATGGTGATCGGACTGTATTTAAGAGGTAAACCTTCACTCAGACGATAACGTAATAAACATGACGCGACTGAGATAATTTACAACACCAAACACCACAGGTGCAACACAACTCAATCAACAGACAATGCAGCAACAATACTACAGCAGGAGACAACGCAATACAGGAAGCAGAGAGACTACGTGCAACTGCCACACGTATACTGTAGATGTAGTACGTGTGATCCGAGCTGCCAACGTGATCAGCATCCAACACTGATTATAATTATCACACACTATCACGCTTTATCTTGTTAGTATGTAGAATCTTGGACTTTGACTGAACCCACACCTAAAAAATTGGGCATCTTTCGAAACGTGGGTTTACCGTTGAATACTGAACATTTCATGGACAGCACATATAACTAATTTTGAAGTTCTTACTCAGAAAGATGAAGAAAGATAGGGAAGTTATTAACACAGTGAAGATAAGAAAGCTTCAGTATCTGGGACATCTCATGAAAAATGAACAAAGATTTTAATTATTGCAGTCCATACTACAGGGAAAAGTACTTGGAAAGAGAGGAGTTGGGCGACCGAGAATCTCATGGCTGAGAAATTTAAGGGCCTGGTTTGGCATGAATACAACTGACTTATTCCGTGCAGCAGTACAAAAAGTTAAAATAGTCTTTATGGTAACCAACATGCGAAATGGATAGGAACTACCAGAAGAAGAAGAACATGCTTTATAAGATTCTCCAACAACCAACAAGGCAACAGCTTAAGGCCTGTGGTAACAAGGCCTTTTTCTTACCTCTACAGTTCATCTCATTCGTAACGTTATGACGATTTCTCTATTTTGACAGCAACACTTGGAAGTAAGCCTCCATTACTACATGATTCTATGAAACACGATAGACACAAATTACCTCAATACTTTTTAAAAATTATTTCGTGATTGAACGAGAGAAAAGCGAGTTTCAGTTTTATCTCGACCGTTTCGCATTAGCCTGTCTTTCTACCTATTTGGGGTATGTCTAATGATAACCTTTGAACGCATCAACCGATTTTCGTAAAACCTCCCTTGCATGTCCATACTTTTACCATATAGAATGCAAATTTTTTGAAACGTCCCCCCCCCCAAAAAAAAATATAGGCAAAAATGTGAGGTCAAAATTATGAAAAAAGCATAAAAGCTCATGTGGGGTGTTAAATTATGAGAATTTTGACAAATATTTGAGTGCAGTTTTATTTTTTTAAATTTCTAAAGCTTTTGAAGCTAGGGTCCATAAGTAGTTAAAAATTTTGATAAAATCGCAAAAATTACTGTGGGGTATCAAATTCAACAGCATTTTAGCTCACATCTGAATTTAGTGTTAAGTTTCGGTAATTTCGAAATTTTTGGACTCCAGATCGAAAAAAGATATAAAAAAATTTGAAAATTCGGCAGGACGTCAGACTAACAAGAATTGGTTGTAACCCAAAACCGAATGTTTCTCGGGTTAACGTCGATAGGTGATTTCGCTTAACGACTCAACAAACAGGATTGAAGACATAAAGACCTGAAAAGGTTCTTTTATAGAAGTATAGTACTATAAGCTTTCATCCGATAAATCTTTTCAAAATATATTATAAAAGACGTTCCTTTTATATATTATAAAAGACATTGACGCTTCGGCCGAAGATCCTGTGCATGGAAATATAGAAATAAATAAATGTGAATATCAAAATTTATGTAATAATAAATGTACTTCGTTTAAAATACTGAACGAGTCCTGCAGCTCGGGGAGCAAACTGGTGTAATTTATGAAATTGTATTGAAAAATTGTATACGATACAAAGTGAAATTCAGCTTCTTAAAGGACTAACGGATAAGTTCCAGTAAGTCTATCGGAATAAAAGTTCTAAGTAAAACGAAGGTGAAAACCCAGTAAACTACGACGGTGACTTTAAACGCTGCCAACCGACGTATCACTGATCTGATAATGAATTAATCATTACACAAACAACCGTATACGATATGCTATATATACACAGATAATGAACGGAATACACTACTGTATTGGAATACGGAAGCAGTTTCGTACACCGGCCTAACTTCTTATCTTCATGCTCGCCGTAGTACAGGAAACGTTACGACGCGGTTATCAACGAGTTTATCACGTTGCAACACGCTGATAATGTTTAAGCCGCGAGTAAACCAGCGAGCTAAAAATACAAAATAACTAGCAAAACGTAAAAACAACTTAAAAGTACTCTGGTTTACAGATAAACGCGGCCGTTCTCCACAGTCTTGGAACACGGCTCTTGTTTCGATAACACAGAATACTCTGAAAAAAATAGTGAAAACACTCACCCGTATTTGTCACCACTACACTAGTAATAATTGGTACGAAACTGCTGCTTACCTGCAAACAAAGAAACACAACAATTAATTAAACGCCATTGTTAAACAGAGCGAGCACACAACAATAGCAAATAAAGTCCGCAACATTAACTGTTGACACACTGTTAGCCTGTCCTGTGGGAAATCCCGTCATTGTTTAGCCCATTTCGTGACGTCGCAACGACCTACAACTATATGGGCGCAGAAATACGACATATCATGGAAACGGAATAGAATTCCTTTTATTATTTTTTAATCACTTCGGGTTTCATCTAATTTAAATTCTATACTGAAGTTACTTAACTTTAAAGAATAACCAAGAAACAGAATAAAAAAAACTGCGACACGGCGCCAGAAAAGTTTTGAGAGGACGTTTTTCGTTTTGCATTATATTAATTTGTTGTTGTGCCAAAGGTTATTGCCTCTCCACAGAGCGCCGATAATCCCAACAGCATAGCAGATTATGTTAAACTGTTAAACGTATAAATACATTCACACAAGTTCTTATTGTTGTTTATATTTCAAATACATCGCCAATTGTTTAGGCCAACAGCTTCTCTAACTGTAGTTACAACTGTAATAACCCGATTTATTATATAAAGCTCGCGACTTTTAATGCGTTATTAAAATATTTTTCGTAAATTCGAATTTACTGATAGTTCTAGCTACCTCTGGTCTGAATTTAGTTCGGATTATCGAATCCCACTCAACTCTAGGCCTACCAACGTCCGTACAAACTTAATATGTTCGGTTATGTGGGTCTCGTTGCTGCTACCATTTTTTGAAACTTAAAGCATATCGATTGCTTTCAAAATACAGTAGCCTACAACTGTTCTTTTATTTTTTTACCAGACATAAAATTATGTTCATCATATCACATAATGGAAACAGCTGGCAGACATCTCTCTTATGAACTGCAGCAGATAAATGGTTTGGAAATATGCGATGTCAAGACCAAGCCCATGGATTTTCAAGGTCGCTTACCTGTCAGATGTAAGCTAGTTGTGAATGTTCGACTCATTGACCAGATGCAGCAATCGTTTAGATTCTTTCGGTGTGTCTTGTCTTACGTGGGAGAAGTACATGTCGATTAAAAAAACAGAGAAGTTTAACCACGTGTCCAATATGGATGAGACGGTTCCATACGGCCTTTATGGTAGCCAGATATGGGCAGTGTTCGCAAGAACTCACGGCCGGATACAGGCTAGTGAGATGAAGTTTTCGAGAGCTGTACTTGGAGTATGCTATGACCGGCTCAGCAATGATGAGATAACGAACGGCCTCGGAATTTACAACCCGAATGACAGGGTTGGATAGACCAGGTGCAAAGGTCGCATCAGAACAGACTACCTAAGCAATTGAGGTTTACCTTCCCAGGGGAAGACAATATAAATGGTGGTCACATCGATTAATGCTAACGGACTGTAAGGTCCAAGGCCCATTTCTGATTTTGAATTCTACACTGTTAGTAAAATATTCGTTCGAAAAACGTATAATTAGTGATTATGGAGAAAATGTATTATACATTCATCAAAGTAATATTGATAACCTATTATTTAAGAGATGCCAATCTTAGTAGGATTTATGTCTTTCCATACAACCGTTTTATCTGTAATTTTCAACACATTCTCACCTGCAGATTGTCTTTTACTACAAACAGAATGTTGTATCTTCCAGAATGTTGCATGTGGACTTCTCCAGCTTTGACTAGTAACGTTCTAATGGCGAGTTACCCAACTGTCATTAAATACAATGACGTTTACACTTCGATGAGCAGATTGCAAGAGAAGGAATCGATAAGTCGAACGACCGCTCATGGATGAATTACGATTATTGGCTCCCTACTGCACGTAACGAGATGTTCACTCTGTTAATCGAAAGCATGTGGATACGTTTTGCTAAGGGCCACACAAACGTGAGGCAGCCCACACGCTGTCTTGCTTAATCTTGACCGTTATCACCCGTAGTTGCGTTATCAGTGGAATATTCCAATAGGCAATGCGTGTGTCGTCCTAGATGTTACAACACCTGACTGCAACGTCATCAGCTCTCATTCACCGTGTGTGACCCAAAAACAAAAAACAATAAAGTTGATTACAGTCTTACCTACGACCTTCAGGCTGCTTTTTCTGGCCTTGCCTAAAGTTCTTTATACTTTTAAAAACATTTTAGTACACACTTATAGCCGTTGATAGTT
Source organism: Magicicada septendecula (assembly GCA_034769895.1). Taxonomy (NCBI): domain Eukaryota; kingdom Metazoa; phylum Arthropoda; class Insecta; order Hemiptera; family Cicadidae; genus Magicicada; species Magicicada septendecula. The sequence goes on along the minus strand of CM068371.1, from coordinate 10,604,626 downwards.
GATCTATTATCCTTACTTTGGACGGATATGTCAGTTGATAAAGGTTTGTAACAGGTACTGTGATTGTAACCTGACCTATAAGGAGGGTAAAGACAATGTTATGATTTAAAAAGTCCTAAAATGCGGCAATTAACGATTTGCATTGGTGGTATTGTGGGGTAATGAAATTCTAATTGAACTACGTTGGTCGTGATGCAGTAACAGAATGATCACATGGATACCATGGCATTCAAAGGGTATGGAAACCTATTGCGCTCTGGTAACCGTACCAAAGCTCCTCCGTCTCTCTGTTCAAAGCCGTTCTGGTCTTCATCCGTAACCCTGGAGTCTCTTATGCGATTTAATTTCTCTAGTAAAAGTAAATTATTAACAGCCTCTATTACTCTAGGACAGTGGGTCTCCTAAACGTACGGGGCGCGATCCACTGCTGGGTCCCGACGGGGTGTTTGGTGGGTCACGATGTCGGGCTCGAAACTGTGTCTTAAAAACTATTACATTTAGTATTAAGTAGAATTAATATGTAAATAAAAAATAATATATAATTTGTTTGAGCATAAAAAAGTGGTTAAGGCACTGGATGTTAGCAAAAATTAGATTATAAACTGGGTGCACACGCCTACAAGTAATTCTCCCGGCGCCCATGCTTAAGGGTTCCACATGAAGTGAAATATCCTTCAAGATAGGCCCGGACTTAAAAAAGTTGAGAACCACTCAGTTCTAGGATAACCCTGACTAACTAACTTTCTAAGCCCGATATCATTTCCAGCAGGGCTCAGTTATTGAGAGGACTAGAGGCTCTGATCAAACGCACATTTTCCACACATGCGTGTTTCTCAATTTCTGTGAGCCAGCCGACTTCAGCTGTGCTGTAAAAGGACTGTAGCGTGGCCGGCACTACGTTCAGCAGCCCACTAATACCCCAGAGTCTTAACCTAAGAACTAGTTTACCAATACGGCATGAAACTGTTCTTATTAAGTTGCTGATTGTTTACAATAAGTTTGGCTGCATTCGTTTCGCCGTTATAGGATTTGTCCACGCTAACATGTGGTCGACATTAAACTACGTTCTAACACACAAACCGAAAGGCAGTGACGTCACAAGTGGCATGACGTGCGCCCACACATATGATTAACATTACATGCACACGCGTACATCAAACGAAAATCTAATTAAGTCCGCAATCATACGTACAATAACGCAACCTTAGTCAGTCACGGCCTAGTTAACAACCGTCGCGAAATATTCTAGAAACAACAATTATTACAGTACAGTGTTACGTTTTGCACAACTGATGAAAATAAACATTACTATTGCGTGCTGCTGACAACACTTCAATACACCGAAACACGCTGCACCGGGTATCGAAACCACGGATTGTTAGTAACAGCGTCCACGGTATCTACTAAATTGTTCACAGCAAATCAATCAGCTGTCCTACAGGCGACCGCCATTTTGTGTGTGTGTGTGTGTGTGTGTGTGTGGGGGGGGGAGACAGAGAGAGAGGGGGAGAGAGAGAGAGAGAGAGAGAGAGAGAGAGAGAGAGAGAGAGAGAGAGAGAGAGAGAGAGAGAGAGAGAGAAGGTCTACACTTCACAAAATCACGTTCCAACCAGAAATAACATTGTTGCACACCACTATAGAATTTTTTTCTGATCGGAACAGTGTTACTTCTGTTTGTAATTATAACTACTAACACAACTTTTTTTTTGTATCGGCCATCTGAGGACCACATGCCAATTTCATTTGTTTATTCTTTGTTCTTATCTTTTTCTCCAATATGCTTTCAGCTTTTCGCTGTGTCTCTTCTTCCTGTCTTCAGTCCACTTTGAACCTGCGTTTTTCCTCTCCTACCCTGGACTCCTTCCATTGTTAACACTTTTGGTCGAAAAACTTCTCTTTCAATTGCTACGTCTGCGTATATATTATTTTTTTTCTAAATCCTTTTGGACTTCTTTAATCCAACTTGATGTTAACTTTTTCCCCACAGATATTTGAAGATCTGTTTTGTCAACCTATTGTCGTCCATTCTATATAAATGTCCAAAAAATACTAGTCTTCTTTTTCTCAGTGTTTCTGTTATATTTTCTATACTTCGATATATTTAATTACTTCTTAATTTCCAACCTTCTGAAATTTTTCGTGGGCCTAATATTTTCCTAATAATTCGTTTTCCGATACTTCTAGTTTGTCTAAAGTATAATTCAATGATAGACATTGACTCACTTCCATAGGCATTCTGGCTTAAGAACTGTACTGTAATGCCTTATTTTCGCATTTTTAGATATGCACTTTTTATTGTAAATATCGCAAATTTTTCTTGTCTTTGTTAATGAAATTATTTAGAAATGTTATCAAGTATGGCGTTTGACCCTGATCGGGGGAGGAGGTTCAGACGTGCTGACGGTTCGTATGAAAAGACAATGAAGACTCAACTACCGACAAAGGCAGGAAGAGTAGGAGCCAGTCAACCTCCATTCCTAACAAACCAAGGAGGTTCCGACAAGGGAGGCAGGGTTTTGGGCTGAAATTGGTCCAACTAATACTTGATGGTGGTCGCCAAGAGCGACCAACATGCAAATACAGCGTCAGTACTGATCAAAGAAACAGAACAGTGATTTTTGTGCGCAGATCCAGGCGGTTGCGATTCGAGAGTATAGAAAACATTTTAGCACAACGGTATGGAATGGACCGATTTAAAGTTAAGTCCGTGAAATAAGACGAAGGGGCGTCTGTTTCTCGCCCACTGCGTTGAAGAACCTTTTGAATTCTGGTAGTTTTATGCGTCTACGCGTAGTAGTTGGATTTGTCGCATTCTGCGGACACGGCAAGCAGCTGTAGATATTAGCGAATAGCGGCGCTTACTGGATTCTGAAGCACGGGCGGAGGAAGGCGTGCGGCGAGGTGAGCTGGTGGTGGTGAAAGTGGAACTGCCAACTGCAAGAATGTCGTGTAATGACGAAATACGACGCAGCACCATAATCAAACGGCGATTGCTGCTACTGCAACACCGTCGCGTTTGACTGCACAAACCAATCCAGCACGGAAGCAACGGACCTACTTATCGTCCGATCTTACTGGCAGACAAATGTTACCCAGAAACAACAACAGTCGTACAAGAATTAAATGAATTTGTCTACAAAGACTCCATATAAAATGAATTGGTGCTATCTTCACATAAATCAAAAGTAATGACACGTAAAAGAGGGAAGTATCCAGTAAGGACAAAGATAAGGTAAATGGAAACATCTTCGGGACCAGTTGATTGTGATGTCGAAAATAAACTTAATAAATTTAAACATATATGTGGGGACGATCCATAGCACCTTAAACTACAAAACTAGGAAAGACAATAAGTTTTATAAGACTATGGCTGTACCGGTGGCGCTGTATGGGAGTGAGACATTGGTACTATCACAGAGACAAAGAGGGAAGGTTACATCTGCAGAAATGAAATTTCTCAGGTTGGTCAAGGAGTGCACGTTACGAGACAGAATAAGTAATGTACAGATAAGGCGAGAATTAAAATTTTTTAAATTATGGAATATAAGGCCAAGTGGTGTAAGCATTTGGGAAGACGATCTGCAACCGTCTTCATGCTAATTATAAACTAATGCATGAAAAGTAATAAATCAGCGAGCGATAAGAGAAGTCAACAAAATAATGATCACAAAAAAGGTTACATAATATACGTTCAAAATACTGTACTGAATAATACGAATAAATAGTTAGTAGGAAAGAACACGCAACACTCACAACACACAAGCACAATGCAGACTGACACTTGACCAAGGTCTACAAAACACTAATACGGTTGGGCACCTGCTACGCCATCCTGATTATGGGGCGTACTGAGAGGGAGTTCGTGGATGAGGAAGAAGGTATGTGGTGATCAAGAGGCTGTCCACCGAAAGCCCACCAACCTTTGGGTTGAGGAGGAGGACGAGAGAGGTCTAAGCTAGTTAATGTATGTTTGACACGACTACCGTTATACCGTATTCATCACCAAAACTTTGAATATAAAAGACTGCAGTTATTATGTGAGAAAATCTGCTCACGTTCATATAAAACGCTTGGAGCATTCGTTGACGATTGGCGAGAGAAAATCAAACTACTGAATTGCGAACTACAAAAAAGTATTCTCCCCAATGAAAAGCAATCTAGCTTTCGGGTTTCCAGGAGCTGTTTACCACACAGGAGCGCCAGCAGACACTGGGGAACAACGAGACACGCGCACACAATTATTAATTAACCCGCTAATTACCCAACACACGTGTGTGGCATCACAAAGCCGATTGTACGCTGCTACCTTGATCGCAGTCAACGGAAAAAGCCACGACTGAATCTCGCTGTAACGTAATAAACAAGAAAGAAAAAGGAAACGTTGTCAAGGAAAACGCGGTGATGAACGACGACGCGGAAAAAAAAGAAAACCAGGGCTGTAAGTACTCACTGCCATAGGAAATACCCTTGTTAAAACATAAAACGTTGCCGGTAAACTACCCCTTTCCCTCAACCGAACTTCACCAAAAACAATAGGTCTTGAGAACTCTACAATTCACGGACGTATGCAAAAAATTATTTCATTCTGTTTGAATTTGCGGCTGTTATCGTTTGCCATAGAAAAAAATACCCTTGTTAAAAAAACGTTGCAGGTAAACTACCCCTTTCCCTCAACCGAACTTCACCAAAAACAATAGGTCTTGAGAACTCTACAATTCACGGACGTATGCAAAAAATTATTTCATTCTGTTTGAATTTCCGGCTGTTATCGTTTGCCATAGAAAATACGCTTGATAAAAAAACGTTGCAGGTAAACTACCCCTACCCCTTAACCGATATTCACCAAAAACAATAGGTCTTGAGTACTCTACAAATCAGGGCTGTATGCAGAAAATTATTTGATTCTGTTTGAATTTGCGGCTGTTATCGTTTGCCATAGAAAATACCCTTGTTAAAAAAACGTTGTAGGTAAACTACCCCTTTCCCTTAACCGATCTTCACCAAAAACAAAAGGTCTTGAGAACTCTACAATTTAGGGCTGTATGCAAATAATCTTTTCATTCTGTTTGAATTTGCGGCTGTTATCGTTTGCCATAGGAAATACCCTTGTTAAAACATAAAACGTTACAGGTAAACTACCCCTTTCCCTTAACCGATCTTCACCAAAAACAATAGGTCTTGAGAACTCTACAATTCAGGGCTGTATGCGAAACATTATTTGATTCTGTTTGAATTTGCGGCTGTTATCGTTTGCCAAACAAACAAAATTACCCTTGCTAAAAAAAAACCGTTGCAGGTAAACTACCCCTTTCCCTCAACCGATCTTCACCAAAAACAATAGGTCGCGAGAACTCTGCAAAACCGGGCTGTATGCAAAAAATTATTTGATTCTGTTTGAATTTGCGGCAGTTATCGTTTGCCATAGAAAAAAAATCTACAGACAGACACACAGACAGACAGACAGACAGACACACAGACACTTTTCGGAAAACGACTTTTTTTCATGTTTTGAGTGTAGTAGAATCAGAATCTGCAATAATCTCGAACACGATTTTTTTTGCCATCACCATACTTCCATTCCTTAAGGAATATGGAAGTAAAAACAATTACTGTAAGTACTCACTGTTTGCATTGTCATGGCGCAGTTACCGTTAGGCGGTACGCCACGCCGTAACTATTCTGTCCTCGGGCCCGTTCCCTACACCGACTCCAGTCTCTCTGCATAAGCTGGCTTTACACACAAACGCTTTCTTGCGTGACTGGGTACCGCAGAAGGTTTAGCGCGGGAAGGAGTTCCTTCCTTGTACTTGTGAAGCGTACAAAGGAAAAAATCAAAAGCGTGTCGGTAATCACGTAGGCACCTTCAGATGGTGAACAAGTACGACTAGTATAGATGTAGTGTAGTATTAGGGTCCAAAGGGGGTGTGATGAGAACATATACTTTCATAGAAGAGAAATGCAACAGCCTCTCCACCCCAACTCCACTCTCACCTACACGTCGGTGGCCCCCCCCCCAACCTCATCTTACGCCGAGCAATCCACTCCAAGGTTGTGGTAACCAATCCCTTTGGCAGAATGGATCGATAAGCAAGCGAGAGATGTGGGTTCTGTGGGGGCAGTCTGGGGGTATCCTGGGTCCTGGCCTGACAGGATGGTGCACATCAGCAGTAGTGTGTGCATCTAGTGTGGAGGCAGAGGAGGCTATAGTAGCCCAACGGCTGCACACATGGGCTGAGTCAGTTAGCTACTGCGACCGGGCAGAGAGAGCTCGTCAGCTGAGGTGAAAGTGTACCCAATCAAATCACTTCCCTAGGGGAAGTGTACCCCGAAATCAAAGTTCCTGGTCCTCCAGGTTGGGGGTTGGATCGAAGAATTCACATATCCCATCTATCAAACTTCTATGTGCAGAAACTTAAAGAAAGGAGCCCTTGACTCAGTAATGGGGTGTCGCGCCGCTGAAAAAGTAGCCGCGTACATTGGAGTTTTGCCGTCCTGTGTTGTGTATAGCTAACAGTACAGGATTGTCTTGTTTTGCAAAAGATCCAGGGTGTGGACATTGCAAGCTTCGTAAAGGCTCAACGAATACTAGGTCACCGAGGACGGATTGATGATCAACGTATGCCAAAGAAATCCTTGGGACACAGAGAGGGGTCCACGTAGAATAAGAGGTCACTTAGACCTGAGGATACTCATTGTAATATGAGTGAAATGTTGTCACACAAGACATTTCTGACGCGGTCTATAGCGAAACAAGACTTCAAAAACATAATGGACACCTACCACGGAAGCCTAAGTGAGAATATAGAATAACAGGGTTGGATGATTGCTGGAAGATCTCAGAAGAATGGAACTGAGGAGTTACGCTGAGATGCCAACAAACAAGATACATTAGAGAAGACTGGGGTGTTGGAAGCCAGGGCTCAGTTGGGCTGTAGTGCTAAAGAAGAAGAAGGCGTACGATAGACATCAGTCAAGACTGTTAGAGAGAATTTAAAAATCTGAGAGACTGACCTCATGTTGAAAAGCCCAAGTTCTTGGACACACGATTTCCTGACAATACATATCGCGGAAGTGCAAACAGGATGGAACGCGGATTTCTGGCGCCATAAAACGGAAAACCGCAGGCAAATTCTGGACATCCTACAGTGTGTTCTGACCCTTCACTGTTCGGCCTCCACATCGATTCTCATTAAGACTTGAAGTATTTTTAGTCTGGATTTATAGAAATGAAATCCGCGCCTCGGAACGTAGACAGACCTTAACACATAATCTCACGAAAAGTACTCGGTAGTACGAGGTTCATTTGAAAACTTCGCGGAGCGGCATCTATAGCTCAGCGGTAGAACTAAATTCTTTCCTGTGCAGCAAGACGTAGGCCTATATTTCGTCCAGAAATATAGCAGTGGACGTCCAGAAATTGCAATAAAAATTGACATTATTGAAAAAATTGCATAGGGTGTTGGAAGGCCGCAGACTGAGGAGTGGATGGCGTTGCTGAAAGCATAGGCATCTCTTATGAGCGTGCGCATCATACTTTAACTCAAGAACTTGGTGTGAGTCGCAGCATCTCCTGACACATTTACAATTTCGTTCTGAATTTCCGTTGGCGCTAAACATTTTTTAACAAAGAATCACACGACGATGTTTGATTTTGTCCGTTTTCAAAACACGCACGACACGTCGATTTTAAACAGCTTCTAAACAATGAATAAATTCAGATTGATTTGGAAATTAACAGGAGTTCACATAAAACACAAATCTTGCAGCACATCTGGTTTTACCGCTAAGCTACAGATGTCGCTCCGCGAACTTTTCAAATGACCCTCGTACTACTGCATTTGTACACTTGCCACAATATGCATACAATGATCACCGCAAACGGAAGTGTGGTAGCGAATGCTTTCTCTGATAATCGTAGAGTATTAGTAGGCGTGTCAGCTAACCAACCGCAAAGCAGTCTGAACTTGTTTATCATCAGTTGTTGACAACAACAAGAAATGGCTCAATATATGTTCAACAGAGTTTCACAATTATGTCGCTTGTAGCGAACGCAAACAATGATAAAGAACGATAGGCTAGAGTCTATACGATTACAACAGATAACGCTTGACTAATTTTACTCTCGGGCCAGTGGCGTATTTAGAATTTGCTTGCGGGGGACCGGGGTCGGGTCGGATTCATACAAAACAAGTTAAGACTTATCTTTGAAGTGGCTGAAATCGGCCCCATTAGTAAACGGTAATAACCGTAAAAGTACGCGTTACTGAAACATTGTTTATAAGGTTAACTCAACTGATTTTCCTATATTTCAAACGTATACGGTACGCTAATACTGTGTAATAAATCTGTACGTAGACCTATTATTAAAAAAAGAGTTATTACTATATTAGCGTGCACGCCAATATTAAGACATTAACAAAATTCGCCAACTTTTCGACCCTGTGGAGAGAGTCCGGTCTTGTTCGCCCCCCCCTCGTAAACACACCCATGGGCCCGACCATTATAATGCGTATTGGTTAAGGGTCTGACTATGAATTACTGGGGAAAGATCAGGTTTCGTTTTGTACAGTAACTGAATGGTGATTTCACGTAATCGACCTACCGTCATAGGACAGTTGCAGCGAGTCTCACTCCAAAGTTACGTACCACAAAATATACGTATATTTGGGACCATTTCTACGCTATTCTATACAGATCCTGTATCCATTTTCATGGCTGTTTAGATTGAGGTATGTTATGGAGAAGAAGAGCCAATTAGAACTTACGCTCGCGGAGGTCCCACACATTCTCACCCTGTGCGTGTATTACTGTATACTGGCTCACAATATAGGACACAGAGATACTGATACGACACAATCACAAATACTGATTCAGAGATTAACTGATTTCTCTGACAATTTTCTAAAATTTCACGACCTTCAAAAGTCGAACCTGTTCCTCAACATCTACTTTACTAATCTCAATTTTAAGATTAATCTCGCGAACCCCATCCCCACCACCTTGGAGCTGTCTCTAATAATACAACATTTTACCGCATGTCTGTTTAGCGTGATCAATTAGCACGGTGCTGCTAAACGAAGACCACGTGGTGGGCATACAGCCCTACACCTCACACAGAAATAGCTGCGCAGTTTGCAGTTTAGACAGTGATTACTGGCGGAACAAAAATTGCGAGGACAGCCACAATCGTGTAAAACTGGTTGGAATTCTTGCTGAGCCACTTCAGAAAGATAATTTTTTCTAAACCACGTCGGATAAGATTACGTGCTCTTTAACCAGGGTCAAATATATCTAAATATTCTATATTGTCCCTCCCGTTTCTACAATGGCAACTACTACAAGGTCAATGACCAAACCCAGTAAAACATTGCCATTGTCTGAGCCAGCAACGCAAGACGGTGCAAGTGCATATCAGTTCGAAAGCACTGCAATGCTTTTCTTCAAGTTTCTCTACTAATATTGTTCTGATTTCAAATTATTCAATAACTAAACTATTTACTCTGTGATATAATTATTATTAATTGGACTGCAGATAAACTTGGAGAAAACAAAATATATGTATGCTGCCAACAAACTACCATTAAACCCAACCCTTGAAGGGTTTGACCTTGAAATAGGCACACAAAATATAGAGGCAGTAAAAGAGTTCATATATCTTGGATCAGATAAACAGCACTAACGACATCACTGAAATAAGAAGAATATATCTTCCAAATAAAACATAGCCTATTTGGATTTAAAAAGCATTTGACATCTAGCTTCATCTCAAGAAGCACGAAATGCAAAATTCACAAAACACTTATCAGACCAGTGCTGACATATGCTTCAGAAACTTGGACAATGACAAAATAGCGAGAGACTTCTATGTTGCTGTGAAAGACGGATTCTAAGAACAACATTTATAAGAGTACAAGAAAATGGAATGTGGCGCAGGCGCTGTAATTATGAACTGTACCGTCTTTACAAAGAGCTGGGCATTGTCAGGATAATAAAAATATACAGGCTGCAGTGGGTTGGACACAGAGAGAATGGAGGAAGGACAGCCTATGAAACATATTTTCTACCAGAAACCATTGGGTAGTAGAAAAAGGGGAAGACCCCGAAGTAGATTCAAAGACCAGATAGAGGAGGACCTCGGAAAGCCAAGGGATGCAATAGGGAGGAATGGAATCGACTCTTGGTGCAGGCCAAGACCCACCAAGGGTTGTAGAGTCACGGTTGATTGATTGACTGATATAATTAATATTATTTTCTTTTCTTTCATTTCCAGGACTGACTGACTAGAGCATTACAAGCAGTGGTAGCCAATCGCACGCAGCTGTTTGACAGGGCAGCCGACGGTGAACCACACAACTGTTGACGTAACATACCGTTGTACTGAATAATAAATTCCCCGTCGCCTTAAGCGCGATTTTCTCTTTTAATTATCGAACCGATCTGGCCTTATTTACGGCGGCCAGCAATAACAATGGCGAGGCAGAAATTTTTAACAAATTTTCAGGGCGGTTGCCGACAACGACACAGTCTGGGGACACTTTTAAGTCTTCTTGTACTAAGCTCCCCTAACTAAGCTTTAGCGTTCCGACCTCTGACGACATCCGCCAACCAACATCGTTTCTTTGTTTGGTTTCTCTAATGCTGCCCCGCTTGGGCCCTACCGACACTCACCAAACTGAGGTTTGACCAAGCCTCATATCAGCTAGAATCAGGTTCTAAAGGCGACCCACAAACAATCGTGTACCCCTCTGTATACACAAGGTATTCGAACACTTACGTACAGTAACAAGTTAAACTAAAAAATATTTGGCTCTCTACTGGATATACGAAATAACCTTAAAAAACTCGTCTTGAAAAGCTATATATAAAACTCAAAGTCTGAGGAGTTCTTTGTATTGAATACAAACCCACACCGTTACACCGACTGCCACCAAAATTTGCACAGGTAACCTTTGACACAAGACGAAAAACACTGTCTAACTTGGAACTTGATATTCTGCCCCGTTCACACGATTTAGACCATTTTAATTATACCCTTTTGTTGAGGCGTATAAAGATGTCAACAACACCATGGAGACCTGAATTAATTACCATAGTAACAAGTAAATAAACAAAAGCTATTTAGCGGCATCGCAACTGTACCTTTATCCGTTCCTGCGGTACATTTTCGATGTTTTTAATATGCGATTGTATCGATATATTACGATGTGGAAAAGAAGAAGTGTACTAATTGTAAATTCTCCATTACTTGATGCAAAGCGAAAATACGTGTTGTTTTCATTTCTTAGGTTCGGTGACAACGGTTTTGTGGTTTTTTCTGAAATAATTAAAAGCCATGGTTGAGGAAACAACGTATAATGTGTATATACAATGCTTATAACACAGTAACACTTAAAATAAAGAACCTAACGTTTTTGAGTTAACGGGTCCTTGTTAATAATAAAATCTAAAAGATCTCAAGTATGTCGCTCAACCAAGGTGAAAAACAGACTGAATTTGCTTTTATTATTATTAATCTATCTATCTTACAATACTGTGTGTAGCAACTGTCCTAATTTTTAAGCCAAACTACTTGAACATTTACAAGACAAAAATATTTTAAGAGTTTAATCTAAAAGACCTCGTCAGTCGAGGTCTGATTAAGAAAAGAAATTTGACGGGTAAAAAAGGCAAAGCCGCTTGCACAATATACGTCAGACTGGACAGCGTTGCCAAATTTACGGCACATAAAAAAGTAACACAGTGACTGGAATTGGCAACAAGACTACTTCATAGCCAACAACTGCAGCTACATCCCCCGCGTCTCTACACACTGACTGATAATGTTTATATTGTTCTTGCTAATCCCATTCAATTAGCGAAACTGTTCTATATAATTGTAGTGCTGATGAAACGGTGGCGCGCAAAAATACATTATTATTTGTATACCCAGCGGTGATGACAAAGACAGACGCACGGCCATTTTACTGTGTACCGTATAACTTAACACGTGTCGAGCTCTCAAACAGCTGACAACCAGCTGCGTCGCAGCTGATTACCATATTACCTTATATTTGTTTTGTGATCATAAACAAACGTCAGACGACAATACGAGAAATAACTGACTCATGCGGCAGTAAAAAAGATTCCAATAAACACACGGCTGTCAGCAACAGAACGAAGTTGCCTACACAACAAAAACTCTGCAATCAGTTCGTATCGTTTTTAGGCGACCAGAAACTTAATAATGTCACAACAAATTATAATAATATTCAGATTGTAAAATAAGTATCTGTCGGTGTTTCTAAGCGTTCTATTGTTACCAGCACTAACGATTTTACTGCGAATAAAACTGCTAAACCGTAATTAAAACTGTGTAACTCAGAAAAATATACTATTAAAAGTTAAGAAAATTTTTTCTGCGGGATTTGTTACGCATACAAATTTAGAAATGAAGTGGTTCCTAATTGATGGTAATACACTTGATGGTGATACAGTTTATTCATTACAGTCTTCTGACTACCAATTACTTTTGGCTCAAGATTCTGAAGACACAGAGTACACGACTAGAAAACTGAGACAGGAATATCAGTAATGGGGACTAAAGGTAAATATGAATAAAACAAAATACATGGCAATACGTGACCTTCATCAGACTTGATATTGGAGGAAGACATGGGGAGGGGAAGATTTCATATACGAGAGGAATACAAGTACTTAGGGGTTAAAAAATTATGGCCAGTGGGAAGCAAGACAAAGAAATACAATCCACAATTAATTTGGGAAAGTTGGCTACATCTACGTTAAATGGAATCCTGTGAGATAAGAAAATTACAGTAGAAACTAAAATCAAAATATTTAAACCCATTGTTAGAAGTATCATGACTTACGGCTCAGAAGTTTAGACTACTAATAAACACACAAGAACAAAATTAATGACAGCAGAGATGGACTTTTGAAGTCGTTCGGCAAGAGTGTCCAGACATGAGAAAATTAGAAATGAAGTCACTAAGGACAGAATGAATGTGAAAATTCAATTGTTGATTTTATCCAAACAAAATAATTACAATGGTATGGACATACGAAAAGAATAAGATTGCCAAGGAGAGTTATGGAATGGACCCACCAGGAAGAAGGAAAAGAGGAAGACCACCTCTATCACCTGGATAGAAGAAATTCAGACTATATTGAGGGAACAAGAAAACTATATTGAGGGAACAAGAAATTGAAGATCTTTGGATGGACAAGCAGCAGTGGAAGATGAGAATTCATTCACTTCTGTAATCTTTGGTTCTAGAAAATGTGTAAACATTGTACAGCCGGAATAATAATAATAATTGGTTCCTAATAACATAAGTCGTATTACCTTCAACTGAATAACAATTAATTACGATGGAATTACGCTAAGTGGTTCCAGGATGGATATAAATGACTGAATAGAGGTGGGCTTTTTAGTGGTTGAGAGTCCCACAACCTCTGACGGTGCATAAAGAATTTCCCCCTCTATTAAAAAAAAAATCAAGATGGAATATTTTGAAATCAGCGCTTTCCATATCCGATTGGCATTTACTGTCTGTCTGTCTGTCAGTCAGTCTTTTTACGGTATGTCGCTGGATAACTATTATTGAACGCAACAACAGACTTTCGTAAAACTTGGCATGCTGGCCACACTTTTACCCTACACAACCTTATTGTTTTTGAGCTGATCCCCAAAAAATAGGGGCAAGGGAGGCCACAAAAAATCTGAGGGGGTCACAATCGCAAAAGACCACTTGGGGGGGGGGGTAAAATTAACAGGAGGAGCTCTAGTTACGCCACTGGCTCCACGTATCATAGACATTTATTTATTTTACCATCTGTAAGTCTCTTCAACCAGAAATTATAGTGCTACACACACAAGGGGTTTAAATGATTTGCTTGCTTCAATACAAAGGCAAACGCATTTAAAATACACGTAGAAGTATAAGTACACTTCAATTCATACGACAAACACGACAGACCATAAAAAGCTGTACTAAATTAAACCCAAAATTTAGTTTCCAACAGCCAAGAGACTTCACGGCTTTTTTTAATTAGAAATTCATAAAAAACCAGCAGACTCTATCACTGACCGCACTAAATGAGATGTGGTTTCAATACGGTCGACCTTGCAACCGATAATAAAACGCGTGCATATGATCATTGCATTTGTAAACGAAAGCTTTTACAAGCGACTTTCCAACAAGAAAGTAGACCAGCCCTGCCGTGCTCACACAGAAATGCAATTATTGTCCCCGATACTGGTTTGTTGGAAAATTTAGAACCATCAAACAGTGGCGTGGCGTGACCACATAACAGCTTTTGCCGGTTGTGACTGGCCTAAAACTTAAGTCTAAAAATTAATTCCAATTTTGTCTACTACCGAGTGTTCTTTTTAGAGCCAAAATATTTTTTAAGAGTATTTTCTATGATTCAGTGGTACAAGAAAAGGCTCCCGGTTCAACGGGATCTGACTCAATGGGATGTATCCTCCACGAAGTTCAAAACTTCAAAATAAAAAAACAAATACATGTAAATATAAAAAGGTTTATTGTACCGTACAAGGTATTTTTAAGTTTTGATCAAAACAAGAGGGGCCTACCCGCTACCCTTGAAAAAGCTTTACCCAAATGTTAACAAAGCATAACCTTCAATTTACACAGCACTCTCTTTTGATTACTAAATTATTATATTTTTTTAATGCAATCATAATTATTAGATTATTACCACAAATAAAAACATGGATAGATTTCACAATCTCGTATTATTTACTATTTTTAAAGAGACATCCGTCGTTAATATGAGGAGACCAAAGTCTTGAATTACCCGATCTTCACGTCTCAAAACGATGTCAACGCGGAACTGACATTTTAGCAGGGTTTTGTTTTGAGCTTAAAACAAAATTTCTAAGCCTCGTTTAATATGAGATGGGACGATGCACTGCCGGTAAAAGGCCGACGGTAGAACCTCTGCCTACCAACCCCTCCCACCCGTGTATGAAACCCATGTATAACATGTATGTATGTATGTAACCCATGTACAATAGGTTTAGATGGTGCTTCTCGCAGCCACGTGGTGTAACAGCGTGTAACATATATTTAAAATGTGCAAGGAAGGAATACAATACAATACATGATCATTACCACAACATCTAGCTAGGCAAAGTCTCTGTGTGCCGTTAAACAAATACGATTTCTACAAGTGCTACTAGAAACTGCTACAAAAGCCACAAACAAAGCTACAACTACTACTGTACTACACACAGGCTATAGTTTGGTATTTACCTCAGCGACTAGGATCTTTGGGTTCATGGGAGCCAGCATCGGTGTGTGTCGATGGTGATGGTGGTGCTGGTGTTGATGCGAACCACGGCGAGGCGGCTGCGCTTTAAACCTGACGGGCGGCGCTGACTTCGGCGTCGCTGGCTGCGGCGTCGGCGCGCGTTTCCTGAATATCGACAACCAACCGAGACCCTTTTTCTTTCCTCCGGGCTCGGGTTCGGTGGCCGAACTCGTCCTCTGCAACGCCGGCTTCTTGTCTTCGTCCAGGTCCAGTTTCAGCGGTTGCAGCTTCTTCGTTTCCGCCTGTTTGCCGAGCTTCTTCAGCTGGCTTTCCACCATGGTCAGTTGGTTCAGGTGGCAGTCGATCATCGGGTTGTTTTCCATCAGCAGCGCGTCCTCTTCGGCTTCGTCGCACGTCTCCAGCGGTTCCCGCACCGAGTCGGGCCTGTTGATCTCCAGCACGTCCAGACTCTGCGGTATTATCTGGAAACGCGTCTTCTTGGTCGCTTTAGGACTGACCTCGTCCTTCTTCTCACCCCCATCCTCCGGCGGCGGTTTGGCGTCTTCTTTGTCGGCGCCGCCATCGGGTTCTGTAGTACCCTGTGCAGCAGCGGCCGGAGGAGGAGGCGACGACTCTTTGCCGGCGCTGTATGACGGCGGACGTTTCATCCACTGATCCCACGTGAGCGGAGTCATTTTTTTAATGATAGTAGCTGCCGGAGAATGAAACGATCTTCGGACGTTCTTCGCTTCTTCTTCGATTGGGTTTTCCTCTTCGACCGGCGTCACAATAATCTCTATATTCACCGACCCGCTCCCTACTTTTGTAGCACCAGCAGCAGCAGGCGACGCAGGTTCACTTTTATCCGTTTTATCATCATCATCAGACTTCACTTCTTCTTGTTCTTCTTCTATGGTTTTGTTATCTTTATCACTTTCTTCTACTATATACAAACGTTCTTTATTATTGTCCTCTTTTTCTGTTCCTACGCGCTTATCGGTTTCTTCTTCTATAAACAAAGGAGTATTATAGACTTTATTATCGACGTTTTCTACACGACTATTAAGATTTGTCTCTTCTACAGTATTTTCTACAGTTTGCTGTTCACTTTTAAGATCGTCTTCGTCAATACGCAACACCGTATCGAACACTTTATTCTGTTTGTCGTCACTGTCGGGCGGCGACGGCGACTGTTGCTCGTCGCCGTTGACTACGACGACGGAACCGTTGCCGTTGCGTTGTTCTTCTTGTATAAACAATTCGCACAGAGGGGCGACGCCGACGGTCGCTTTGGGACTAGTCACGACGACCTCGTCTGTCGTCTGCTGTCGTACCACATCATCGCACTGTTCATTCGCCATATTCAGAACAGCAAACCGACAACTCCACTATCACCAGCTGTAAAATTATACACGCACGCTATATATATAAAAGTATACACACAGAATGCAAAAAAAACATACATACAAAACACAGTAGTAAAAATATAATCCTCTACAGAACACACACTCAACAAATATTATACACCGTATTTTTAAGATAAAATATAGTAAAAAAATATATAATAATAATATTCCACTATATAGGTATAGTGATAAGAATTGAGAGAGACAGAGAAACGAAACGCACCATTACACACAACACGGACACGGCACGACACGACACGACAGACGCGCACTGACTGACTGGCGCGGCAGAGCCGAGTTACGACGGCAGCGGCGGATGTGTTTGAGAAATAGAGGGCGCGCGCGCTCGCCCACACGCACCGCGACGTACACGCTCGCCGGAGAGATGAGCACGCACAGACAAACTTGGATGTAAGCCAGCCAACACGAACGCTACTGAAATAAACGAACGCGAAAAAAGACGGACACGGAGAGAGGAAAACAGAAACGCGAAGTGTGTTGTGTGTACCGAATGACCTTGGCGTACAGCTGTGTGTGATAACAACCGAGTAGTGGAGGTTGATACCGCCTCCTACCTTACCCTACCTCTCTGCTACTCCCACCCGACTATGTTAAATTGTGTGCTAAACTGTTTTCGCCGACTACAACAACGCCTAAAGACACCAACAAACACAACGTCCTGTTGTATCGCCTTCAATTTCTTTCATGTTGTAAAGAAACGTATTTCGCTTTTCCACATAGAAATCATTATTTTTGTTAACACTCTTGCTACCATGTGTACCATTTTTGGACACAAACACTTTTTCTAGAGCCCGTGTGTACCATATCTGGACATATTAAATTTTCCGTGCAGCCCACGTGTACCAAAGTTGCACACAGATCAGTGCTATTAGATAGAGTTTTACATTGTTCTGGGCCAGAGTGAAAGAAATATGCTCTTGGGTTAAGTTGGCAATACTGTACTGTCAACAAAATCAGCTGTTATAACATATATAAGAAAACATATCTGGGCCGGGGGGGAATTTACTCTTCACAGTCTGGTAGCGAGACACAGTCTGTCGCCGGTGTCTGGGAGCGAAAGAGTTAATAACCATGGTCAGGGATGCCCACAGGTGAAGGGAACAGAGGCGTATTTACGGTGGTAGGGGGGGGGGGCGAGCGAGGACGGACCTCCCCGCAGAGGGTAAAAAAAGTTAACGAATTTTGTTAATCTATTAATTTTTACGCTCTTTATTTTATTTTTCCCAGCTGTGTACGCTAATACAGTAGTAACTTTTTTTTAATTATTTAAACTGGTTTATTGCACACCATTAGGGTATACGTTTCAAGTATGAAATACAATTCTGTCAATAAGTATCTTGTAAACAATGTTTCAATAACGCGTATTTTTATTGTGTTATTACGGTTTACTTAAATGGGACTGATTTCAGGATCCTATCACACATTTTTCAGCAACTTTAAAATAGTAATGTTGATTATGATTAGTCTTAACTTGTGTTTCCTTTTGTATGAAGCTGACCCGACCTCGGACCCCCCTCCCAGCAAAGCCAAATTCTAGATACGCCAATGGAAGGGGATCGTGACTGAATTTTGGAGCGGACACTTTGGTTCTTCAGTTTACCTAGACAATTGGTTCTCCTGTCTACTTATACCTTCGTGCGAAAAAAATGGCATCAACGGAGGAAAGTGAAAATCGTTAAAACGTTTGCCGTTTCCAGCGTATAAAAAACGTGTAGTCTTTTAAGACCTTCTGACTCGGTTTTGAATGTAGAATTCGTTATTTTTCTCAATACACTAGAGTCCCGATTAACCGAATGATGACGCGGTAATTTTCTTGTTTCAAGAAGTTTGCATATTTTAAATTTGACAGCGTTTATGACTTAAATACGTAGTACTGTATTTGAAAATATCGTTTGAAAAATAGTTTAGTGTGATTAAAATTAAGTTGTTCTTTTAAATTTGTATACAGTAATATTGTATGATTTAATTACAGTATTTAAAGCCCGTTGATTTTAAAGACGTCTGAATTTTAATAGAAGTAAGTAATAACGGCGCATGACTATTCCCAGTTTCCCTAAAAAACTATAAAAGGCGCTTGTTGTTCTTTAGCGTTTTTTCTCATTAAAAAAAATGTAGATTACCGTACAGCACTATGTTTCTGATTTAACCGAATCACCCTTGGTTCCATCAAATTCGGTTAAACGAGACTCGATAGTGTAATAAAGGTCAGGGGTGCCGACAGGGGAGGGGGTTGCGCCATCAGAATTTTTGAGGGATACTTTGGTTCACCGGTCAACTTATTCTTTCGTCTGAAAAAGATGCTTGCGGTGAATATAGTAATGTTAAAATTAATTTATATAGAACAGTTGTGCAGCCGATTACAACACCTCATTGGGGTGACAAAAAGAAAACAACTGGCATTGTCATAGAAAGATGTCGAATATTCCAGACGCACCGTATAAGAAATGAAATAATAAGGGAACGGACAAATGTTAACAAGAAAATATTAACGGGATAAATGGACAATGTGGTACGGACATATTCGGCGGATGGCCAAGAATGTCCAAGGGGGGATTTGAATATCGTCCGCTCATCGCAGGATAAAATGTAGGCCTCGCAAGGGGCGTATTTACGGGGGACTACGACGAACGGAACCGGATCCCCCTCCAAAAAGGGTTGAAAAAAGTTGAATTTTGTTACTCTCTTAATTTTTAGGCTGTTTTATCATTGTTTCAGCTAGTACAGAAAAACTTCTTTTAAAATTCCTCACTTACACGTTTTTCACGCTTACTCGTTTTTTCTCCAAGGTCCCGGTGAAATTCCTATACTTTCCGTGTTATTTTATTTTGGTTATACGTTTTTCACACTTACTCGTTTTTTCTCCAAGGTCCCGGCGAAATTCCTATACTTTCCGTGTTATTTTATTTCGGTTATACGTTTTTCGTTTATTCGTTTTTTACACTTTACGCTCAATTTCTCAAGTCCCTGGCGATACATACGAAACTACATTTAAACGTTTAAATATTGTTTCTTGTTTACGTCGCGTATATCACAAAATGCATAGGCCTATCATGTGAATGTTCGAATGCAAATACAGTATCTCTTTTTTAAATATATAAACAGGTTTATTAAACAGCATTTGCGTGTACGCTTGATATATGAAAATAATTCAATCGGCAAGTATCTTCTCAATAATGTTCCAGTAACGCGTATGTTATTACCGTTTACTTAAGTGGGATTGATTTCAGGATGTTTTTCAGCCACTTTAAAGGCTGCAATGTTGATAAGGTTTAACTTTTTTTTTTTTTTTTTTTTTTTTTTTTTTTTTTTTTTTTTTTTTTGTAAAGCCGATTCGACCGGACCCCGGACCCTCTCCGAAAACAATTTCTAGACACGCTACTGAGGCCTTAAAAGAATTGGCAGACAGGATGTGGAGGAGCAGGAATTAATTTACAGGAGACGGACTGTGAAAACAGAACTTACTGGCAGCAGAGATGAGGGATGCGACCAATGTCGTAGGCTCTCAGCCATATATAGGCCTATACATCATAATAACAATTCTAGTATCTACTCTTTTTCTGTGGCAGTGTACCAAAGAAAAAGAGTAGTCTGGCCGAAATAAATAATGTAATACCCAGCCATAAATAAATTGGCTGGCCCCACATTCCTGTATGCTCGAGAGACATGAACTCTTGGTAAAAGGGACGTGCATGCAGAGGCTTCAGGCAGCCGAAATGAAGTTTCTAAGAGGCACACAAGGTTGTTCTCTCTTGGATCGGAGAATTAACGAGGATATTAGACGCGATTTAAACATTGTACCATTGCACCAGAAGACTGAAGAGCACAGAAGGAGATGGTGTGAGCACTTAAACCGCATGCCTGATATCCGTCTACCTGTGGCTGTCTTGGATTATCATCCTACTGGGAACAGAGATGTTGGTAGACCGAGGAGGAGATGGTTCCGGAACAGGTCTAAGGCCTAGTCCTATGAGTGATGATGATGATAAATGCTGTAACCCAATCAAATACGTCTTCCTACTGTATGTTTTCGTACTTAAATTCCATTTTACTTAGGACGCTATACGGTATGCTACAAACTGGCGAACTGTTTCGCAAGGCAAGTGATTTGGAAACAGCCAACATTTAACTTGCAAATCAAGTTAAATTGAGCGCTTTTTTTACGTAAAGACAAAAACTCTCTTATTACAGCGCAACAAATCTTCGCTAAATTTCTACACTCTGGTCTGTTACGTATCGATGCAGTCGCACGGTAATCAATTACAACTTTAGTTAACTTTCCTTCCTCGCCTTGCGTAATTTCAAGTGAAAGTGCATAATTTTGAAAAAAAAACGGTCATGAGAAGTAGACGGCAAACACACTAAGATAATCTTAAACATAGTTTAATGTGAACAGTGAAGCTGCTTTTGAACAATTAGCTCTGCAATTGTTTAATGACTTAAGTCACTCTCGACATCATCAAGTACGTGAGCAGGGAGATGCGGTTAAACAAATAATTAGAGGGAAACACAGTTAAACGCTTCAAAGCTTTTTTTGTGTGTTCAGATTGTTCAGGATAGTCAGTAATTACTTATAACCAGAAGTCAGCTAGATGTAATTGCAAAAACTGTAATTTTAATGAACTGACAGTTGACAGTCCTGCCAATGAATCTTCTTTTTGGAGTGTAAGAGAGAGAGGTCTAGTCAGTTCGGCTGGCAAACAGATCTGCTACACGACATGATTTAAAGAAATTATTAAAACCATTAGTTTGAACCCCCCGTGCCCGAAAAAAATACTAGAATCTTCTAGTAACCGTTTTAAGATTCTAAAATTTAGATTATAGAGCATAAAAAATCGGAGAAAATTACGGCATATTATAATTTTTCTTAAAAGTGACTGCGGACCCGCTGAAACATTGTCGCGGACCCCACTTTGGGAACCACTGGTCTAAAGTAACCCAGATCTGTGTCTTACTGCTAGAGACGACGTTCTAGGAAGTGAGCGCTCCCTTTTTTAAACGCCACCCGAAACGATTTTACTGGCACACAATGATACGCTGCTCCTATATTGTAACAACTCGCGGCTTCGCCCCCAGACCCCCTCGGTGGACGCCCCGATCCGACGAACGTCGTACATATTTACAACGGCCTCCGAACGAACCTATCCCAGGAGTCAGACGAAATTCGTTTTTTCGGGCTTCCGGTTGCACAAAGCTTTGGTTTTATAATTTTTCCCCAAGTTACTTCGGACGGGGAATAAAAAAGGTCTCTTGTGTTTTTTCGCTCCGAGGCTTCCTTATGGGTTAGAATTTATGTCAGTGAGTGAGTGAGTCAGTGAGTGAGTGTCCTCTGGGGCTTTATATGTTATAGAATAGATAGAAGACACTGGTGTGTGTGAATCATTACTTAAATACCATACGGCGTTCAGAAACAATACGACGCGTAACATGAGACAACACAACAATTAGGCTGACCACATTAATTGAACTATTAATGGCGCACGTGCAGCTGGGCAGTGCCGGGACGACACAAAGTCTGCTTGAAAACTGACACTGTAGGCCTAAACACTATATACTGAGTAATGTGTAGTTAGTAAGTGAATCATTGGACTACGTTATATGTATTTATATATATTTATCGAGACCTAACGGAGAAAATGACTCAGATTGGCTTATGTTCATGTGAGCAATCGTGAGCAACAGAGAAATCGTGAATTCTGTTATTGTAAACATCGCTTATTTACAGTAATTTAACATTGTACTTGTAATGAAAATACCAGACGCTATCCAAAGCGGGAACAAACTCCGGGCTGTTGGGCCGTGCTACACTAATATTGTTAATACCAGACGCTATCCAAAGCGGGAACAAACTCCGGGCTGTTGGGCCGTGCTACACTAATATTGTTAATACCAGACGCTATCCAAAGCGGGAACAAACTCCGGGCTGTTGGGCCGTGCTACACTAATATTGTTAATACCAGACGCTATCCAAAGCGGGAACAAACTCCGGGCTGTTGGGCCGTGCTACACTAATATTGTTAATCACACACGTTTCGACATCACCTCTGGAGCCCATCTTCAATTTATAAAACCATTCATCAACTGATATACTGTTCCTCAGTTAATCACAGTACTGTGGCAAAGAATGTTCGCGGTCCCAAGGAGGACCGTTTACATAAACACACAGAGTTGACAACATGTTGTAAGCTAAAAACCAGCATCCGTCATCTCGGCACTGTATTCTTATTTACCGATTCTGGTTTTATAGCTTATAACTTGCTAACGTTATTTTGTTTGTTCTTAATTTTGTTTTAATTCTTTATCCTTTTATATTTATGACCGGCGTCAACAAAATATACTAAAAATTTGAAAAATCGCAAAAATCCAAGTGGTATATCAAATTAAGTTAATTTCAATCAGTCTGAATATAGTGTTTAGGTTTGAAAAATTTAAAGATTTTTTGGACACCAAAAACTGTATTAAAATTTTGAAAAAATAAATAATTAAAACTTCATGTCAAACATTACAATAAAGAAAATGATATTAAAACTTTCGAGGCCGGTGTCAAGAGCAGTAAAATTACTTTTGGAGCTGTTGAGCCGTGATCCTCTTGTTATGAATCCAGACATTTCGACTGCAACCGCGGCAGTCACCTTCAGCGGGGACGTACGACACTCCAAACCCACGTCCACGACACTTACACAGCGTGGACGCACACGTTTATATAAGTGCTACTGTGGACCGTATATACTGTACAAGGACCCACTAAACATGTCCGCCACAGCTGTAGTCGAAACGTCGGCGTTTATATAACAACAAGACCACGGCCTAACAGCGGGGAAAGTAAAGTGTTTGCTTTGAAAAGGTTTATCTTTAGGAGCGGTACCATGAGATAAAAGGCAAAACTTCTGTTGCAAAATCCGTACAAGTTTGAACGAGTTGTGCAGCTCAAGCAGCTTACGAACCAGACATGGCAAGAAGGAAGAAGAACAGCTTTAATTAAACCTTAACACCGCCAGTTACGGGTCCCAAAATAACTGTCGCGTCGGCAGCAGCAGCACCTGCCCAATGTCCAGCGGATTCCAATCGGGCGCGTATTACGTCAAACGAAAGGAATGGACGAGCGAAATTCCGCTCATTGTTTGTATACGCACAAACATGAAGGGGGGGGGGAGAACTGGATAACCAAGGCCCTGGCCTATTTTTACCAGTATATTATAAACCGTTCCACCATCTTTGCGTGCGTGCGTGTGTGTGTGTGTCTGTGTGTGTGAGACTAATTAAGCTTCATAGTTACAAACACGCTTAGCTCTATATTTCTACTAGAAACTAAAAATCGGCCTCGTCACACAACAAACACATATTGCGGCATAACACAAAGTTAGTTACTAAAGACATTGGCTCAGCAAAGTGGTAATTATATTTAACTCGACGATAATTATATTGTGTAATTAACTATAGGCTGCCGTTGTTTCTGAAAAAAACTTTCCTGATAACAGCTATGATAAGGTTTTCTATGAACGCGGTATCCGTGGAAACAACTTACTAATTAACCGTGTCTCTGTACAACTACGTAACAAAACGGACAACAATTCTCAAGCCGCGTTTACACCGGTGTTAGTAACAACGTTTAGTAACAGAAGACTAGTTAACTTTGCCATATCTCCACGCCACCGCGCCTCGGCTGGTCGGCTGGCAGAAAAATGTCGAGTGTTGAAGACGTTGTTCTCCCTGCAGTCGCGTGTGTGATTTTGGCGAAGCTGAGAAAACAAAGAAGATTCACTGCAGGCGAGAGGTGGATATAGTAGTGAAAGTGACTTGAATGAAGATGTTGATCTTTTGTCTGGCGAACTAAGGTGTGATGGAAGCTTTAAAAACGTTTTACGAATGACTAGTTGTGACTTTCAATATTTAATATCAACGACAGGACATAAAATTGCCAAGCACACACGTGTTACTAACAAATGTTATCAACATTCTTCGATCTTTACCGCCTTCTAGTGGATAACAAAACTGTTGGCAACTCAGCTTGTTTGTAACAAATTCCGAAGCGTTTTTCAAAATTTTACTTAAAATTGTTTGTAACACGTGTTACTGACACCGGTGTAAACGCGACTTTATAATAGTCCGAACACAAAAATTACGTAGAAAAAATTTAGTGCCCTAAAATGTACTGTACAAGAAAACAAAAACAATTCTCTTGTTCAGTATCAAGCGAAAGCACAGAAAAATGCGACGTGGGTTTCAACCCAAAGGCGAAGCCAAGGGCAGAGGGTTATAACCCCTCCCCCATTGGATAGGTCATCAATAAAGTCTTGTAGATAGAATCTGCAGCCACAAAATATCAGCAGTCTGTCTAAATAGACACTTGTAATAGATCATAACTAGTACGCCCCTGAGCTGCAGAACTAGCTCACTATTAGGAGCGAACAGTTATCGTTTCATAAATTTCCACATCCACAATTATGAGCAAAATTACAAAAATACCGACTAATCTACTGTGTCTCATTAGTAATATAACAATTGTAGAATACACAATCATACAATAAACACATAAAAATTCGAAACATTCTGATTTGGATTACAACTGATTTTAGTTTGACAACCTGTTGGATTTTCACACAGTTTCTTCACAATTTTGATGTCTACGTTGGGCCCTGAGGTCGCGAAGTTTTCAAATTACTAACACTTTACATTCAGAAGTTGGCTGAATTTCTCTTTGATTTGATTTGATACCCTACATTTGAATCTTTGCGATTTTATCAAACGTTTCACTCACTTCAGAGCGCTCACGTATAAAGATTTTGAAATTTTCAAAAACGAACACTGCATTCCGAGTGTGGTTAAAATTCTCTTTAATCTGATACTATATATGGTTTTTTGCGATTTTGTTTTCAAAACTTTGACACGTTACATTTTTCCCACCACCTCCCTATTTTGTGGAAAAAAAACTACGGTTCTTTAGGGTAAAAGTATGGATATGCATGCCAACTTTACGAAAATCGGCTGAAGCGTTCAAAAGTTGTCGCGAGTCATATCCCAAATCAATAACACACACAAATGCCACACGGTCGAATTAAAACAGAGAACTCGCTTCACTCGCTCAATTATATGCGTACAATTAACTACACCCTAGTTCCTAAAAAACCTTTTCTGATAACAAGTATAATAAGATTTTCTATGAACCCGGTATGCACACACACAACTTGCTAATTGACTTTCTCCTCTCAACTAATCAAACGGCAAACAATTCTGTCAGTCTGAACACAAAAAGTAGGCCTAGATAGCCTATAACCATTTATTGCATCAAAGTGTACTCTGCAAGAACAAACAATTCTTGTGCTTAATATGAAGTGAAACCACGGTAAAGCAGCTCATAATATGAACCGAGAAACTCTTGCACCTGCTCCCGGTACATACGCCATATAGAGAATTGGGAGACATGCCCGCCAGCCAACACTTGGATTAGGAAACACGTCGGCCATTTGTTTAATCAGTGCTTCTAATCCTTCTAATTCTAGCAGTCAGCAATAAAGTATATTTATAATATTCACTTCCTGCCGGATATCTGCATTTCTTCTAAGATATTGCAGAGTATACCCCCTGCCACGTGCCTGAGAAATCTCTTTTTGGCCGCTTTAATATGATCAACCTGAGACTTCATTAAAAATGTTAATGCCAGGTTATTACTTAGGCCCTAATATTTTTTCGTTAATTCGAAACCCTCAATTAACTGAAACAGCCTATTTTCCCTCCAAATTATATGAAGTTATAATACAATTATAATAATATAAAGTTTACACATCATAATTCATAATCTATAATCATAATTTATAATATATATTCATTAATGCTCAAAATTTTTTTGTTATATATTTTATATTATTATTATGTATAAACTTTATATTATATGGAGGGCGCAGTTTTCCATGCAAACGTTCGTTTGATACCAACAAATAAAATTACCAATTAAAATAACGGACGGCGGACCTATGACCTCTCCAAACTATGCGGCATGCTGGACAATTCATCCATCATCTCCGAGTACGTAACAAATTAATCAGCTGCTCGGCGTAACAATCTCCTCTTCCTCGTCCACACCTCCCATACAACACAAACAACGTCAACCAACTGCTGTCTCTGCAGATCATTAATCAGTAATGACAAACTCTATTTTATAACATATAAAACTTTCCTCATATTTTCTTAATAGTAAATGGAAGATATTTTCTTCCAGCAGAATCCAGTCTCTTTGGCGGCTAGTAGGCTGAGCTTAGGGCAGGGTTTGGTAGGTCGCGAAGTCGGGCTAGAAAATTTATGTCTGTTAAAAACCTATTAAACTTAAACGCCATTCTCTACAAACACCTTGTAACCATCGCCTGTGCTACACTGTACAATGCATTTCTTTATGCAGACAATTTCTCCCTCTCCCTCTCCCTCAATCTATTTAACCGCCATTTTTACACAGTCATATCTCGTAAAGTTTTAGTTCTACTGTTATTAAAAACAAGCAAATCATTTGTTACAAAATAATCTTTACTTTGGGCTGGAAAGATTGCCAATGGGAGTTATGGAATGCACCCTACAAAAAAGAAGAGAAAGAGGAAGACCACCTATCACCTGGATAGACGAAATTCGGACTATATTGAGGTAACGATAAATTGAAGAAGACCTTTGGATGGATAAGCAGCAGTGGCAGATGAAAATTGAATAACTTCTGTAATCTTTGGTTCCGGAAAATGTGTAAACATTGTACAGCCGGAATAATAATACTAAATACTCTTTATACACTCTCCCCCTCCATTTATTCCGGTAACAAGTACTCACTGAAACACACACACACCGAAAGGGCAACGCATAGTATATACATCAATAATTTCTCATACGTTTTTTCTCGCGACATTAAACGAGTTGAACAAACTTGAAAGCGCCTAGGGGACCCCACGAATATTAACAACAACAACAATAACACAGTCTTTTGTACTTTTAGCTGTCCCAACAGGAAACGACCCTCCCTTTTTATATCATCAATTTATCTCCACCCACCAACCGACCGGTCTACTCTTTCTGCACACACGCACAACCTGGCAAATTATACTTCTTCTTTGTGCCGCACATTCACTTTTATCTCTGTATACATCTTCCGCTCGCTTTGTTCTTTTCTGTAAAATTGGAGGTACAAGGACATGCGCACAACTGCGTATACTTATTTCCTGTCATGGCAGAACTAGCGCCCCCCGTGACCAATATTCCGTTCTGTATATTGTTAAAATCAAATATATTAACGCTGTCTTATACACCATTTAGTAACAGCTTCAAAATATGAGTGCGATGTAAAACGGCGGGTGAAAAAATTACTGCAAATTGATCGTTTGTCTGATACACACTGGTAATCCTCATTTTGTCTTCTTCACCTCACGCCGTCCTCAGACGACCGATACAAACAGAAAAAAAAATTGGATACTAATGTCTGAGATTCAGTTGTTGAGTACTCGTGTAAATGAAGACGAACAAGAAACTGGTGTTAAGAAAATGCCAATCTGAATCTCTCTCTCCCTCTATACATACATTCAAGGACAGGAACTGTATATGACATCGTGAGAAGTTCCGTGGAGGCTTCCGGTGTCCGGTGTTTAGAGGTTTCCATCCGCAAACAGCACGGACACGTACAAGGTTTCGCCAACATCAAACACGTGCTGCAACTTTCACCTGTACGACACACGCCACGCACCCTGGCCAACCCACTGTCTAGAAGATCCATTTCGGGAGTCAGTTTTCTTCTCATCAACCAAGAAGTTGGTGGCCTTGCAATTTCTTTCTTTCCGTAGGCAGCCACTTGATCGCCACATACTTTCTCCGTCGTACCCCACCCACGTACTCCCGCCTGCGCCTTCCCCTCCCCTTCCCTCGTCCTAGGCACATGGATCAGAGTGGCCAACCAGTTTGAAAGCCGTAGCAGTTGATCAATCATATTATTTCTCTTCTCCAAAATGGATCCAATCGCCATCCTTTTGCACCCACCCTCTTCGAAACCTCAACACACTAGGTACTTCTTCCGCCTACGGTATTCTTAAGCCCTTCCTCCAGCACCACATCTCAAAAGCCTCAAGGTAGTTCCTCCTCAGAGTACAGATTTCCGAGGCATATCCTCCAAATGAAACTCTTTAAAAAAATTTTCTGACTTATACGGACACGTTTATGGACTTTTTCTTAACCCCCCCCTTTTTTTTCCAGATACAAGGCATAATGTCGCCAAATTTAGGAGGGCGTTTCGTTACCTAGACGAGCGTACGGCGAACACCCAAACACCCACCCCTCGAGCTCTAGGCAGCGTTCATCCAGAACCTTCACAACAGACTCCATCCCTCCAAATTAGGACTCATTCCTCAAACCTGCGCATGGGTACTGGGTAGTATCAGGCAGTCATGGGGTGTGCCCGGGCACTGCAACCACTGGGGCACGTCCAGCTTACCTGCCCCACGATTCGATTGGATTGGTAACACCATTCAAATCGGGATCGTGACATCGAGCGCTGACCGTACGTTTTGTACCGATCATCAGGTCCTTATTCCACCGAAAATCGAGTTGCCCTCGCACCCCGTCCCAACTGGGCAAGGTGAACGTTTCGGAGAGAGAAATGGGCTACCGGCATCAGCGCCTGCGGCGTGCTTACGTCTTTACAAGGAAACAATAGGACAGAAGGTTTCATTCATTGGTCGACCTCCCACGACCGTCCCCATCGCCTCCGCTATTAGTCTATAATAGACTCGGGGACACTGAGTCGTACACCTCAATCAAACGTCAAATTACAACGTCGTCGGTTATTATGACGACTACGACAGTGCAACCAACTGTTGCAGCAGCACACAACACAACACGACTTCCTTGACCTGCCCCAAGTTATTTTCAACACACCATAAATGACTGAGACACAATCGATTGCGAACGACAAACAAGGTAAGGCGGTCGCGGCTCCAACACTACGCGATTACCATAAATTCACCGTTCACAGTATCTGGTCTACAAGTGTTACCAAAACCGAATTCTGTGCCACATATACAAACCCCACAAAACCTGTTCACAAGAAATATTCACTTAATACTGTGTATGATTTGTACAAACATCTTACGCTGCGCTTTCCAAACAGACGGTATCACCCCGTTTTGTGTGGTTTTCTTCTCCATATGTTTATATCTTAAAGTTTATGGAAGAGGTAATTTGTCCTCCTCTAACTGTTCGCCGTCTTTTTAGATACAATTACGGCGTTTCTATAACAAGCGAGTTCCTACAACAACACATGGTGGCGGCAACGTAATGATGGCCACATTTCCTCCATTGTAATCTTTCTTCATTGAAACTAATTCTTTCACATTAGCGCACTCGATTTTTCACTGCCGAAACGTCTGGTATTGAAGAAACAATTGAACCACGGCCAAACAGCCCGGGAAGGAATTTTAACAACCAACTACTTCTTTGTTGCCGATAACGTAGTAGGTACACATAAAAAAAATCCCCTCACCCTCCACTAACATTTTCATTTATAGATATTTTATCTACCTTTCTACAGTGGATTATTATGACCTTCTTTTCAAGGTACTTTATTTATAAAAATTAAGTACCTTTCTCTTGTTAAAACATAACACGTTGCAGGTGAACTACCCCTTCATCTTAAACGATCTTCACCAAAATCAATAGGCCTTGAGTCCTCTATAACTCAGGCACATATGCAATAAATTATTTGATTCTGTTTTGAATTTGCGGCAGTTATCGTTCGCCATAGAAAAAATTCTACACACAGACACAATTCGGAAAATGAGTTTTCTTCATGTTTTGAGAGTAGTACAATCAGAATCACCCCTTACCTCGAACACGGTTTTTTCGCCATCACCATACTTCCATTTCCTTATGAAACATTAACTGTAGCTTAACTTTCTGGCACTGGGACCGCAGCGGATGCTGATGTTGCCGCTGGAGTAGCGGGAGTTGGAGCTGCAGGAGCAGACTACAGGCCGGAACTTCTCTGACTATTCTCGCTGGTATTACCACTACTTTCTGCTACATTTCCGGGGTTTAGCTGATTTTGAAATTCGGACACGCTTAACAGTTTCATTGTTCTGAATTTCTGAAAAATTAATGACTGTCTTACAGACGAGACAGTCGTCTTCCCTGACACAATTACTGGTGACAGTTTTCATAACATAACTTTTTTTGCGCAGTATCATAGTTGTGTTCGTAGAACAGACTGACTGTCTTGTTAAGCATTTTTAATCCGTGTGAGGAGACAAATACGTAGAATTAAACGTTAATTACGTCAAAATGCTGTTGTTGTTAGCAGTAAAGAAAGACAAAGGAGGACGTCTTCCTGCTGCAGTCGCTGCCAAAACGCGTTTAACTTTGGCAACACACTACTAAGATTACTGCCTAAAACTGTACAGCTACTAACCACCGTGAAAACATCAGATAGGTTCATTCATAGGCCTCACCGCAAACAGACTGCAGGTGGTCCAATCGAAACCTCCCCACTTTGAATGAAATCACATCGAAACGTTTCACATCGGCCGTAAACGAATAAAATAAACACCGCGAAATACCAACACTTATTTGGTAGGCTCCACAGGGGGGGGGGGGGTGACGCGAATTATGCTTTCATAGAAGAGAAATCCACTAGCCTCTCCAACTCCAACTCCACTCTCACCTACACGTTGGTGGGGCCTGTTACACCGAGAAATACACTCCAAGGTTGTGGTAACCAAGCTCTTCGGTGGAGTGGCTCGGTAAGCAAACGAGAGGTGGAGATTCTGTCACGGCAGTCTGGCGGTATCCTGGTGTGCATCTAGTGTGGAGGCGGAAGAGGACATACGGCTGCACACATGGGCTGAGTCAGTTAGCCTACTGCGACCGGGCAGAGAGAGATCGTCAGCTGAGGTGAAAGCAACTCTCCACGGGAAAAGCACCCCGAAATCAAAGTTCCCGGCCCTCCAGGTTGGGGGTTGGATCGGAGAATTCACGTATCCCATATGTCAAACTTTTATGTGCAGAAACCTTAAGGAGGCCTTGACTCAGTAACGGGTTGTCGCGCCGCTGATGAAGATGAAGAAATTCCAACACTCGCTTGCGCAAAATATGACTTTTATTCAAGACAGCTCTACAGTGAGGACGGTGAGAGATAATATTTAAGTCAACCTACGAAATCAGGAAAAGTTTAACTAATAAATGAAAGGAAAGACGGCATTTATATGCACTAATACTGGGTGTAAGGCTAAAGGCTATTACGGAAACATCTGGTATACGAACTAGATAAATATTAGAATACTCCTCAAGAATACTAGAACTAGCTCACTGTTTTGAACAAAGTAATTTATAATAAAAGAAATTTCAATATTATATCGGAAAGACCAATTATTAAGAAAATATTAGGCACACGAAAAACTTCAGAAGGTTGGAAATTAAGAAGTAATGATGAAATATATCAAAGTATAGAAAATTTAACAGAAACAGTGTGAAAAAAAAAGACTAGTATTTTTTGGACACTTAAATAGAATGGACGATAATAGGTTAACAAAACAGATCTTCAAATATCTGTGGGGAAAGAAGTCAACATTAAGTTGTATTAAAGAAGTCAAATAGGATTTAGAAAAAAATAACATAAACGCAGAAGAAGCAATTGAATGAGAAGTTTTTCGGGCAAAAGTGTTAAAAATGAATAAGTCCAGGGTAGGATAGAGAAAAACGCAGGTTCAAAGTGGACTGAAGACAGGAAGAAGAGACAGTGAAAAGATGAAAGAATATTGGAGAAAAAGAAAAGAACAAGAAATAAAGAATTGAAATTTGCATGTAGTCCTCCGATGGCCGATACAAATAGAAATATCGGTATGGAGAACCATACATGACTTCCATATTCTAAGATTTATATTTAAAATCATTTTCAGCCAAACAGCCAGGCTGTGTCTTACCTGCCTTTTTATTGCTGTATTAAATGAAAAATATTATATTACATTAAAATGAAAAAATTATAATTTTATTGCCTGGCAACAAAATTATTTTATTTTTAACAATTACCATTGTTTCAAAAAGTTTAAATAAATTTTCAAGTACTTTACTCTTGTTAAAACGTAAAAGGTTGCAGGTAAACTACCCCTTCCCCTTTACCGATCTTCACCAAAATCGAAAGTCATTGAGACCTCTACAATTCAGGGACGTATGCAAAAAATTATTTGATTCTGTTTGAATTTGCGGCTGTTATCGTTTGCCATAGAAAATACGCTTGATAAAAAAAACGTTGCAGGTAAACTACCCCTTCCCCTTAACCGATCTTCACCAAAAACAATAGGTCTTGAGTACTCTACAAATCAGGGCTGGATGCAAAACATTATTTGATTCTGTTTGAATTTGCGGCTGTTATCGTTTGCCATAGAAAATACCCTTGTTAAAAAAACGTTGCAGGTAAACTACCCCTTTCCCTCAACCGATCTTCACCAAAAACAATAGGTCTTGAGAACTCTACAATTTAGGGCTGTATGCAAATAATCTTTTGATTCTGTTTGAATTTGCGGCTGTTATCGTTTGCCATAGGAAATACCCTTGTTA
The DNA here is from genome assembly GCA_034769895.1 of Magicicada septendecula. NCBI lineage: Eukaryota > Metazoa > Arthropoda > Insecta > Hemiptera > Cicadidae > Magicicada > Magicicada septendecula. The sequence continues at coordinate 10,571,360 of CM068371.1, read as the reverse complement.
AAACATAAAACGTTACAGGTAAACTACCCCTTTCCCTTAACCGATCTTCACCAAAAACAATAGGTCTTGAGTACTCTACAAATCAGGGCTGTATGCAAAACATTATTTGATTCCGTTTGAATTTGCGGCTGTTATCGTTTGCCATAGAAAATACCCTTGTTAAAAAAACGTTGCAGGTAAACTACCCCTTTCCCTCAACCGATCTTCACCAAAAACAATAGGTCTTGAGAACTCTACAATTTAGGGCTGTATGCAAATAATCTTTTGATTCTGTTTGAATTTGCGGCTGTTATCGTTTGCCATAGGAAATACCCTTGTTAAAACATAAAACGTTACAGGTAAACTACCCCTTTCCCTTAACCGATCTTCACCAAAATCAACATATCTTGAGAACTCTTCAATTCAGGGCTGTATGCGAAACATTATTTGATTCTGTTTGAATTTGCGGCTGTTATCGTTTGCCAAACAAACAAAATTACCCTTGCTAAAAAAAAACCGTTGCCGGTAAACTACCCCTTTCCCTCAACCGATCTTCACCAAAAACAATAGGTCGCGAGTACTATGCAAATCAGGGCTGCATGCAAAAAATTATTTGATTCTGTTTGAATTTGCGGCAGTTATCGTTTGCCATAGGAAAAAATCTACAGACACACAGACAGACAGACAGACACACACACAGACACAGACACTTTTCGGAAAACGACTTTTTTTCATGTTTTGAGTGTATTAGAATCAGAATCTGCAATAATCTCGAAAAACTAATATTGAATTTTTTACTTCCATATTCCTTAAGGATGGAAGTATGGTGATGGCAAAAAAAATCGTGTTCGAGATTATTGCAGATTCTGATTGTACTACACTCGAAACATGAAAAAAGTCGTTTTCCGAAAAGTGTGTGTGTGTGTGTGTGTGTGTGTGTGTGTGTGTGTGTGTGTGTGTGTGTGTGTGGATTTTTTTTCTATGGCAAACGATAACTGCCGCAAATTCAAACAGAATCAAATAATTTTTTGCATACAGCCCTGATTTGTAGAGTACTCACGACCTATTGTTTTTGGTGAAGATCGGTTGGAGGAAGGGGTAGTTTACCTGCAACGGTTTTTTTTTATCAAGGGTATTTCCTATGGCAAACGATAACAGCCGCAAATTCAAACAGAATCAAAAGATTATTTGCATACAGCCCTAAATTGTAGAGTTCTCAAGACCTATTGTTTTTGGTGAAGATCGGTTGAGGGAAAGGGGTAGTTTACCTGCAACGTTTTTTTAACAAGGGTATTTTCTATGGCAAACGATAACAGCCGCAAATTCAAACAGAATCAAATAATGTTTTGCATCCAGCCCTGATTTGTAGAGTACTCAAGACCTATTGTTTTTGGTGAAGATCGGTTAAGGGGAAAGGGTAGTTTACCTGCAACGTTTTTTTATCAAGCGAATTTTCTATGGCAAACGATAACAGCCGCAAATTCAAACAGAATCAAATAATTTTTTGCATACGTCCCTGAATTGTAGAGGTCTCAAGGACTTTCGATTTTGGTGAAGATCGGTTAAGGGGAAGGGGTAGTTTACCTGCAACCTTTTACGTTTTAACAAGCGTAAAGTACTTGAAAATTCATTTAAACTTTTGGAACAATGGTAATTGTTAAAAATACAATAATATTGTTGCCAGGCAATAAAATTATAATTTTTACATTTTAATGTAAATTATGTATGAGTTAATATCTTTATATATATAATTCTTCTGTACGTGTGTATGTCACTGAACTCCTCCATGTATAAAATAATATATCGTTCGTGGCAGGTAAGCATATCTCAGTTATGTAATGTTTACGTTTCCATTTTATTATTATGCCTACAGCAATAAAAAGGCAGGTAAGACACACACACACACACACACACACACACACACACACACACACACACACACACACACACACACAATTCACGTTATTTCTGGCCTCACTCATGTTTATTTTCTTACATTTGCACGCTTTTTAAATGGAAAGTGCCGAAACCCATACCAACATAACGCGTGCAAGCCGAAAAAATGGACATCAATTTGCTTACTGGCGAAGCTAGTAGTTAATGAATGGGTAGGCAAAAATCGTATCTTAAATTTTTTTTAAGGAATCACTAAAAGGACGGTGGTTCAAATCGGACGCTGAGGTAGAGTTTGCTGTAACCGAATGGTTCCACAAACAGCCGTAAGAATTTTACTAGCAGGGAATCTACAGGTTAGCGCAACAGTGGAACTCATGTCTTAATGTTATTGGAGACTTCTTTTAAAATCGTTGAATAAAAAATGCTTTACAGCTCTATACGTGTTTCTATTGAACAATCCTTGTATTAGCAATCCCTGTCACCATCTAGCAGTCGCTCAATAAAGCACGTTTCGGTTTAATAAATTTGACAGTCGCAGTAACAATGTATAATCTTTACGTTATGTAGTTCATACGTATTTATAATTTTTATTCTACAGAATTTTTTAGGGTAGGCATTGCCTCCATTTAACTTCGCCACTGATATATATGTGTACAACGTTATCGGCAACAAAGAAGTAGTTTTTGTTAAAATTCCTTCCCGGGATATTTGGCCGTAGTCCAATGTTTTCTACAAAACCAGACTTTTCGGCAATGCCATCGACTTCCATCATCAGTGAAAATCGAGTGCGATAACGTGAGGTGGTATACGTTAGTGACCACAGTACTGTGGTTAATGCTGAAGCAGTAAGTAGAAAGAAGTAGTTTCTATGGTAATATTTCATTTCGAAAATGATTTTAAATATAAATCTTAGAATATGGAAGTCATGTATGGTTCTCCATACCGATATTTTAATTACGGGAAACAATTTTTAAAAATCTCTAGTATTTCTTTAGTAACATAACAATTTTAGAGCACCCAATCGTACAATAAACACTATACATTCGGGTTTGAGTTACAATTCGTTTTAGTCCGAGACCCTGGCGCAATTTTTTTCTTCAAATTTTGATCTCTTTTCATGGGCGCTAGCGTCCCAAAATTTAAAAATTTTCAAAACAGCACTACATTCAGATGTTTGTTAAAACTTAATTAGTCAGTTATTTTGACAATAAGTTAATAATATGATACCTCATAGGAAAGTTTGTAATTTCTTTAAAAAAACTTTCGCCCACTTTTTGGGCCGTGGCGTCCAAAAATTATGAAATTTTCAGAAATGAACATTATATTCATATCTTGGAAAAAATTCCTTTTAATCTGATATTCCATATGGGCGTTTGCATATTTTTTGCAATTAACCCCCCCCCCCTCTCACGACCAATAGTTTTAGGCAAATCAATCTTAAAACAATACGGTTATGGAGGGTACAATTATCGACACACAAGTACCCCACGTTTTACGAAAATCGGTCGATGCGTTCAAAAGTTATCGTGAGGCGTACCCGAAACTGACAGACAGACAAACAAATGCCCAATGGTCGAAACTGGCTTCGCTCGTTCACAAATTCAATTCACGTTTACTCAAAAGTTATCCTTGATGTTTCACACAGATCTGTAGCTTTTTCTTTTTTAATAACAAGACTGCTTTTCACTTGTCCACAAGCAATGCATGAACACTACTGTAATTTTACCTTATATCCGTAATAATACCTACTTTAAAACTATCTTCTTCTTCTGACAGTCGGTCAGTTGCGACGAAACAACGTTTATAGCGATTCTCACGCGGTCAACTGTGCCCCGCACTTTCATATACTGACCGAATTTGTCATTTAGAAACGTCCCTATTGTGACCTTTGATGAGATTTCAATTCTCCAACTTTTTATTTGCGCGAGTAACTTCTTACAATATTTCTGTTACGTTAGGTCAAGTTAGGCTACGAATAAATAGAATTATAACGATGGTTTCTGTATTATTATTATTATAACAGGAAAATGCAATTGATCGCAATTTACCGGGTTCAAATTTTTACCCCGGTCGCAACTGACCGGGTTTTATACGATTGTGTCGCAATTGACCACGGGCCGTTCGTGAACACTACTGTAATTTTAGCTTACATCCGTAATAATAACTACTTTAAAATATTAAGTGATTTATAAAAATTTTTAATCAAAAAACTGCTGCGTCTAGCGTTCCATCTAAACAAGTGGAGACAATCGTTACGACAGCAAGAAGGCAGCAAAAGCCCGCGTCATTTGGATTAACCACTCGCAGAGAATTAGTTGACACATGCCACATATCGGATACACATTATATCGCTTCTCATTATATTATCTAAGGTAAACATGTCAACCACTAATACAGTCTGAAGATTGAACATTTTTGTAGACGAGTTGTTAATACAAGTGATATCACAATATTCCATTATGCGTGTGTGTGACTTGGGCACTTACCGCTAACGAGCGAGCGATGAATCTGTAAATACAGCTCACAATACAATACGTGTACCTCTAATTCGATTACGTAAAACCTTGCGCGCGCGCGCACACACACACGCCCAGGCAATCGGCTAAAGTACCTACTTTACAACAGATAATCAGACATGCAAAACGTTTACCACCACAAAAACCGGTTCCAACGGAAAAAAACTGTACCGCAAGCAACTTTTGTAACAGCAGCAAGCCCCTCCCCCTCCCTGAACCTGTCACTCGCACCAAAGCAAACATACTAAACGCATGGGCAAATTAATATACACAAAAAGCAGACCCAAGTGACGTAACGTTCAGACCAGTTACGGGCATTTAGGTTTTCACACGAGACTTTTGGCGTACGGGACTTTTAGGTTATTTAATCGGTTAAAAACTCAAAAATTTAATCGGTTAACCTTCGATAAAAAATAAAATTTGACTTTATTTACTACGAAATGTATTTCGTCCAAATAATGGGCGAGCCCTGAGGCCAGTCGTTCGCAGAACATATCGTGGGGTTAATGGTAAGTCTACTCAAGTCCATTCAAGTGAATTTATGGAAAATTGAAATTAAAGGTTTTCTAGTGCAATGATAAACCATAAAACTGCTTTTCAAGGTTATTAACAGTTTTTTTATTGACTAAATAGCTGTTAAAAAATAAAAAGAGAAATGTAGAAACAACTGATTTTCTTTCAAACATCTTGCAACACAATTAAAACTTGGACTTAGGTAATGTTACAACTAATCCCTCAATATATAAACAATTAAGATTTCATTAGGCCTAAATGGAGGACGAATTTTCAACCCGGATACCATACAGCAGGGGTCTCCAAACTTTTCACTTGAAGGCCGAATTGAAAAATCTTGGAAGTCAGGCGGGCCAAAACACACACACACTGTAAACTTATTTTTTTAAGTTTACGAAATAAACAAGTCAATAAAATAGGTATTTAAATAAAAATTAAGCAGACTTATCCAAAGAAAACAAATTTATTTATTCAAAATAATGCAAATAAAAGTAAGGAAAAATAACAGTCATGTATTATTTTTTGGCTTCCTTATATACGTATGGGATGTGTAGAGTTGCTTCTGACATATAATGTCTGCCCACTTTGGGTCAAATTTTGATGCTCCTATCACTAAAATGGATTTCAAGTGTTCGTCTGACAAGTTAGGCGTGTACTTTGATTTTACAAAGTTCATTTTTGAAAACGTTTGTTTGCAGATATAGGTCGATCCAAACATTGAAAGCATTGCTCACGGAGGGAATCGGAATCTTTGCTTTAGGTTGATGCAAGTGAAAAGCGTGATTCATTCAAGGCAGCCAGACAAATCACGTAAATATTTTAAATTTCTACAAAATATTATAACATTTTACTGCACTTATTTCTTGTTTAGCTATTTAGTAAAATGTTATAATACTTGAATTATTTTGACGATCTATTTAAAAACTGCACGCAGCATCATCCGGGTTGCTGCGGGCCGGACATTTACCCTTCGCGGGCCGTAGTTTGGAGACCCCAACCTGACAGAAAATTTATAATTTTATTTTATTTATTTAAATCCATGAGTACGATTCGAAAACTATGACCATCTTAAAGTTACATGGGCTTACAAAAAACATTTTACATGCGAAAGTCGTTACCAACTTCCTGCCATCACACTTTACGTGGGCAGGCCTAACTCACTTACCCTACAATATTACTACGTTGCAAATAAAACACAGAATTACGACGATATAGGAAAAGTACTTTTATATTACAAAAACCGTTTGAAACTGCATACGACAGTCATGAGCACCTTTGAAAAAAATACAACGAACATACCGTGTAAAAAAAAAAGCCTTGACAACGCCGTTTCACCTAAATCCGACTTTCCGAGCTACAGGAAAATATGTGTAAACATTGCGAAACATTGTTTACCTTCAGAAATGTTATGTTCACTTCCCGTTGCCACAATAAACACTTTGGAATTTACACTTTTGAGTTTGATCAAACAACGACTGCACGTTTTACTTACAAAATAACAACGCGTACACAAACAAACACAACAATCGTGAAAAAACACAAACACAAGAAAAAACATGAATATTGAAGTGAATCATTGGTTCGTTACAGATGTAACTTCGTCAAAGCCATCTATGTCGTCGACTGAAACGCAAGGCTGCCACAGCTTCGATGCCGTAATAAAGAATTCAACTAGAATACAACACATTTACTAGGTTTATAACCATTACTACGCAGGGCAATTCTTAAATAACGTTCTGTCGTTGGCGTCATGCATTTTTCGTGTAGTAAGTAGAAAAATATCGGTGTGGAGAACCATACATGACTTCCAAGTTCTAAGATTTATATTTAAAACCATTTACTTGAATTCGGTTCGATAATTTCTAACAACTTGGGTGTGTCCCTTGTAAATCGAGTTTTATGTTTGACAAATTGAAATGAAATATTTCCATAGAAACTACTTCTCTGTTGCCGATAACGTAGTACCCATATAAAAAATTATTCCCAGTTTTGTTAGCAGCCACTACTTTGTCACTACTTATTGCCACACTGCTAAATACTTCGTTCTTGACGAGGCCTTTCGGTCGTTTAAGACCTAAAGATGGTGGAGACACCGAAAGGCCTCGTCAAGAACGAAGTATTTAGCAGTGTGGCAATAAGTAGTGACAAAGTTGGTGTAAAAAATTATTCCCTCTCTTTTCAACTTCAACTACATTTAGTACTTTATACTCTTGTTAAAACGTAAAACGTTGCAGGTAAACTACCCCTCTCCTTAACCGATCTTCACGAAAATCAATGGCCTTGAGTCCTCTACAACTTGGGTATATTTCGAGCATTGTTTGATTCTGTTTGAATTTGCGGCAGTTATCGTTCGCCTAGAAAAAATTCTACATACAGACACTTTTCGGAAAATTACTTTTCTTCATGTTTTGAGGGTAGTACAATCAGAATTAGCCCTTATCTCGAACATGATTTTTCCGCGATCACCATACTTCCCATTTCCTTACCGAACATGGAAGTAATAATCATAATCATCCTGTCCAGGATTAGGCAGGTTGCCTGTTCCGGCTTCACCATCTCCGTCTCGGTCTGCCAACATTTCTTCTTCCGTTTGTCTTCTAATTCAGGATTTTTCTTGGAATTCTTTCTGGAGACATGCGCATAACATGCTCTTTCCATCTGTTTTTATAGTTTTTCGCGAGCTCCGTTATTGGTTGTACTTTTAATTCCTGTCTTATATCTTCGTTCTTTATGTGATCTAATCTTATACAACCTTTCACAGATCTAAGCTATTTCTTTTCAGACGTTTCCATCTGTCTATAATCTTTCTTTCTTAGTGCCCATGATTCGGACGCATATATAACATGGGGACTGCCATCACCTTATAGAATTTTATTTGTGTTTCTTTCGTGGTCTTTCCTTTGAGTGTTCTCCGTAATATCCCACATATTCTTTGGAAGTTGTTTGTTTTATTAAGAATATCTTTGTCTTCTTCATATGTAATATCACATCCTAGGTAACTGAAATGTGATACTTGTTCTAAAATTGCATTTTCAATTGTAATGGAATGGGGTGCAAGTAACAATATAACGTAATAAAACTGGAATATAAAATTTTTTAATTAATTCGGTATCTATACGTGGTAACTATAGTGTTTTCTACCAATATGACACAGTCCTGCTCAGCCACTTCCCTGGACACATCCACTCAACACCGTTACATATGACGCAATTAGTGCAGCACGCGTTGTCTAATACCGCAAAATTAATTTAAAGTAACTAAAATGTTATTCAGTACTTTAATATTCATAAGTCTCGAGTAGTAACCGCAGGCTATTACAATGTGTTCTTTAAACAAAATTTTTTTTTTGTTATTTATCGACCATGCGTATTTTTGTTTTCTGTAACGTTTCTATGGTGCTTTATTCATTTTTGTTCTTTATCAAATGATTTGGGATTCTGGTTCCATCCACAACTACGGGCGCTACGAAAACTGGGATCGTTTCAGACAATGTAGGCCTACACAGCAGCTACACTACTTCCACCTTCACTACCGTCGGTTCAAGAAAATTACGGTATTCCCTCTTTGTCATCAAAAACAGAATATTCTCCAGTTCTGATGTAAATAGAAAACACACGTGACTGACTGTCGCGGTTTGAGTTTAAAAAATGAAACGAGGAGGTTACATAGATGTCAAAACGTTCACACACAGAAAATTATTGCTTTACTACATAAATATAAAACATTTATAATGAGCAAACATTTGACTGTAGTAGGTACTCCCCCCCGCCCCCCAGACACACACAGCTTACCAAGAACACCAAGAACAGTGCCTTCGTCATAGTGATTTGAAGAGAGATCATTAAGTAATTTAAATAATTTTTTTGAAGCATCACTGGAAGAGGCTGGAGGTTTACGATCTTCTTACCCTTCAACTTTGTCGTGTTTACTTGCTAAACTGCTACTTCTCATGTTCCGAACGAGGCCTTTCCGTGTTTCCACCATTTTGAAGTCCTAAACCACGACCTAAAAGTGGTGGAAAATAGTATTTTCTTTTCCGAAATTTCCAATATCATGGCCAAAAAGTGGGTAAAAATGTTGATAAAATAGAAAAAATTGATGCGGAAAAGTGGATGCAGTGTTAATTGTTGGACATTTCAAACTTTTGGGAAACCAGAGTACAACAAAATGGACCAAAGTTTAACAGAATTGCAACTTTCATGTAAGAGACAGAATTGCTATCTAATGAAAGAGAATTTTAACCAAAATCTGAATACAGTGTACCGTTTTGGGACACTTCAAAACTCTGTAATTCTATCGCCGATAAATGGAATCAAAAATTTTGAAAAAATTGTAAAATTGCAGCCGAGGTGTAAGACTACAGACACAAATCCGACTGTTTGGAATGTTCAGCGGTTGTTGTATCATCACTCTACAATTGTTGTTAGGCTACTTTATTAAACAAAAAAAGTAGGGTAATCAGGATTTCCGTAATTTTTTTCTTCTGATACTTGAAAAATTAATATCAAAATACAGTGGAACTCGCGAATAACGAGAACTCGTATGTAACGAGCAAAGTAAAAGATTTGATTGGTTTTGTATCTTACTAATTATAATTAATTAAACTCGCTTTTAACGAGCACGAACGCATTGGAGACTTGGTGAGCATTCTATCGCAGGTTTGTTTATGGATTAAGCTCCTAACAAAAGTTCGTTACATTCGTTTAAAATCATTAACGTAATTTTGTGAAACTAATAATCTAAGTGATAAATTCGTGGAATATTTAAGTAAATTATAAAACCGTTTTGATATCTAAACATACAAAATTACTAAGAAAAACAAAAATAGATGACTTTTTTAAGGTTAATTACGTTCTGTGTGAGAAATATAATTTTGACGATCCCATTTAGAACGAAGAACATAAAGACAAATACATGAGAGTGAATTTTCTTGTAATTTAAAATAAATATTCTACATGTGGCATGGAAAGTTTTCCCTTTTTTTTGCCAGATAGCGGGCTGCTTTTTGGTTAGTTTTTACTACACAGTTACTCTTACTATATTTCGCGAATGGACCATACGCCAATAGCCTATTCAGCAAAGAATGTTAGCGTAAAAAAAAATGTTAAAAATTCTAAATTTCACTTTTAATCGTAGAATCTAAAACAAGTCAACATTTTATTGTACAAAGCCTCTTCTGTACGTAGTATACTTTTTTGTTGTTGTGGTGTTCGATAATCACGGTATACAAATTTAGGCTTGCGAGTCGACAACTCGGATGTAGCGAGCACCCGGTTTAACGAGCACATTTGTCCGGTCCCTTGAATCTCGTTATAAGCAAGTCTCACTGTATCTACAAAGTAAAAACTAAAGCTCTGACTGTTGCTAAATGTATAAAATAGTTGAAAATAGTGAGCGAGTTCTGCAGATAAGGGAACACGCTAGTGTTGTGCCGTATCTTCTATGACTATAAAGACCATTTCTATAAGCAGCTATGAGATAACCAACAAAGTCTGGCATTGTTTCAACTAATAAACGACAGCAAAAAGGTCGGAATATATAAACTTTTTTTTGTATATTGTAATTAAAATCTCTGCGTGTTTTAACACACACACAAATAAAAATTTTTAAATTTCCGGGAAAACTATAAGGAAAATATGAACTGAAGACTACAAGTGTTAAGCGGTGATATAATGTGGAGATAAAACATGATTTACATACAGTATTGAGAATTCAAAAATCTATTTCTTTTATACGCACCGTTTCAGTGCGATTTAATAGAAAGTTTTCATACACCTAGCCAACCGTTGTGTGTGTGAGTATGACTTGTGTTTTACGTGCGCGCACCAACGACCAGTTGTGCAAAACGACCGCGCGCCTTTGGGTGGAGGTTACGGAGAGGAGAGACGATAATTAACAACAATTACACAACCGAACCCGTGACGTCATCAACAGTACTTCCTTCACACGACCTTGGCGGGTACGAAGCAAACGGCAGCGCAATCTAGCGATGCCTTCCCGTACTACTGTACTTGCAGCAGTATCATTATCTTCAAGAAACCACGTGTTTTATACAACTTTCAGCTAGCAAAGGGGGGGGGGGATTAATTTTTTTAAATGTATTTGTATATTTTATATATCACTGTTGTTTATGCAAAGCGTATATATGATCAGCGTATGCCAAAGAAAATTCTGAGTGCGCAGAACTATAAAAGCAGAAAGAGGAGCCCGACCCAGGATAAGATTAATCCGACCTGGCTAGGGATGAATTCTTTCATAGTTCCAGAATATTTGTTGTAGCATGTTAGCTGAAGTATCATTTACGAGAAAACACTCTGGGCCACAACGTTTCTTTTCATAAGAAGCAAAAAAAAAAGTCACAAAAAAAATTCATAACAATGAATTTCGACATTTTTCACACAATTTTCTGTTTAAAATAATGAAATGTCACATTATTTCCTTTCGTATAGTATGTGCCATTATTGTTATGTTAATAACCGTTTCACCAACAACCGTTTGGAGCCTGTTAATAAAACTAACGTTAACACGACTATACTACTGTGGTAAGTGTTGATTTTGCTTCAGACAGGCTGAAATATTAAAATATCTTGTAAACTAGCTGTAGGGTAACGTTCCTGGTTTCATAATTTTCTATTCCTTTACTGCATTTGTATATTTTATATGTTTTATTCCTGTTATCGTTGATACTTCCGTATAACCTCAATTCTTCACGAATTTTTGAAAGCCTATAGCGTTCTATAGGAGGCGAGATATGGACACTAATAAAAAAGGAACAAAAAACACTATGAAGATTTGAAAGAATGACCATAACACGTGTTTATGACCCGGTTAAAGATGACGAATGGAGAATAAGAAATAACCAGGAGATAGATGAGCTATTGAATCAAGAAGACATTGTCAGTCACAAAGGATCAACGAATAGAATGGTTAGGTCACCTAGAGCGAATGCCAAAGAGAATTCTGAGGGTGCAGATCTGTAAAAGCAGAACGAGGGCCGACCTAGGATAAGATGATTGATGTGCCAGACGATCTCAGACGAATGGATGTGTGGGGTTACACTGAGATGGAAATGGACAGGAGAGTTTGGAGAAACCAGGGTTGTTGGAAGGTAGTGCTGGACGTTAGAGCTCACATTGGACTGTAGTGCTGAAGAAGATGGCGTTCTATAAATTTTGACTCACTCCAATAGTCAAAACCTATTTCTGCTTATCTGTGACATTTGTTTTTCATCTTCATTTGGATAACTTTTAAATACTAAATTATATACGCGTAAAAATTTTCTCTTTTCTTGTTGTCACAATAGTTTATATTTAAATACGTATACGCAACAATTGAAAATAAAATAAATTATTTAATGGCAGAATGTAAAACACTCAGATATGCAAACAATGCAATATGAAAATCTCCACTATAAAAACAAAGGTAATGGCATTTCGAGGCAAGGTACCAATAAGAACACAATGAATGACTAGCGATCGAATTCTAGAACAGATGGACCACTTTAATTATATTTGCGAAATGATAGTTGCTATGATGGAACACTGATGTTAAGTTTGGCAAGTTCCAGACGATCTAAAGCACGCTCAACCGTATTTTTAGTAAGAAGGTACGTCGAGATACAAAATCAAAGTTTTACAAAGTTATGGCGGCGGTGTCTGTGCTGTCCTATGGCTGTGAATTATGGACGACGACCAAGAATCAAGACAGTAAAATACAAGCCTCGGAAATGGCGTTCTTAAGAGGAATTAAAAGCTATTATCAACTCGACCGTATAAAGAATGAGGCCATAAAAGAAGAGTTATAAGTTTTAACTTGAATGAAAAATTAAAAGATTACAAACAACGGCGGAATGAACACTTAGAAAGAATGTCAGAATGCAGACTGGCCAAACTCGTCTGGAAATACAAACCTATAGGACAGGTCGGTGTGTGGGTGGACCCAGAAAGAGATGGCTGGAGGATTTTTGAAGGCGGAACAGTCTGTACCTTGCCTATGCCGCAGGGGTGACCATCCCCCCCCAAAGGCTATGGCGCATGCCCGCCCCCAAATTCAGTTATCCCCTAGTTTTTTATTTATTTGCCCTCCTTTTATCATCAAAAATTCTGTAAAAACATGCCCCCCCCCCAAAGTTAGATGGCGCACTTTGCGCCATGCACCCCCCTTCTGGGCACCACTGCTATGCCGTGATGTGGAGATCATCATGATGATGATGAACTTAAAACATATAAATCATATTTTCGATCTATATGATTAGGAACCAAACAAATAGGACCAAGTAAGTTACATTTTTATTTATGTTACACGAACGACTACTCCAGGGAGAACAACGCAGCCTACACATGACACCACACGCAATTTTAAGGCTAGCTCTCGTTTTAACGGCCCGTTAGTTATCTATCTGGCCAAATATGTTAAGTGGACCGACGATTTTAACGGGCGTCAAATTCTTATCGTAGGTCGGTGAAACTGGACATAAGTTACCAAACAATTTGGTTGGTAACACTGTATCAATTTGGAATTCCCACCCTTGATGGATACAATAGTCTACAGTGCAGACCTGAACTAACGGCCAAGGTGGAAAAAAAAAATTAAGTGTTTAGGGGGGGGAGAGAGAGAGAGAGAGAGAGAGAGAGAGAGAGAGAGAGAGAGAGAGAGAGAGAGAGAGAGAGAGAGAGAGAGTCAAGGTATGCAATTACGAGAACAATGCTACACCCGCGTATAATCTGCATAGCGTGAACAAGGATATTCAGTTTATTGCAAAATAGTTATAGGAACTCAGATACTTTTTTTTAATGTCTTTTACCGAAGAAGATGAAGATATTTTAGGACAGACAGATAATTCAGAACAAAAAATACAAGCCAATCGTCACGTTTGCCAATGCAAGTTATCGAAATTAGTCGCCAAGATGAGAAAAATGTTTCGATTTGCCCAAAAGTAAACTGCACCCATTCAACGTATTATAATTAATTAGTATTATAAAGGTTTCTTGAATTTGTTTATATGGATAATGTATTCACCTCGAACCGTTTATAAAGGCACAGTCGAACGTTCTCAGTGCTGGACACAACCCCGTTGCGTTGGTTGCCAGCAAAGAGAGTTTCAGTTGTTCTAACGCTAAACAAAGGCCCAAGGTAAACTACAATAATTTATGTGTCCGTGGGCGCGAGCACGGACTCGCCTTTGCTCCTCCGTAAATACTGTACAACTTAGCGCCACCCTCTGCTGAAACCCAGATCCGTCTCGCGTTTGCCCTTAGTTTGAACGTCGTATACACGAGACGCGATAAACATTATTGGCCAAGTTATAATTTTATAGGAAATTAACGTTAAATTTAGGCATTAACGTTTACAACTAATTTAAATTAGTGTGGTATATAACAAAAATCGCCGGACCCCCCCCCCCCCAATGCCTGAACTGGGCCTATAAAAGTCGCTACACCTAAATATAAATGTTTGTCGCTAATGGGACCTTCAAATTCTCTAGAGATTAGCGACTTTTCCCCTAAACTGGCATCACTGGGCATAATCACTGGTATATTTTTTATTCGGTTTAATAAAAATAGCAAAAATATGTATTTTGTGATATTCAAAGATTTCGCAGTTGTTCTTGTGACGGCGCACAGGCATTGTGCAGACAGGTGTGGCACAGCCTGCTTACACACACAACTGCCAAACAAGGTTAGCCCTACTTACACTGTACCGTACTGAGTGCAGATAACACTTGCCTCGGCCGACAAGACTATATACCATACGCGTACAGTCTATTATACAAGGCATAAAAAAACATAGTTGAATTTATAAAATTCCAACGTTCATATCTCTGTGAGTTTTCATTATACAGCAGAACTTGCTTACAACCAGCTTTAAGGGACCGTACAAATGTGCTCGTTAAAACCGGGTGCTCTGTACATCCGAGGTGTCGACTCGCAAGCCGAAATTTTTAGACCGTGATTATCGAGCACACAGGAAAAAAGTTTACTATAGAAGAAGCCTTCCAAATAAAGTTTTGACATGTTTCACATCCTACGCTTAAAAGTTAAATTTAAACCGTGAGTCTTAACAACAATAATAAACGTATGAAGCATATGTCGCGGCGGGTAACAAAACCGTGACCACCATACTAAAAGCTGTTCGACTGTGCCGAGCGCAACGTGTTTTGTAATTCGCCGTCCAAACGTAAGTTCTGGATCCGCGACCCACACAGTAGTGGTGAACCAGGTAATCCTATTTACCGTACATACGATCACATTATTCTAATGCACGCGGCGGTATCTATGGCAACGCCACACTGGATATCGTCAACCGTAAAGAAATCACTAACTCACACTTAATCGAATATACTGAGAACTAATTTAATGTAACTGTTTAAAATCACTGCTACGTATGTAATAGGGTTATGATTAATTTATGGTAAAAAAAACCAGTACCTTCCGGTGTCTTAGAGTGAAACAACTCTGCCAGACATCAAGTCGACGAAAACAATACAACTCGCCACGCCATCTGTCAGAGAAACGACGAACTGTGCATCTAATTCCGTTTGCTTGAAACGATTCTTTACACGATCATTACGTAATTCAGTATCAATGAACTGTCGCCATTTATTTTATGTGAGCCCAGTAATCGCCATGTGATATAACTGGCAGGCGCGCGGGAGCGTTCTGCAAGTAAATTGCTCCACGATGAAATTTTTCGTTCCGATTTGAATCGCTTCCTCGGCATAAAAATCCACAAAGTAAGAAAATCAACACACGTTATGCAATGAACCCGCGGCTTTCTCTGCACTGCCTTCCGTATTCCGTGTATCTGCGCTTTCCCCGCCGTATAAGGGCGTACCTACGATGTCGGTGCCAATTCGGTTTGATTTCCTTGGATTCACACACCTTGTTACAACACAGTCAAGTAACGTTATTTGCAAATAGTATTTCAATATGTATTATGGTCTATAAATAATAATTCTTTACAAATATTAATCTTACATCAGGTTATCTATATATAGGCTATAAAACTCAAAGTCTGAGGATTTATGGGTACTGAATACAAATCCACACCGTTCCACCGATTGCCACCAAATATTGCATATGTAACCTTTGACACAAGGCGCAAAATACTGTCTAACTTGGAATTTGATATTTTGCCCCTGTTCGCACGATTTAATTATGCCTTTTCGTTGACGCGTATAAAGATGTCAGCAACACCTTGGAGACCAGAACAAGTAAATAAACAAATGATATTTAGCGGCATCGCAACTGTAAATTTATACGTTCCTGCAGTTTTTAATGTTTTTACTATGCGATTGTATCGACATGTTTTGTATACAGATACGTCTATATATTTTGTAATTGTCTTAAACGATTATAAAATTTATGTTTATACGTATTTCTGATGATGCAATAAATAACTAATGAAATATATTAAATACTACTACTAAAGATGTCAACGACGACACCATGGAGACCTGAATTAATTAATTACCATAGTAACAAGTAAATAACAAAAGCTATTTAGCGGCATCGGAACTGTACATTTATCCATTCCTGCAGTACATTTTCGATGTTTTATATAATATGCGGTTGTATACGTATATTGCGATGTGGAAAAGAAGTGTACTAATTGTAAATTGTCCTATTACTTAATGCAAAGCGAAAATACGTGTTGTTTTCATTTGTGAGGTTAGGTAACAATGGTTTTTGATTTTTAGTTTACTGGTAAAATAAATAAAAGCCATGGTTGAGGAAAACATAACGTTTAATGTGTAACACAGTAACACGCAAAATAAAGAAATTAGCGTTTTTGATTTAACAGGCACTTGATATCTCCAAAGGCTTTATAAACTAGTACTTTTAAATCTCCAAAGGCTGTTGCATCAACATAATAATTTAGTACAAGTTAAAACAGTACAAGTGTTGAAAACAGCTTTGGACAGAATTTGACGAATGAGTAAAAATTGTTATACGAGCTGGCAGACGCCATATAGACATAGACAATAAAAATTAGATTAAAATACTTATTAAAAGTCAAATATTCGCGTGTGAAGCTGCGGGTAACAGCTAGAATTTTATAAATCTGAATATGACAGTGCGAAAAAAAGAAAATTGTCTAAAAGCTGTAATAAGATACAAATAAATTACTCCAATGATTACAGACAAAAAACAGGGTGCTGATCACTACTGTAAAAAAATATCGGTATGGAGAACCATACATGACTTCTATGTTCTAAGATTTACATTTAAAAATGCGTCTTTCACGGTTTCCATTAATGCGCTATCTATAGCAATAGGGCAGGACTCCCGCTGCGGACTCTGTGGGTATCGCTCCCCCATACTGTTTGTTGTTGCCCTCCCCCCCACAACAAAACACTAACTAGTTGCTATTTATTTAACGGTAGTCGAGACCGGTTAATCCGTACGCCTACTAATTGGGAAACAAGCGCAGTATCTGATTGGATTTTTTAATGTAAAATGTATTTTATTATTTACAGTACAGTAAAACAACATAAAAACAATTATATACAGGATGATTCAAAACTGAACGGCAATCTCTCGGGATCTGATTATATAGCTAAAAATAAGAAAAAAAGTCCATATAACCATAGGTCCGAAAACGGTTCGTTAGCGAGTTACGGCACGCGAACCAGTTCACCCAGGCTTCCACGGTAAAATGACGCCATAGTGAAATTCTTGGGGTGTAAAGTGAAGAGTAAATTTCGTAGTTTCTTATGTTTTTTATCTGAAAAATTGAATAAATGAGGTCCCAGAGCTCTATCTCAATTAGTTTCTAAGAAAAACGGTGTAAAACAAAAAATTGGGAGTCGAAAAACACACATTTTTAGATTTGGGATAAAGTAACTTCGTTAATTTGCCAATAAACAAATAAAAATTTCTAACTAACTTTGCAGAGAATTTAATTACGAGAAAACTGATGTGTACAAAGTATATTAAAAATACATACAAATTTCAGAAATTTTACTTAAATTAAAAACAAAACAGACCAAAATGCGCCAGAAAAATGTTACAATTTAAAAGAAATTGCATTGTAAACTTTCGAAATACCCACACTTGGGGCAGAAGAAAAGCATTATATACGTCATCACGGTCGGAGTCAATATTACTGAAAATATCATAAACCTAGCCGTTAGGCCGCCGTCGATTGCTTGTGTTTCGGCCACACGTCCGGAGCCCGTCCTCAGTACAAAAACGTTCGAAACAGGCCGAACGTAATTTGCAGCTAATGGGTGGGGAGCTGAAGCCCCTGCATGGTAGCAGCGCCCGGAGTGACTCCTCCGATGACTGCTAAAATCAAACTCTCTCAAGGGCTAGGGTAATCAAGGTCTTGGGTTGGGATTGTGTGCTCCTTTTTGTCTGGGTAGGGGAGAGGATCTCAGCAAGTGAGGTGCTCAGCCTAGCCAAAGTTTGGTTTGTCATGTGGCCTGAAGTCGGAGGTGACGCGTCCGAGTAACAGCGGAGATACCTCCCGGTACATTTGACGACCGGTTGGCGAAACCAATGACAGAAACACAGAAGTTATATATGAAACCTCGGTTTCGGTGTATGGAGGTACTGCGCCATTGTCCTTGGAGGAGGGTGGGGAGGCTGCTTGCTATATATATGACTGGCGGTATTTACATAAGGCAAGACGTAGGGTACGATACGTTACATAACTAGGAGGAAACCATAGTAGTGACCTCGATCGCGTCCACACATTAGCATGCGCGCGCTCGCCGTGACAGCACGTTAACCTGCACGACACCACACCACACCACACCACAATTAACACCACGTCCCTTTATCTAAAAATACGACACCAAATTGAAGCGCTAACCAGAATGCCGCCGACCGCCTCAGGTTATGTAACTGCCGCCTGTCATGGGACGCGTGATAAAATTAAAAACGTCAACTAGAAAACAAAATTAGGTTTATTTTATGCAAAATCGTTTGGACTTCGCAAACGTAATAAGTCTCCGTCTGTCAAGTCCTCTCGAGTAATTACGGGGGGAGGGGTGAATATATATCCCCAAGACATATTAACAATTTCAACAAAGTCCCATACTCACTTTCAACATAAGCGTTATAAATAATTGTAGAAATAAAATGAATTCCAATATTAATAAAATAGTGCCCCCTCAGAAAACAGGTTGCAGATTGGTATCGAATATGCAATGACTGCCGCATCGCCAAACAACTATGGAACTATAAGCCGAAAGGATGGAGAAGTGTGGGGCGTCCGAAAAAGCGCTGGAGTGACCAGCTCTAGAATTTACCTTTCTCAGACCGGAACAAACCATCCTTGGTTTAATCATTGCAGACGATGATGATGATAAAATAGTGTTTTCTTAATAATGGAATTCAGTCAACATTATTTAATAATTAACGTATCTACTTACAACCTTAACAAAAGTTACCCACGCGCCACAAAACATGCTTTTTTTTCGCACAAACACGCTTCCCCTTATTGACTTGTCTGTCACGACTGCTCCAGTCTAATATCACTATAGTGTGAACCGTCGTCTTTGCAGGGGTAGACTAGAAGTTTCATGACCATAATTCGAAAAAAATATCGGAATATTAACAACAAACTACTTATTTGGTGCCAATAACGTAGTACGCATATAAAAAATTACCCCTCCCCCTTCAACTGCCCTTTTCATTTATAAATATTTCATCTACCTTTCTACAGTGGATTATTATGACCTTCTTTTCAGGATAATTTATTTATCAAAATTAAATACTTTACTGTTGTTAAAACATAAAACGTTGCAGGTAAACTACCCCTTCCCCTTCACCGATCTTCACCAAAACCAATAGCCCTTGAGTCCTCTACAACTCAGGCACATATGCAAAACATTATGTAGTTCTATTTGCGTTTGCGGTAGTTATCATAGAAAAAATTCTACACACAGACACTTTTAGGAAAATGACTTTTCCTCATGTTTTGAGGGTAGTACAATCAGAATCAGCCCTTATCTCGTACACGATATTTTTAGATCACCATACTTCCATTTCCTTACGGAACATGGAAATAATAAATTGATTACGTTTTCCGCGTACTCTAACACAAACCGATCTAATGCCTGTAGCAGAAGTATTAATGCACTCACACTGCGCAATAAGAATTTAATACAAAAGAAGTTTACTCAAAGTACAGACTGCGTGTAGTTTGCATTTAAGAGACACAGAACCGTATTTGGGTAGTGGAGGCTTCATTTAAAAGGCTAACTAAGCAAGCTGCTGCTACATCCATTACAATTACAGCGAACGCGTTGGAATTTGGCAACGACCTACCAAGGCCGGTTACAACCTACACGCGCGCGCACGCGTGCACTTAGAGGACGACAGACCCCAATAACCTCTCCGCGTTAATTCTGCTCCCATAGAAGGCAATATCCATTAACTAACCGGTCGCAGCACTGAACAAACACAACACGTACATACGTGTACACTTCGCGCGCCATTTGTCTCGTTTGCTGTACAACGCATTTATTTACAACTAACTCTTGTACACACTGCACGTGCAGCTGTTACACGCAACTCAAAAAAAACCAAACGATGTTTGTTGATAGTAGAAACGTGACGGTAAAAATTGAACACTGACCTTGAGGTGCGCTAACACCTCGCTTTGAGGCTAACAAAATTTTCAGTCAGTTTGCACACAGTTTTGTACAGTGTTTCATAGTGTGAACGTCGGCTGCAACCAGGCTGGCGAGAACAGTGGAAGCACGTGTGTGACAGAGAGGGAGATAATATGGAAGTGAGACAGTGAACTGTTATAGCGTCGTCTCCCCTCTGTTTTCTCTAGATCAGTGGTTCCCAAACTTTTCAGTCCGCGGACCCCCGCCAAAAAATTAAAAATTTCACGAACCCCGTCCGAGTTATGAAATAAAACAAACAGTAAATATGATACAAACTCTATATATAGAATATATAAATTAAAATGTATTAAAACAAAAATTATCTTAAATTGGAAAATTATAATATTAAACATAGTTTAATGTGAACAATGAAGCTGCTTTTGAACAATTAGCTCTGCAATATTAGGTTTAATGTATGATAATTTCAGTATTACGTCGCTCTCGACATCAAGTTTATTTCTTAACTTTGGTAACCTCGGCTCTATCTTTCTACCCAAGCGTGTCGAAATCCAGCTACTTAGACGTCAAACCAGCTACATGAAAAAACGTTACGGCTAGATACAGTACTTAAACGTAGACTAACCCTTCGGTAGCAACATATGCCTGCCAGGCATGTATGGTTTACCTTTTTGCTGCTAGAAGCCTCCTGCGTGCTGCTGGGCAAGTCCCCCTCCTAGAATTCCTCAATCAGTTGTTGTGTGTGACAGCGAAAGTGTCGTCATCTCGTAGCTCTCCTCCGTTGACCGTAAGTTACCTCTTTCTAAAAGTTACCCTGCCTGTCAGGCATGTATTCCTCTAAATGTACGTCTGATTTCATGCCTTCCACGCATATGATCCTCTAACCGTACGTAGTTTTGCATGCTTATTAGGCATATGTTCCTTATAGGGGGGGGTCAGGCAGATGTTCCACTGGGAGGTGTATAGTACCAAACATATACCAAGTCTGCAAAAAAATACATATCAATGTGAAATTATTAAAATGAAGTAAATTGGAAAAGAAGAAATGGTATATTTTATTCTCTAAAGTAGTTATTTTGGCATTTTTATGAAAATATGAGTACCTGCCTAGGAGGCAGGGTGTTCCTCATAATGTATGTATTGTATATGCCTGTGGGGTAGGGTGTTCCTTTAAGTGCAAAATTAAAACATGTTCCTACCGAAGGGCTAAAACAGCGCGATCAGTTCTGCGTTGATGCGGCGCTCTAGTCAGTTCGGCTGACAAACAGATCTGCTACGCGATATGATTTGAAGACCTTATTAAAGCCATTAGTTTGAAATTACTTCTACAATTACAATTAGTTTGGACAAAAAAAATGCTGGAATCTTCTACTAATTGTTTTAAGAATTTAAAATTTAGATTTTAGACTACACAAAATCGGAGAAAATTATGATATATTCTATTTTTTCTTAAAAGTGTCCGCAGACCCCACTTTGGGAACCACTGATCTAGATAACTTAGGTCTGCTTGTAAGTGCGGCTAATTAATAGGCTACATTAGGCCGACGCAGCTGACTGTTCACGGATGACTGTCGGGACCTACAATATCTTTCTACTTCAAATAATATGCTTTTCTGCAGCCGAGGGAGAGGGAGAGGGGGAGGAAGAGAGAGAGTGAGAGAGAGAGAGAGAGAGAGAGAGAGAGAGAGAGAGAGAGAGAGAGAGAGAGAGAGAGAGAGAGAGAGAGAGAGAGAGAGAGAGAGAGAGAGAGAGAGAGATGATAGGGTTTTCAGGATGTTGTCTAGGTGCGCCGATGGTCAATACAATATGGGGATTATCCCAATTAGGAGGATCGAGGTGCACCGGCGGTCAGCTCAAGGAGTAGGGTCGAGGAGCGCCGATTCACTGCGAATAATTTTAATTTACTTTTGAATAATATGGACGGATTTTAATAAATGGTTGGGCTTTTGAAGTCCATGAAAATAAGAAAAATAGTACAATGTATTCGAATACAATACTTTTACTTTTTTACACTTTTATTAATTTTAGTTTATATAAATGGTTACGTCACCTAGAGCGGACGGATGATCAGCGTACGCCAAAGAAAATCTTGAGGACGAAATTCTATAAAACAGAAACAGAGGCCAACCTAGGATAATATGTTGGACGATGTGCTAGAAGACAGACAGAAGAATGGATGTAAGGGGTTACACTGAGATGACAATGGACAGGAGATTTTGGAGAACATTCGTGTTGGAAGTCGGAGCTCACGTACGGCTTTAGTGCAGAAGAAGCAGTGGTGAAATACACTCCCCCCTTCCCCACCCCAACAGTACATGTACCATCGGAAATCCAGTACAGTAGTTACGAGCCATTAACTGAGGCCAGTATACACGTTAATCCACTTACACAATGAGAGTGTATTAGCGCCAGCATGAGGCTTACTTTGCACAGTGAAAAAAAGGAAACCTTGAGTGGAAAACTACTGCTTGTCAATACGCTTACGTTTTAAAGTCAATTAACTTGATCTTAATAAAGTTAGTACACATTACAAGCGGCGAAGGCTGCAGTGGCTCGGCCGCCTAACGAGATGATGACGTCACCGTAACTACCTACTACAAGCACGCGCGCGCCCGCACCGGCAAATTTTACGCAAAATCAACACACGCTCTTAAAAACATTAGCGACAATATAATTTACCAAACCTCCTGCCAACTGTCCCAAGGTTTTCTCACGACGAATTGCAAGTAGTTTTTTATTACGAAACGAGTGCGTTTAGCAAAATTATATCAAGAACAATAGCGTCAACTACGGTAGGCGAGCAAGGCGATCAATCCTCGCCAGAGCTATCGAACATTTCCCTTAACGTACGCCTATTTCTAAGCCAGTCGCGTGTGTTGAAAAAACTTATGGGCATAATTGTATAAACAATTATATGGGAAGGATTTTGAATTCCCTTATTTATCCTGAGGGAAATGGAGAGTCCAACCTTCATGTCCTGCTAGTCTAACCCCCTCACAAAAACTAAACCCTCCCTCGTCGGAGCTAGACCCCCCCCTTCGCACACAAGACAGTCTCATCTCTTTTTTAGCATGCATGTTTTCAATGGTCTCCAAAGTCACTTGTGTGAACAGATAAACTAACCTTTTCAAGCGGCCTTGTGATTTCTTGTTTATAGCTGATAACGCGTTTCAAACTATATGCTTCATCATCAGATCTTTAAAAATATCTCTCATACGGGGATGTCACCGGTTAAAATTCCAGTAGTGTCTGTAGCCTACTGTACAAGTTAGTAGGTGCTCCCTGCCTTTATTTGGGCTAACGGCCGGATCCAAACGCAGCAAGAGTAGGAAGTCGAAGATCTCTTAGAATTGAAACATATCGTTTGAGATCCGATAAAGAACGGACGGTTTTGGATTGAAATTTTTCCAACTTACAGTTTTCGTACGTCGACAAGAGCGACCACGAACCGGCGAATAGCGGGCGCACCTACTAACGCGTACAGTGCAGATTCAATTGAAATTTTAACCGGTGACATCCCCGTATGAGAGACATTTTTAAAGATCTGACGACGAAGTACGAAACGCGTCATGAACTGTAGACAAGAAGTCACACAAGGCGAATTGGAAAAGCTAATTTATCTACTTATACAATTGATTTGGATACCACTGAAATCATGCATGATAAGAAAGATATGAGTCTCGCTGCTGGGGGAGGCAGACGAGACTACCGTGAAGGCTGGGCTCTCCATTTCTCTCGGGACAAATAAGAAAATTCAAGATCCTTAGCATATAATTATTTATACAATTATCTATACACAGGCAACTGGCTGTCATTATGGAATTGGACTGCAAGCTCTAGAGACATTGATCGCTTCTTTGTGGTTACGCCACTGTTCTTGATATAATTTTACTAAAAGCACTCGGTTGATTAAAAAATAAACCCTTGGGACAGTTGGCAGGAGATTTGAGAGACGTTTAAAGAGCTGACGATGAAGCACATCCTTTGAAACGGTCATAATCTATAAACACGAAGTCACAAGCCCCCCCCCCCCCCCACCTCTCCAAGGAGTAGCTCATAGTTGTCCACCGCTTCGATTCTTTCCGTAACTCTGTTTATTACCAAGTTATGATAATCAGTAATAATATCTTGCCAGGATCAGGAACAGAACCAAAGCTTCGTGCTGCGTTCTACTCACTACAAAACGAACGCCCGCGCCGCCCAGTAGTATCCATAGCAACAATATTGTAATATTATCAGACAAACATCGTTGGACGTAATTGTTCACACAGTGAGCAGTGTACATGAATTCTTAATAATTTTCTTCTTGCAAATTGAGTTTATTTCCTCCTCAAATTACGCGAAACAACTCGTTTCCGCCGCACAAACATATCAAAAGGTTAATTACAACAACCAACGCTAAACACGACAACAACTACAACAAACAAATACACGCAGCGATAGTATTATTATAAGACTATTCACAAGGACGTCCTGGCGAAACAACAAACGCTTATTTATCCGTCTAATTTACTGCTACTGTGGACGGGACGCGTTCTGTCGAAGGCGATGTTGTGTTTATATTCCCCCGATTTGGCGATACAGCCGGCGTGCGCGCGCGCGCGTGTGTGTGTGGCGCGTCACCTTGGCGAAGAAGACATACTAATGCGGACTGGTAAAGCATGAAGGTGGACGCGGTGACGTCACAGAACAGACCAGTCTGCGCGCTGAATAATAAACGTCGTCTCACTCTCTCTCGAAATGATCGGAACCCTGGATAACGATACGATCCAGCACACAATACAATAATGAAGGCATCGTAAGTACGCCGCGTCCTTATTGGGAGAACAATGGAGAAGGGAATAAACCAACGCTATTCATTGATATGACACGGTGCTGCACACAAGTGCACAGTAGAGGTGTGCTAAATTAGTATTTGAAAATAACGGGTACGAACGAAACCGTTCCAAAAATACCTGTGTTATTATATACTTATAATATATATATATATATATATATATATAATACGAAACTCAGGCAATGAAATTTTGAGTGCACGTAACAGCACAACAAATAATGTCAAAAACATTCTCGTGAGACGTGCAGTGAAGTTAAAATCATCTCCGAACTCACATTAAGAAAAAGTACTATATGGCCTATCAGCCATTCTGTAGGTTACAACACAATATAATTAGCTTTTTCAAAATTTACCAAGTTCGTGACTAGTATAATATATAATTTGTTATTATAATCTGTATTATATATCTGCATAACACACACGAATAAATGTAACATCTGTATGAATTTCTTTCACTTAATAAAAACAGCTTCGTCTCTTTGGCACAGAGATATTCATTCTGAACCTCGCTGTTTTGCTTCGTTTCGTGGCAGGCGACATCTAGAACACCCACCTAACACTTCGTGGTCCCCCCGGCGCGAACTCTATAATAAGAAGCGCACAATAGCGGACAACGGACCCTTCGTCTGCACAATTCTCACGATGGCTGAGAAACAGTATCCATCATCATCAACATCTTCACTCTCCTGTCATTGTTTAGATGAGTAGTACGCGTATAATGACACGGAAGAGGAGTGTCTTCCGAATGTAGGGAAGAGTAGGAAATCTAGGAGCGGACATCTCGTCCTGTCTGCACGATCTACGCTACAAGACTTACTCTGAAAGATATTGGTGACATCTATAGAGAACATTCGCTTTACAGTTACAGAACATACTCGTATTAGCCACAAGCGCCATAATCGCCTTGCTAAACATTGACCAATTGGATCAGCCGATAAATTATGCGCTGCCAATTATGACCTTGCTTTGTTTTTAAATTATGGCAGTGGTTCCCACAGTGGGGTTCTCGGACACTTTCAAGAAAAAATAGAATATACCGTAATTTTCTCCGATTTTTTTATTCTCTAAAATCTAAGCGTTAGAATCTTAAACAATCTGTAAAAAGATTACAGTATTTTTTTTTACTGAGGGAGGAAGTAAAGCTCTTTTTATTTGATTCCAACTTCGACCTTAAAGACAGGTTCCATGACTTTAACTGAATTTTGAAGCTATCAAGCCTTGCTGATATCTTGAGTCATCTGAATGGACTCGCTTTAAGCCTGCACGGATCTAGCATCAGTTTCCAGGTTCGAGATAAAACCGAGGGATGATAAAAAAAAATTGAAGCTGTGGAATCAAAGATTAAACTCCGAAATCTTCGAACAATTCCCTTCCATGGCAGATTTCGTCCACATGTCTGGAGAAAATTTTCCAAAGGAGATCCTTAACGTTATTAAGTCACATTTGGAGCATCTGCACTTGCAGCTAAGGGAATATTTTCCAGTGACGGATCTTAGTGACATGTAAATCCATTTGGTGATGGGCTGTCAACTAACCCTCTCTCTCACACTATAGGAAGAAGATTAATTGGGAAAACTTTCAAGTGACAGTTCACTAAAATTAGTTTTCGCAATTACAGCTAGCTGACTTCTGTTTATATGTAATGACTGGCTATCCTTCCTGAAATCGCAAAAAAAGCTCTGAAGTGTTGAATTGTGTTTGCCTCTACTTATTTGTGTGAAACCGCATTTTCCCAGCTCACGTACTTAAAGTCAAAGTTAAGAAATAAACTTGATGTCGAGAGTGACTTAATACTGAAATTATTATCAGACATTAAACTTAATATTGCAGAGAAAGTTGATCGAAAGCAGTTTCATTGTTCACATTAAACTACCGGTATATTATAATTTTGAAAATTAAGAGATTTTGTATCATATTTACTGTTAGTTTTATTTCAGAATTCGGACGGGGTCCGTGAAATTTTTAATTTTTTTTGGGGGGGGGGGGGGTTCGCGGACTGAAAACTTTGGGAACCACTGAATTATGGTGTTTTTGGTCCAACAGACGTGCGTCGTAGCGTGTCCAATACTTAGTTCTCTCAATGAATACTAAACAGCGATCATTCTAATAAAACGCAGCGTTTTATGCTGAATATAATTAAAACTCGATCAATGAGATGGAATGCTGAACAGCAAACTGCGCGTTAAAGAAAGGGAGTCCCTGTTGTCGTCAATTATCACGTCACGTCAAACTCACGGTGCCAAAGACGACTACAAGTAGGAAGTTGTAGTAACATTCTAGACACGATCGTCCACTTACTGCTGCCTCGCGCCAGATATGACATTTAATAAATGTCACGCACACATACAAAACAGGAAAAGGTGAATCTGTTCATATAATAAGACAAACACATATACACAGTTGGATATTGGTAAACGAAGAACCTTGCTTTTTAATACACAGATTAGTTTACCGATTTCATCATCCAATTCATTCGCACGAGACAATACGACGCAATCATCATCATCATCATCATCATCCCCACCAGATGCTAGTCTGTGTATATGTTACCGGCAAAAAGTACAAAATCTGGCATTTTATAGAATGCCTAGGAATTTCATACAATGGCTGAATCCAGCCGGCAAGTATGAAAGAAAACACATTTCATACATTGCCTAGGCATTGTATAGAATGCCTACCGTCTTCTAGGTAGTGTACAGAAGACAATGTGTGCTCTATGGTTTCATGTTCTGAAAAGTGTGTAGAGTGCTGCAGAGATATGCATAGTACGTGTGGGCGTTTTTTTAACACTAGTGGCAATAGTGGAGATAAGTGTGACGATGGCAAGAAGCTGTGTGCTCTGCTTCAAAGCAAAAAATGGAACTGAAGAATGAAAAGGTCAAAATCATTTCTAGAACTTCAGACAAAGAAGATGAAATCTGATTCTGACAAAAAATTTCCTTCAGCTCCTGTGGGCGCGTCTGTTCGTGTTCCACTTCCTGCAGTATACTAGGGGCGGGGAGATCTTCGAAACATCCTAGCAATCGTCGTGAGTGTGACAGATGGCGGATTTTACAAACTGGGAACCACTAACGGATTGTTAAAGCAGCTGTACACAAGATCGCAGTTCACTGTATGCCCAAGACCATTAATGGGGGTTGAAGATGTTCCTGAACAAGAAACCGCACTTCGTTCTGCTGCTACTGCCCCAATCATCAGGATCCGGACAAGGGTTCTTAAAATGTGCGTGAAAGACTAAATGTCAAAAAAATGTAATTGTGTAAAAAAAATGAAAGAAAGTGTATTTCAAAATGTCACAGCTCTCTGTCTTCTTGTAATAATTAGAGTATTTCCATACATTTAGAATTAATAAACACCAATAATATTTAATGTATTTTTTTAACCAGACTGGTTAAAAAAGTTCTTATACAGTATAATTTTAATAAAATAGTATATGACCATAATTAAGTAGAGAATAGATAATCTCGAAATGTCATATACAGTCCTGTGTAAAACAATTATGTGTGATTTTGTAATAAAAACAAACAGAATTATCACTGTTGCACACCACTATAGAAAAATTATTCCGATTAGCGCTTTCAAGCTTCTCAGCTCATCGTCTATAGTGGTGTTCAACAGTGATAATTGGGTTTGTGAACTAACACAACTTTCTTAATTAAACTATTGTAATAAAAAGTTTTCAATTTGTAAGCTTATTTTACACTTTGCCTAAAGAATCACTGGCATTATATAGAATTCCTAGGCAATGTACCGAGTATCCGCGAAAAGTATAAAAAAGATTTCAAAAGTATTCTATTACATATTTTGGCAAACAACTCCAGGCATTGTATATGAAATGCCTATAGGTATTCTATAAAATGCCTGGATTACATACTTTGCCGGTAACATATACAACTTGCCAAGAAACCTTGGACGCCGCCTAAACACAGCCTACACTGCTTTACTGGATCCGAGGACAGTTGCGCTCGAGGTGAAAATTTGAACCCGGTTAGTTGCAACCGAAAATATCGTCCTATCAGCTACAAATATTTACACTCTACATCTTCTTCAGCACAACAGCCCAACGTGATCAGCACTGGCTTCCAACAACAATCTTCACCACAGTCTCCTGTCCATTGCCATCTCGGTGTAATCCCTCACATCCATTTTTCTGAGATGTTCTAATACAGTGGTTTCCAACCGGTGGCACGCGGAGGGATCCAAGCCAGTACACAAGAAGATCTAGCAAGGAAAAAGTATTTATTTACAAAAATAAATAAATAAAAATTTTATGTTCAAAACAACACAAAATTTTCATCGGACATGGTTTTAAATTAAAACAAAATAACAGCAATAAGTGTCTCATTAATTATTTTCTTTTTAATATGATATTTTTCAGTACTAACAAGAAAATCTGTAATGAAAGTAATTAAATGTCTTTTGAAAAAAACAAACAAACTTTCTACTATATTTTAGCATAGAACCAACCTGACATTCTATGTATTAACTATTTATAAATTCTATTTATTAGATTTAAATAATTATAAATAACTAGGAATAAAGATATACTATTCACGTTCTATAGTTTTTTATTGAGAAAACCCCGGTAACCTTTCTTCAAACTCCGGTGGTACGCGAAATGAACGCGGAAGACCAACGCGGTACGCGGGTCCCGAAAGGTTGGGAACCACTGTTCTAGTACATCACCCAACCATCTTATTCTAAGTCTGCCCGACTTTCTGCTTTTATAGACTCGCCCCGCGCTCTCAAGATTTTCTTTGGCATACGCTGTTCACTCACCCGCTCTAGATGACTCATTTATCATCATCACCAGTACGACGGTAGAGAGTGCTTAACACATGTATACACACCAATTATATTTCTGTTCGTGCTTGACGCTTCTATTTCTCAATAAATCTCACACGTGTTACGCAGGCTTACACGACCGGAGTCAATTTGGTCAAAATTACTTCCCGGGCTGTTTGGCCGTGGTCCAATGTTTACTTCAAAACCAGACGTTTCGGCAGTGCCGTCGACTGCCATCTTCAGTGAAAATCGAGTACGGTAACGTGACCACAGTGCTGTGGCTAAAGCTCAGTAATGTGGTTAAATGTCATTTCGGTCGCTTGGATACGACTGGCCTGGGATTTAGTAAAAAGTCAAAATTTTTGACATGATAATGTCTTTTGGCTGGCCATCATTTGAAAATTTCTGTAACGCTGTAAACTGTAACGCATCACGCTGCATGACGTCATTCTTGCGTGACGTCATTGGGATTGTTGTAAATAAACGTTTGTTTTGATACGTCGCAATATATATAATGTGTTAAAAATAATATCACTGCAAACAATTAAACCAGATTTATAAAGCGTCCTGAAAGTTTAAAATCAAGTGTTAGCACAATTTACCAGCCGGGAATCGTTAACTAAAACCGCGACCGCTAACATGCTAACGTCGTCGCAGATTAAAGACCTAACAAGCGAACAACACTGCATAGCTGTAGATAGGTTTCACTTAGCAACGACTTCGCCGACTAATTTGGACAATACATTTTTGAGTACATTTGTTTACATCTCCTCCATTGTATATTCCTTTATAGGCTAACATAAGGGTTTCTTTTAATCTTCTGTACGCAATAAATATTTAGTAACGCCTTAAATATCAACAACAAAAGTTTTTTTTTTTTAAGAAAGACATTATCATGCTCTTAAGCTTTTACCATTTGGTAAACGGTACTGTATCTTTTTTTGTATTTTAATAGAAGCAAATTTTGAGTTGTTAAAACGAGTACACGCGGAACTCTGAAAAAAAAAACTGAACCGCAGCGCCGGCCGCGCTAAGCCACAGCCTCCGTGACATGCTCAGTCTCGGAGGCTGTGGCTAAGCGGGGTCGGAGGGCCGCGAGTCTGAGACACGACTGTTTTAGTATCTCGTCTCAAACGGTTCACGCACGCACGCGCGCGCACACACACACACACACACACACACACACTTACCGTATGATACGGTTAAAGCGTGAAACACGCAGACAAGACTGCGATAATTCGTAAAACAGGAAAAGTAACTGCCGTGCTCTGGGTGACAAAAACCGTCAGATAACAAGAGCAAACATACAAATACAGACAAACATTTGCACGATACACTGCGCACTGTATGTTAACATTATTTATGAGACTGTATACTCTAGTTAATTACACGTAACAACGAGAATAATTAATTGTTAACTACTTACACGGAATTATTGAGGGCGTAAAAAATCATTAGAATCCATTGTGTAACCGTATCAACGACGTGCATAAGCGCGCGCCGCGCCCGTACACAGTAAATGTATTAAGTACGGTATATCGCTGAGAATATAATGTGAACATATCCGTAGACAGTTGTAACCCATAAAGTATACTATACTTGGGAGCACATACGATGGCGAAAAGTGAAAGCGCATTGCGCAGAGAGAGACAGAGTGAAGAATCATTCCGACGACAAATACAACTAGACATCAATGTTGATAAAACAAAGCTAATGATTGTATCTAAGAACAAGTTCACAAACTGCACCCTTAATATAAACCAACGGCCAGTTGTACGTGTGCGCAAAAAGGTATGTAGTCAATGAACAATGGGACCATTTGGTATGTAGTCAATGAACAATGGGACCACTCTTAAGAATTAAAGAGCAGAATTGAAAAGGCAAGAGCAGAGTAGACTAGACTGAGCAGTTTATTCAAAAGTCACGATTTAACAATAAACACAAAGTGAGACTTTTACGCTGCTACGTATTCTCAGCCCTCTTCTACGGTGTAGAATCTTGGACTTTGTCTGAAGCCACAACTAAAACAAAAGCACCACGAACTGCACTCATGTAAGCAAAACAATTGACTGGCTCTTGCTGGGTAACAGATCAGGTGATAGTTTCTCTAGCCTCTGTGCAGCTGACAGGTCTCGCCTTCGTAATGTGCTCCCGAATGTAGTATGCTCCCTGAGCTGCGTAGCTTGCTCACTATTTGGAACGAAATACATTTTTTTTATTATAAAAAATTTCGATACTACATAATGTTTCGACTACGGGAAAATGACCAAAATCGAGATCTTCAATAGTGTGACAGTTGTAGCGTTTCGGCCTCAACAACGTCTCTAGATTGCGAAGGTGTCCGCCAATTTACCTCAATGATGAGGTAGAGACTTACTGCGGCGCAGTGCCAATTCTAGAACTGACGATGGCCTCCGATGGTGGGGCCGAAACGCCTGTCAATAATAATTTCAACAATGTTCAAACCGGCCGTGAAAGCTTCGGACATCGGATGCAGGGATCTTGCAATCGGATTTGGGTTAAAAGATTCTTTTACGATATTAATTCATGACTCGTTGGGCACTTGGTGAAACATATTAATACAAAGGTTTTTAAAAATACATACACACTTGGTGCTTTCACAGTTCTTATTTAACTCTGCCAGCTGTTTCAGCTTATCAAAGGAGATCGAATAGGCACTCTTTTAGTCAGAGATCAGATTCTTTTACTACGACGCTCTGCTGGATTTTCAAAAATTTCCGATCTCTAAATTGCCGAAATTCTTAAATTTCCAAAACTTAACCACTACATTGAAATTTTAGATAAAATTACTATTTTAATTTGATACGCCGCATGAATTTTTTCGACGATTTTCATCCACTTTTTTGGGCACTGCCCTCCAAACATTTTGAAATTTTCAAAATTGAACACTACATTTACACTTTCGTTGGAGCAAGAGAATGTATTGTGCAAAAATGCAGGAACTTATTTATATAGCGTACTGGAATTAATAAAGGCTATAATTAATTTTCATACATTGGGTATCAAGCAAAACAGTTTCGATTGCACAGATTTACGTTATGTCAGAGATAACGCGCGGTATCAATAATTGATAGCGGTATTATTTTTGATGTACGGTTTTTGTTAGTGGCAGTGATTACACTGTTTATTCTTAGACATTGCGGCGCGTGCAGAGTGACGCAAGCGGTCGATATTTTGTTTAATACGAATTTTACGCACACAACAAATTTCTTGTTAACTAAATAATTTTACTGAATGACCGAAGCAAGTTCTCAGTTTTGACTGGACCGTTTGGTACCGTACTAGTCTGCCTGTTTGGGCTATGTCTCACGACAACTTTTGAACGCATCAACCGATTTTCATAAAACCTGGCATTCGTGAACACACTTTTACGCTACAGAACGCTATTGTCTTTGAGATTAATCCCCCACAAAATAGGGCGCCAGGATGAAAAAATTGAGAGGGTCGAAATAGCGGAAAAATCTCAAAATTACATACATAGGCCTACTGTTATTGGTATCCAAATCACTGAAAATGGAACATATGTTCCGAAACGCGCCATTTTAACGCAAAAACGAAGTCACACGACAGATCTCAGGTGATTCTATTAATTTATAATATCGCAAAAGCCTAAGTAGAGTATTAAATTAAATGCCATTTTAACCACAGCCTTGGTATAATGTATAATATATTAAGTCTTGGTACAATATATAAAAAGGCGACTCTTTGTATATTCTAGAAACCATATAATATTACACCTGCGTCAACCTAGCTTGTCGAACAGCAACGGTCTCTTGAGACCGAGATTTAGCATTTCACTGAGCATTTTTTAATAGACGAATTTTTTGTGTTCTTTCAGATTCCTTAGCCCGATATTCTCTCATACGTCTCATGTTCGTCTGTCCATAATTTAAAATATTTGTTTTTAGTAGATACAATTTTTATTTACGAAAAAATAATTCTACCAATAATTTAATCCCCAGTGATAAAGCTCCGACCACTGACTAGAAAGACTAAATAAGGAAACAGCATTAACAGCAACGTGGCTGCACCTGTAAGGCCGAGCATGTGACACGTGTACGGGGTACAGTATGCACGTGAAAGTTATGCAACAGCACGATTTCGCCCCAATCCAAACTCGGTTGGTTCTCATCACCGGGCCGGTTTGGTTTGGTAACCCGACTCCACGGTGAAGACATCGCATCGGGTATTCACTGCCCGCAGCAACTGGCTCTCTGCAATCTGACACAAACTCCTGCAAGAGATTACTTCGGCAACTATACACAAGTTCCTATACTCTATACGCCTGCTTACACTAATATGCTCTTGAGCTGCAGAACTATTTTGAACTAAGTAGATTAATTATATTATTAGATACATTTCAATCCCGATTACACTACTAGAGTCAGCTGCATGGAAGTAGTATCGTCAAGGTCACTCACTTTCACTGCTTCTCCCTGTCACCTCCACGCCCCTCGCCCAGCGTTGTTGCCGGCTAGTACAGTGTGTAGCGTTTTAGCAGTGTTACGAAAACAAATTTCATACATCCACATTATATTCTTCGTTTCAAATTTATTTATGCGTATCGCGTAAATGAATTTGTTTTATCAGGAATAATTAGTTGTGGGTAACACTACTCAGTTAAATTCTGGGCGCCAGTATTTGAGCTCTAAAAATTTGTGTGAGTCGGCAACATATTTTTTGTTGTCGCGTAAATATCTACAGAATTTCTATCTTTGCGTTTCTTCTGTTTCTTTGGCTTTTTTTTTGTTACAATTTGCAGTTCTCTGAAACTACTATTTATACTGCGCTGGTTTTTCTTATGTTAGAATCTAAACCTTTTAGCAATACACACCCTAACTTTACGAAGTACCATTAGGTCAGTTATTTTGTGATTTCCGTACAGTGCACTTACTTATTAAAGTTTTACTGTTTTCTTCATGGGCGGTTATCCTACAGACTGACAGTTGTCTGAGAACGCTGACCTTGCCTGCTGTTGTCGCTTTAATTTTTTCATACTCACGGTCTTTTCCCTTTTGTAAATGAATCTGTTTTTGTTCTCTACACGGTCATTCCTAAGCCATATGGTTCGGAAGTTCTGTTAGGTATATGTACACATTTGGTATGCACATTGCGTATACCCTGTCGGCATGTCTTTTCGGTAAATATTGCTGTCTGACACTTTTATGAATGCCTTTGTCATTTTACAATCCCCTCAAAAATGTGTATGTTTACTGCCCGCGCTACTACCTTTCTTCCGTTGCACAAAGATAAATAGGACTGAGCAATTTCTGTAAACAAAATTGTCGCTGTTGTGACAAAAGCCAATCCCATTTCAGTTACAGTACCCCATTCCAAGTAGGTTGGGTGGACGAGGTGAGGAAGAGACGAATTAGCAACAAACATCCAAAATATTTATCGTCCTTAGTATTGTTGACACACATTTTGTGCGTTTCATGTGAACGGTTGACGTCTTTATTGTAGACAGTGTGTGTATTAGTTTATTTCAATAATTTGTATTTATTATGAGTGATATTGAGGAACAGTATCCTACATTTAGTTCGAGTACAAGCAGCGGTGGTGTACGTGCGGGCCGAGAGGACATTAGAAAACAAAGTAAAGTCATCATAGCAAAGTTTACAAGTTTTTTAAAAATCTTGCGTATAATGAAGAAGCCAGGAGGAACATAAACTTTGCACAAGTTCGAAAATTGACAGCGGAAGCTTGTGGCATTTCTGAACAGTCGGTGCAACGTATTAGCAATACCGTTGCTTCGGCAGATGATCAAGGCGTGAGTGTTGTGTTCAGTTCTCCAAGGAAAGGGTATAAACGGGAACACAAAAACACTGAACTGGACGATTTTAATAAACAAATAGTCCGCAGGACCGTACTAGAATATTACGACCGAGGGGAATGCCCCACTGCAAGCAAAATTCGAGCTGATCTCTGTCAGAAAATCAATTATTCTGGTTCAGAAGCCTCCGTACTTCGCCTTCTGAAAGTGCTTGGTTTTAAATTTAAGAAGTGCAACGATGGACGAAAATTTTTAATGGAGCGCAGAGACATTGCTGCCTTGAGAGCGAAGTTTTTGAGAACCATGCATATACATCGTACGGAGGACAACAGGCCTATAATTTATTTGGATGAAACCTGGATATCACAGAATCATACGAATAAATACATCTGGCAAGACTCCAGAGGGAACGGTGGGCTGAAAGTACCTACTGGTAGAGGTGGCCGGCTGATTATTGCACATGCTGGATCCGCAAGTACAGGTTTCATAGCAGGTGCCAAACTTGTCTTTCGTGGCAGTAAGCATTCAGCTGCATCTGACTACCACACAGAAATGAATGCTGAAGTTTTTAAGACCTGGTTTGTTGGTATGTTGCGCTCCTTGGAAGAAGGCTCTGTCATCGTGATGGATAATGCCAGCTATCATTCTGTACAAATAGATAAACCACCATGTTCAAACTGGCGTAAAGCGGATATCATGGAGTGGCTGCGTAAGAAGAGAATTTCATTTTCCACAGCTGAAACCAGGGATGAACTTCTTTCTAAAGAAGAGATCCTAACGGCCAAGAAGACGTACGAATTGGATCAACTGGCAAATGAAATGGGACATACAGTAGTGCGCCTGCCACCATATCATTGTCAGTATAATCCGATCGAGCTGATATGGGCCCAAGTTAAACGGTATGTTACAAACAAGAATACGACTTTCAGATTGGCCGATATTGAACAACTTGCACACGAAGCTTTGGACAGGATAACTCAGGAAGACTGGGAGAAGTGCGTAAGACATGCGGAGGCACTACAAGAAGCCGATTACTCAAAGCAGTGCACGAGAGACACCACAGTGGAGCCCTTCATCATACACTTACGTGTGAGTAGTGACAGCGAACCTGAGTCCAGTGAATCCGAAGACGAATACTGCAGGAGTGTTAAAAAGTGTATATAGGTGGTAAACGTGTCTATAGCGAAGCGTAGTATTTTCTATTTTTATTGAAACATAAAAAACCGTGTGTGCGTGTTTTCTTCAGGAGTGTTATGAATGTGCTCTGTGCTATCACTTTGCAAAGTGATAATTGTGTGACTAACCCTATTTAAGGTGAGTTTTTCAACATACTGCTTATTTATAATAGTCATAAGGAATTCTATAGTTCATAAAATAAGGAAAATTTTAATTATAAAATTAGTAAGGACAATGCATAAAATATAGAATTATAAATTTAAATTCTATATTTAAAGATTTAAGTTAATATATATATATATATATATATATATATATATATAAATAAATAAGGAATTTTAAATTTATTTCATGAGACATTTGTATTTGTTGTTTATAAAATTATCCTTATTTTCTTAAGAAATCCAATTCGTTTCACGTTTATACATACCATTATTTTTATGCTACTTGTGCATGTAACATCTTATAGTATAGTTCTAATTTTTTTACTTAATTATTAATAAGCAGCGCAGGAAATAAAAATAGAATATTTTTCTGAGTCACGAATAGTGCGGTGTCTTCAATAATTAAATGTGGCAAGCTTAAGACACAGGATGCGTATAAAATTCGTTCAAACAAACTATAGCTGACGCGTCGAATTGAATGTTATGTATAAGATACGGAAATTAATTGTTAATTAATTATTAACAATATATTAATTGTGATGTAATTATTATTAAGAATTATTGACAATGTAACAATGTACTCTAATGCATGTATTACAAACTTTCTCACTTTGTTATATTCTTTACATTAAGTAGGCTTACTTACTAGTGTAGCATTTTTCGGAAGAAAGGGAAACTGTTGCTTAGTGGCAACGCTGTAAGTAAGCGGTGTGACCTTGACGATACTAGTTCCATGCAGCTGACTCTAACATTTTCAGAGTGGCGGCTCGTCCATAAGGTTCAATGGTTCAGTGAACCCCGCTAAATAATCCCGATTACACTACTAACATTTTCAGAGTGGCGGCTCGTCCATAAGGTTCAAT
This sequence comes from Magicicada septendecula, assembly GCA_034769895.1. Lineage (NCBI taxonomy): Eukaryota > Metazoa > Arthropoda > Insecta > Hemiptera > Cicadidae > Magicicada > Magicicada septendecula. The sequence continues at coordinate 10,533,254 of CM068371.1, read as the reverse complement.
GGTTCAGTGAACCCCGCTAAATAATCCTGATTACACTACTAACATTTTCAGTACAATACAGGCGGCTCGTCCATAAGGTTCAATGGTTCAGTGAACCCCACTAAATAATCCCGATTACACTACTAACATTTTCAGAGTGGCGGCTCGTCCATAAGGTTCAATGGTTCAGTGAACTCTGCTAAATAATCCCGATTACACTACTAACATTTTCAGTAGAATACAGGCGGCTCGTCCATAAGGTTCAATGGTTCAGTGAACCCCGCTAAATAATCCCGATTACACTACTAACATTTTCAGTACAATACAGGCGGCTCGTCCATAAGGTTCAATGGTTCAGTGAACCCCACTAAATAATCCCGATTACACTACTAACATTTTCAGAGTGGCGGCTCGTCCATAAGGTTCAATGGTTCAGTGAACTCTGCTAAATAATCCCGATTACACTACTAACATTTTCAGTAGAATACAGGCGGCTCGTCCATAAGGTTCAATGGTTCAGTGAACCCCGCTAAATAATCCCGATTACACTACTAACATTTTCAGTACAATACAGGCGGCTCGTCCATAAGGTCAATGGTTCAGTGAACCCCGCTAAATAATTTAAATATGCTTAATGATTTGTTGAGATAATCGTTTCACATTTAAATAACAAGATTTGCGGGATTAATAGACTGAACAGTAATAGATTCGGTAATAGGCGAATTGCTCGCTAGTATTGCTTGGAGAAGCAAAGCAGCTCTCAGCACCTCCCAGACTGTATAGGTGCTTTGGAGGGGGAAATCAGTATACGCAAAATTACATTGAACTGTCGCTAAAGCTCGTGTTTAGCGACAAGCACGAATAGTTCCGACGAGGGCCGAACCGCACAGACTGGGAATTTTAACATTTTCATTATACCGCCATTCGCCATTATTATGATTTTTACCACATGATTTGTCCGTTTACCTTCAGTTTTGTGTCAGATTTCTCTATTTCATTTTGAATGCAATGAAAATGTGTGCAGTAAAGTCTTAAAATCAAACACAATAGTGAAGTAATTGTATTCCGAAAATAAAACGTGTTTAATGTAGTCACTAAATAATTATACTAACGTTAAGCTGATCGAAGCGTGTATAACCTTTAAAGTGTTTGCTGGTATTTTGTGTGTTAAGTGTTCAGGTATTTCTTATATTTGTGTTCAGTTCACTGATTTGGTAAAATAAATAGTGTTCAATCTGTTTTAAAAACAATTTTTTCTTCTCTTTCTATTAAAGATAAATACAAAATTAAGGAACTCGGTACGCCGCTTCCCGTTGTAAATAGTAAACAGAAATATTTATATATCAAACAGAACTATCCTTTTATATTAACTATATACTTTTAGAATAATTTAGAAATAGCATAAACGCAACTTAATATTAGGCCTACTAAAAGTTGTCAATAGTTATGTCTTCATGTTGCAACCCACCCCGTGTTATTTGGAATGGGATAATTGCTCTCATCTTAGAATAAACATTCAGACATTGAACCCCCAACTGTCAGAAGTACGAGCCGCCACTGATAAAATAACAATATTGTAGAGCAGACAATCACACAATAAACATTGAAAATTCCAAACATTCGGATTTGTGTTGAAATTTTGAAATTATCAAAAATTGTCATTATAATCAGATTATCGTTAAAATTCCCTTTAATTTGATACCATACGCGAGCTTTGGAGTTTTTCACAATTTTTTGGGATCAATCTCAAAAACAATGTCTTTGTAGGTTTAATGTATGGACACGCATGTCAAGTTTTAAGAAAATCTGTTGATGCATTCAAAAGTTATCGCGAGACAAATTCCCTAAACAGACAGAGGGACAGACAAATGCCAAAAAACGGTCGAGTTAAAACTGAGCTAGTTTCGCCGCGGTTCAATAACCAAAAACACTTTTGTATCGCATAAACGTTAAAATATTTCGCGCACAGCACTGACTGACGGACGGACACGAGGCAGATAGGCTACTAACACAATGGTATCATATCTCTAGATGAAGTATTACTGTTTCCATAGACAGTAACGCGCATTCACGTATCGTAGAGTGCTGTCACACAAGACAAAGTCTAGCACTCCTCGTCCCCGCTCCTACAACACAAGAAGGCTTTTCATTCTCTTCGAGCAATTTCTCACCATTGTTTTTGATGCCCCACGTCTCTCTCTCTCTCTCTCTCTCTCTCTCCTCAAATGCACACATTTTATTTTCCTTTTGTTTTAACAAAAATAAACAATGTTTTACTTCAACAAAGCAGACGTCCTTATTACCCAGAGCCCGTGACATTTTGTCCTCCAGTAACGCTTGAAACGTCAAAATGCTACAATTTTTTCTTATTAATTATACATTTTAAACACTTGTTATTGGGATTGGTATAACAACTGTTTAAAATGTAAAATTAAAAAAAAAATTGTAGCATGTTGACGTTTCAAGCGTTGCTGGAGGAGAAAGTGTCACGGGATAGTAAGCTAAAAAAATTTAGAGGCGTCTGTGGAACGATTCATAGGTACCTGAAAGATAAAACACAGAAAGATACCCGAATGAAATTTTATAAAACTATGGCTGTCCCCACATTCCTCTATGCTAGTGGGACATGGACTCTTGGTAAAAGGGACGTGCACAGGATTTAGGCAGCCGAAATGAAGTTTCTAAGAGGGACGCAAGGTTGTTCTCTCTTGGATCGGAGAAGGAACGAGGATATCAGACGCAAATTAAACATAGTATCGTTGCACCAGAATACTGAAGATCAAAGAAGGAGATGGTGTGAACATTTGAATTGCATGCCTGATATCCGTCTACCTGTGGCTGCCTTGGATTATCACCGTACTGGGAAGAGAGATGTCGGTAGACAAGGAGGAGATGGGTTCCGGAACAAGTCTAAGGCCTCGTCCTTGGAGTGGTGATGCTGATGATGAAACAGTTTATTTCGCGTAGTGCAATGAAACTTCTGTAATTAAAACGTGCGTAATTTGTAAGTCACGATAATTCGACTTACTAAAAAATTGGGAAAATATATTTTAAAGCTAGCGTAGGATACTTTTTTTAAATTTCGGCAGTGTCATTCCATTGTAAAACCGGGAAACATTTACGGAAAATTTAAGTGCTAAGTAGGCCTACATAAGATGATGGATTAAATTTCACAAAATCGTAATACACACAACGAGCTCAATATGAAGCCGAGAAACAGGAGAGAACAGGGGCCAAACCAGCAGGTAATTTGGAGGGAAGGAGCGTTGAATTTACGGGGGGTATATGAAAAGTTGGACCATTCTGTAACGGTCAAAATTATAAATGATAGACGAGATCACAGATAAAGAACGTAGAAGTATAAAATCATGGCTGTTTTCAGTTCATTGTTCTTTTAATAATATTCAATTACAGTTAAAAGACACACCAATCATTAAAGTTATGTATCAAACAAAAATTAACATGGCAGTATAAGGTATAGTAACAATTTACAGTAGGCCTAATGTTAAAGAGTAAAACCATGAACCTATATAACGTGATATGAATTTTGTATCACATTCGCAATCACAAAACCATTCTACAATCACGAAAAAAAATTTTCAAAAAAGTGGGGGGTATTACCCCATTCACAGCCCCCCTACCGTAGATCCATGACTGGGAGAGAGAACAGTGGCGTGCCGTGGGATCATAACAGCTGTTGCCCGTTGTGATAGGCCTAAAACTTATCATAAAAAATTAATTCCAATTTTTCCTAGTACCAAGTGTTCTTTTTAGAGTCAAAATATTCTTTTCATAGTTAAAATATCTTTTCATAGTATTTTCTATCTTTCGCTGGCAGAAGAAGAGGGTCCCGGTTCAACGGGATCTGACTCCACTATAGTTACACAGAATAAAAGAGGACACAAATAATCGATTTAATAATAATAATAAAGACAAACAGAGAAACACATAACTAAACGAACAAAACACAAATAGGTGGGTAGTAACTGCTGCACGTTGGTTCCGAAACGAACACAGCTGCTAACTGAACGTTTTGCCGGTTTATACAGCGGCAACACATTGGGTGGACGAATATTCCTCCCCTGCACAGTGACAACTACTACGAGGTCAATGACCGTACGCAGTAAAACACTGCCGATGTCTGAACCGGCAACAGAAGACGGTGCAAGTGCACATCAGTTTGAAAGCAATACTATGCTTTTCTTCAAGTTTCCCTACTACTATTGTTCGGATTTCTAATTATTTAATCACTAAACTATTTGTTATGTGATATAATTAATATTTTTTTTCTTCGTTTCCAGGACTGTTTCCGCCGGCAACAGCGGTTATATGGACGCTACGCTACTGGAGAGAAGACTCACACGAGTCACTAATGGGAGTTAGTGTTCTTACAAGAGGCTGTTCAGGTCCTAAGACGATGTAAACATTATATGTTTTGCTGTATACTGTATAATATAGAAGTGACACAAGACTACGTTTGCGATCATTCTTACGCTTTATCATGTGTCACCTATTACAGATAACATCTGTTACATTTCAGTAATTAGTTACTCGTGTCATTACGGCTGTACTACTTACATCACATTACGCTTGAAAAACAGTTCACAAACAACTAACGCAAAAGAAAACCTCCCGAATGGCTGTAGCCGGAGCGGGATGTAACCACATGCTAACTGGTGCAATTACGACCACTCGATGATGTTACACGCAGTCGACCTACACTACACGTAGGCAGCAGCTGCCAGGTCTGCGCCTCGTCTACGTCCAATTCAGGCATGGCTGGACACGTTCCAGGCGCCCGCAGAAAACCAATGCCCCCTTATACATACACACCACACAAAGCTCCTATTATTGTCTAAACCACCAGTCCTGCTGTGGTACGTTACGGCTATCGAATCTCTACTGGTTTAAGCTGGACTTTACAACGTTAACATTCAGTCTGATTTCGGTAAGTACAATAAAGTCAATGTGCTCCCCTGGTTTATCAATCGCCTCCCCTCCCCAAGTCGATTCACCCCGTGGAAAGGATTACGTGGCTTAACATACTGGTCCGTACCCCCCCCCCCCCGGTCGGAAATGATGACGAATTTTGTCAATTTTTTTTTATACGAACAGGCCACCCGTGGACCACGCGAATATCATTTCCTTTTCTTCTCACTCATTCGCACACTATGCGCCGCCTTGTTTGGGGTGTAGCCTATGTCTCACGGTAACGTTTGAACGCGTCTGTAGATTTTCGTAAAATTTGGAATTTGTGTCCATACTTTTACCCTACAGAACCCTATTGTGTTGGGCATTGATCCTCCCCCCAAAATAGGAGGGGTGGAGACAAAAACGTGAAGGAGTCTAAATTGGAAAAGAATCAAAAGAGCTCGTGTGGGGGGGGGGATTAGATAAAGGGAATTGTAACCACAACGTGAATATAGTTTGTTTTTTTTACACATGAACATGCCAGCCGTGGACCACGCGAATATCATTTCCTTTCCTTCTCCTGCCAGAAGGCCCTCATTCGCACACTATGCGCCGCCTTCCTTTCCAATGTCCACCCCTTTCTCGTCTTCTTCTCACCGCAGACAACCTCAAGATTTTGAATTTTGTTTCATTATGTATTTCTGTCCACACAATCGTTCAAAGAGGTACCCAGTTTCATCATTTCCTCCTTGAATTGTTCGGTGTATCCGTTCAGACTGGCAGGAAGGTTCGGAAAAGGGTTTCATGACTTTATCTAGGATACAGTTAAAGAGAATAGAGGAGAGTCCATCCCCTTGACCTACGCCGGAGTGTGAATTTCGAAGGGGTCACTAAGTTCTCCCAGGAATTAAATTTTGTAAACTGTGGCGGTTAACGTTAACTACACTTAAGAGTTTTGGGATCGACACCGCATTCCTGCGGACACTAGAAGAGGGTCTTCGATCCACTGAATCATAGAGCTCCTGAAAATCAATGAAGGTTGTGAAGAGGGGGATATTTCTTTGAAGGAAATAACAAATGATCAACTTCAAACTAAGGATCTGTTCCGGGCAGGCACGATCTGCCTTTTCTCAAGCCACCTTTATATTCACCAAGGTGGCTTGATATTCAATCTCTCCATTTATAGGTGTTTATTATGTTTTCAGCTGTGTACGCTAATATACTAGTAACTATCTTTTTTATTAATATAAAAACAGGTTTATTTATACGTTTGAAATATGAAATATAGCAAAATCAATTCAATTAATAAGTATTTTGTAAACAGTGTTTCAATAACGCATATTCTTATGCATTTTAATGTAGAGATGGCGGACGTGAAGAGATATCAGAAGTCTCTACCTCTTCTCTGACGACCAATCTAGACACTGATGATGGCCTCCGATTGTGGGGCCGAAACGTTTGTGGACTACGGCCTAACAGCCCGGCTGACAATAACAAATTCAACAATGTTGAAAAGGCGACCGTGAAAGGTTAAGCACTTGCATAACAATGTAATAATCCAATAATAAATATACTCAAGTCCACGTCCCCGTCGTGCCCCCCTGGGACCTTCTGTAGCCACGCTGTAGCTACAGATGCTAACGGACTTCTGTGAGACGAACGGACGGAATGGTGGTAGAGATATCAATGATCCAAGAGCAGGACGTGCAGAAGAGCCTTAAGAGGAGCAGACCTGGGTTCATCTGGCTCCGGATGGTAGCACCCGGTAAGGGAGCCTGCCTAAACAGGTGAAACCCGGTCAACGGTCTCAATGGCGGATGAGGCACAATCTCAGTTCCCAACGGCAGAGGGAGCAGAAGAACCTAGTGGAATAAACCACGAAAACAATCATTTCGGACTAACAAGCCGATCTTATCTCGGAATTTAATTCCTACTTTTGCATGATTTTCGGACAAACGTGTTAAAAATGAAAGGAGTCCAGGGGAGGAGAGAGAAAAACGCAGGTTCAAAATGGACTGAAGACAGGAAAAAGAGAGACAGTGAAAAGACGAAAGAATATCGGAGAAAAAGAAAAGAACAAGGAATAAAGAACTGAAATTGGCATGTGGTCCTCACATGGCCGATATAATTAAAAAAAACTTTAAAATCGTGAGCAAGTTCCGCAACTCGGGTAGCTCACTGCGCAATCACTTCACAACGTACAAACTCTAAAATTATGTTCGCCTGTACGATACGTACAGTATAGCGACGTCCAGGTGCGGCTTTGATGCATGCACACGTATCATCGTAGGATGTTGCAAGGACGTGTAGGTATTGACAGTGGGAGACGCGAGATAGACGTGAATAACAATAGAGAGGGGAGACGCCCGCACGTATTCTCTCTGCAGGAAGCGGAGACCGGCCGACCTCCAGCGTTCAGGGACATCTACCTACAGGGGTACCACAGTACGAGGACGACGCTGTAAACCTGCACAGACATTAGCACTGTGTCATTAACACACGTCCAATGATCGACCAACATGTTTCAACATCATCTCATCTTCATAAGCAAGGTGCTACCTGAGATAATAGGTAGATACCTGATTACTGTATATTGTCCTTTCGTTAGGTACGACGCGTTTCGGGCTCACAGTCCCATCTTCAGGTAAAAATCACTCGAGGTGAGGTCATCAGTACAAAACAAGAACACGCACATAAACACTGAATTCATTATGCACACATATCGCGCGAGAACACGATGGGTATCGTCGAGAACATAAAAGTGTACTGGCTGTATAAAGTCCAATGCAGAGATATGCCGGTAATACTCCTCATGTCTGTGCTAGCTTGTGTATTATAGTAAAGTCCAATGCAGAGATATGCCGGTAATACTCCTCATGTCTGTGCTAGCTTGTGTATTATAGTATCAAAGAGCGCGTTAGATTTAAACGAGACCACATCGTTCAAAAGGCACTCCTTCTGTACGTTAGTTCGTCCGGCAAGGACTCGTATTCTTGAGCGATTAACAGGCGGTCAAGCAGCACGGAAAGCAACTGGCGCTCAACGGGTTGTGTGACCTGACCACACACGACCGCAGCCAATACACCGAAAGTTCCAGAAACGTGTCTGTGAAGCCACATAGGTCAAAATACGTTTACGGCCTCTTGCTTTAACAAAGAAAAAAGGCAGGGAAAGTAAAATCTGATTTTGTTTTCCAAGCGAAAGAGCGCCGCAGACGTTATTATCCAGACAAAAGTCACCGAATCTGACGGCGTCCATTAAGCAATTGGTAAAGCAGGCAATTTTCCATTATCCACGTGACGGCAATTTCTGAACAAACACAGCGAGCGACCACGTGCACAACCTTGACACAGGTAAGGTACAAACAACACTTCTGCTACTATAAATAACCGTCTTATCTTGTCACCACAGCCGACACCGTTTCGTATGAATTACAACATTTTATTTTATTTATATAAATAAATGAATAAAACGCTGTTAAATTGTACACTCAATTTCCAAAGTTTCTAGATTCTATGTAAAACACGCAGTTAAAACACACAAAAATAACTGGTTTCTACTGTAACAATCGGTCTGGCGTACACAACGGCCGACTTCACCATTGTTGAGATTATCAGCCGCGCTGTTAGACCGCGTGGTCCACAGTTGGCATTATTGACAAACGTGTAGACCCCACCATCAGTGTCTAGACTGGCACGGTTTTCGCCAATTCACCTCAAGAGTCTGACACTGATGATGGCCTCCGATGGTGTCAATAATGAAACGTTTGTCAATAATGCCAACTGTCGACCACGGCCTAACAGCCCCAGTCTCGCGTACGTTTCACAGTATAGTACGTACAGGTATCGTCAGAATACAGACTGAAAGTGTTGTACAAACGTGTGACGTACAGAGGTGGTCCTCAAACTTTATACGTAATACGACGCGGAAATCAGTACGAAAGGCGAACTACTGTATAATATCTTACAGAAACCTGCAGAATTTTGAGCTATTGAACAAGCGTAGCCAGTCCTCAGTTTTAACTCGACCGTTTGGCATTTGTCCGTGCGCCTCACGATAACATTTGAACGCGTCAACTGACTTTCGTAAAACTTGCGACGCCTGTACGTACCTTTATCTTATGGAACCCTATTGTTTTGAGACTGATCCCTTGAAAAATACGGGGACAGGCAACAATGTGGGGGGGTCTGCTTACTAAATTTTTATCTTTTGGAAGCACACGATCTAAAAATGGAAGTCAAAGTTTTGCAAAAATTGTAAAGGCTGAACGAGTTCTAATAATAATAATAAAGGCTCCTTTTTTTTACATGGAAGTGATTTGGAAAGACACGGTATGATGCGTAAGTAAGCGGTTTGACATAATACTGCCACGGCAAGAAGGATAAAGTCGGAAGCCTTTTACGCATTAAAGTGTTGTTAAATTATGCGGCGCTTCCACACACTGCCACTGTGGACCAATCAAATTCCACTCTCAATAAAAAGTGAGAGGCGGCTCAGTAGACCAGTGGATATGGCACCTGGCTACTAATTTATAGGTCCCGGGTTCGATTCCCGGGCAATCAAGGTGCGTTTTTCATCCCCCAGGTCGACTCAGCCTGTTGAAAATGAGTACCTGGGATAACATCCTGGGGATAATGATGGGCAGCTGAAGCGTAGTGGTGGCCACACTGCCTTCCTTGTATGCCGTACGGCTCACATAAGGCAGCCTACTCTGCCTACTCCTAAGCTACTTCGGCGGTACACATGGGACCAATTATTATTTATAAAGTGAGATTAATTCTTAGTGTATACGTTGCCGACGTATTGCCACAATAATTATTATTCACGAACTGCAGCTTATCACCTTCAACGGAGCCGGCCCCTGTCGTCGTCTTTCTGCTGTCAGAAAGTACAACCGTTATTAAATGTGTGCAGAGACATGGCAACAACGTAACTACACCGGTGCGAAGGGATAAAACGCTAACTACCACCGGCGACAGAGTTGTTTTGATACCGATCGTTATCCTTCTGACCGAGGCAGAATTACTAACAATTTCAAGAACGTTTTTCTGACGTGTACGTTGGGAAGCTAGCTGCCAAAACCAAACACGATATGCACACAAACTATAGGTTCTTATCAAATCGTCAATGTGATATATACTATCAACAGTAGCGTGGCGTCCATGTAACCGCTGTTGCCGGGGAAATAAGAAAAAATAATATTAATCATATTACAGAATAAGTACTTTAGTTATTTAAAATCCGAACAATATTAGTAGGGAAACTTGAAGAAAAGAATAGCATTTCTTTCGAACTGCTGGGCGCTTGGACCGTCTTGTGTTTCCGGCTCGGACGTCGGCAATGCTTTACTTTGTACGGTCACTGACGTCGTAGTAGTTGTCACTGTACAAACTGTGGAGGGGAGGGGGACACCCAATGTGTTGCCGTTGTATAAACCGGCAAAACGTTCAGTTAGCAGTTATGTTCGTTTTCGGAACCGACGTGCAGCAGTTACTACGTACCTATTTGTGTTTTGTTCGTTTATTGTTTAGTCACGAGTTTCTCTGTTTGTCTTTATTATTTTTAATTCGATTAGTTGTGTCCTGATTTATTCTGTGTAAATATATAATGGAGTCAGTCAGATCCCGTTGAACCGGGACCTTCTTCTTCTTCTTCTTCTTCTGGCAGCGAATGATAGAAAATACTGTTAAAAAAAATATTTTGGCTCTAAAAAGTATATTTTGGCTTTTAAAAGAACAAATTGGTACTAAAAAAAATTCGAATTAATTTTTAGGCTAAGTTTTAGGATTATCACAAACGGCAATAGCTGTTATGTACCCAAGTCACGCCACTGACTTTCTGTAATGTTTATGAGAACAGAACCCAAGAAAATAATGCACAACAAACAACACACTTATACTAAACACGATATGCACTTACATACAATGTACGCGCACTTACAATGAGCCAACTCGAGAACTACTACTAGACTACTAGCTCCTCGTTTACTTCCAGCTATCGCATCGCACCCTTCCCCCCCCCCCAATACACAGGGGGAGACGTTTTACATGGCCCAAACTCACGCAACGCTCGCTGTTTATCATCATCGATTCCTTCAACCCTGCTGCTTACAAACACACGACACAAAGGTCAATGACTGACTTCTATTGTTTCCGTAATAATTACAATTTCGCCATACCAAAATTATTATTTTTTTTTTTGCATTTCTGGGAATATTTATATCGACGTCTGGGCGGTGTTCGTTTTTAGCACGCAAACACTCAACTTTCGCTATTAACTTTGCAAAATAATTCAAATCCTTATTTTCTGGGCACTCCCATAAGATATCTCTCTTCATCACCCGTTCCCGTCACAAAGGAATAAATCTACTTCACAAACGCTTACTATCTATTTTCCTATTCTACGTTGTCCAACAAGGCTTGTATTTCCAAATTGCCTTAAGGCAAAACCTGGGGTCTGGCAGTCTATTCAGGCGGGCAATCCATTTCTCTCTATTTCTATCCACAAAAATGTACCGTACATAATTCGGAATTGATTGTTACGTACTGTCATGTGCGACCTCTAAACCACCTTCCTGTAGACGGGTTTGTGCACAGGCAGTGTACACACTGCTGACGGAGGCTAGTCACTGTAGACATTTTATGCGACACTGGTTCACAATTGGACGTGGACAGGGCAGTGTGTGGGAAATAAGCTGGCCAACGGAAAGTCTGCAGGCTTTCTACGCATCTACGGCCTCTGTGCTCTTTCCGACACCCGGCGCGACGTCCGTGATGTATTCCGTGAACGTCTCACACGGAAACCGAACTGGTCAGGGGCCAGAACGTCAACGTTCCCGTACTCGACGTTGTACGAGTCGCTCGAGCGCTTCTGACTTAGTGGGTAGAAGGCTATCGGGACAGACGACAACAGTTCCACACTTCTCGGTTCCAACAGTTGTGGTGCGTTGTAAAATTTTTAGATTTGGCTTGCATCCCAATTGTACACTTTTCTGGCGCATTTTGGTCTGTTTTGTTTTTACTTAAAGTCAAATTAGTTAGAAATTTTTCTTTGTTTATTGGCAAATTAACGAAGTTATTTTATCCCAAATCTAAAAATTGTGTTTTTCGACACCAACGTTTTGTCTTATACACAGTTTTTCTTAGAAACTAATTGAGATAGAACTCTGGGACCTCTTTTACTAAAAGTTTCAGATCAAAAGCCATAAGAAACCACAAACACTTTATACCCCAAGAATTTCAGTATGGCGTCATTTTACCGTAACTCGCTAACGAACCGTCTTCTGACCTATGTTTATGTGGACCTTTTTTCTTATTTTTAGCTATAGAATCAGCTTCCAAGATTGCCGCGCAATTTTGAATCACCCTATACATCTTTTGTTATGCGAGCCAGATGCTACAATTCTGCCACGAGTGCAAAGACACCCCGCCCACACAAAGCAAAGCACCGCAAAATAAAAGGCCGATGGGCCGGAGGTTTATCGGAAGCCTTTCTTATGTGGTAATGTGTTCTTCGTTGAGCGGCACTTCCACACACTGTCTCTGTGCACCAATCAGATTGCAACGTTAGAAGCTAGCTGAAACGGCTCGTTAACTCGGGCCAAGCGTTGCGCTCTAATGCTTCGATGTCTGTGACACGTGAATAGTGGTTTTAGTAAGCCCGTAAATCGATAGCCGGCCGAAGGTCGCCGTTTCGACGCCTACGTAGGGCGAGGGTAGATGTCTGTCACATACAGTTCAGTATGTAAATATGAAAAAATATGTGCAGAGAAATTTGACTGGTACATAAAGATTGGAAACAGGCTTACGCATTACCATTCCAGGCGTAAATCTTAACGTCTCCGCATGCTTTCTACAAACGCAGTCTGTGTAGCTGTAGCTGATAGCGGTCTCGGTCAGTTGTGACGAAACAACGTTTTTATCTATTCTTATGCGGTCAACTGCGCCGCCGCACTTTCACTTGCTGGCCGAATATGTCATCTAGAAACGTTGCTATACTGAATTTCGATGAGATTTCAATTCAGTAACATTTCATATGCGCGACTAACCTCTATCTTCCAATATTTTTGTTATGTTAGGCCGGGTTAATGTAGGTTAGGTTAAGCTACTAGGAATGAATAGGATTATAACTGTAATTTCTGTATTAGTATAATAATATGAAAATGCAATTGATCGGGTTTAAATTTATACCTGACCGGGTTTTATACGATTGGATAGCAACTGACCGCGCGGTCTGCTGATAATACTGTTTTTGATCGCAACTGACCGGGTTTTGTGCGATTGGGTCGCAACTAACCGCGCGGTCCACAAAAAGTGGTGTATTAGTAAAAAGTGATTATACTGCGGAATTGTTTATAGTTGACATTATTATTTGTGTGGACAGATTAACTAAAATTATTGTACGAGAATAATCTTGTTGAATAATTTGTTGATTACAAATTAAAGCTAGTTTTTAGTAACTTTATTGGGGTCTTGTATTTTGTTTTCCACTGTACCATCTGTAGACCGTCTAAAAACAGCTCACGGGCACGTTCGGATGGAAAGGTGAAGGGCTGGAAAACTACGGTGTTTGAAGTCAGAACAAGTAAATGGAAGTCAAGGCCAAATCCTACAAACGGATACGAAGGAAGAATCATAATATACTCACATCTTTGAAAAGTGATACCAAAACAAAGGATATTTCACAGATAGTACGAGCGTCGACTCAAGTTAGAAACAGGTGTCGATGCCTCGACCGGCGCACAAACGTATTGTCTAATTAACGGTGACCTTGGTGGGCGGAAAATGAGTCTTCAGTGTAATTTCCGCTGCTGGTATTGCAAAGTATAATCGACATCGTATTTGTTACGCAAGCCTCGTGTCAATGGGTGACCGACGGAGACAATACGTCATTTAACGTGTATGTTACACGGAGGAGGGCAATGTGGCCGCGGCCGACTCTACCCACACTATATGTACAGTAAAACTGAAAGTTAGGGCATATGCGCAGAAACCAATTTATGTATGGACGAGTCCACTTTGAAAATTATACCACATTCTTGCTGAATTACAGTAGACCTTCTGACTCGTTAACCTCAGTGGTAAAATGACAAGCCATTTCCCTCCCTGTCGCTCATACTCATTCAAGACTTCAGTATGGCGCTCAGTAACGTGGCGTCCATGTAACCGCTGTTGCCAGCGGCAACAGTACTGGAAATAAGAGAAAACAATATTAATTATATCTCAGAATAAATACTTCGGTTATTGAATAATTTGAAATCCGAACAATATTAGTACGGAAACTTGAAGAAAAGCGTAGTATTGCTTTCGAACTGCTGGGCACTTGCACCGTTTTGTGTCGCCTTGTTCAGACATAGGCAGTGTTTTACTGCTTACGTTCATTGTCCTCGTAGTAGTTGTCACTGTACAAACTGTTAAGGGGGGACACAATCGTCCGTCCAATGTGTTGCTGCTGTATAAACCGGCAAAACGCTCAGTTAGCAGCTATGCTCGTTTTCGGAACTGACGTGCAGCAGTTACTATGTACCTATTTGTTTAGTCACGTGTTTCTCTGTTTGTCTTTATTATTTTTAATTCGATTATTTGTGTTCTGATTTATTCTGTCTACGTATAATGAGGGTCAGATCCCGTTGAACCGGGACCCTCTTCTTCTCCCGTAGAATGATACAAAATGCTCTAAAAATAACACTTTGTACAAGAAAAAATTGGAATTAATTTTTAGGTTAAGTTTTTGGCCTATCACAACCGGCACAGGTGTCATGTAGCCACGCCACGCCATTGATGCGCTGCGTTATGAGGTAGTCCTAATGCCTGATCTCGATCCAAAACTGTTTTATTGAGATTCACAGATTCCCTACAGAATTTGTTCCATTTTCTCTCCCAACATAGCTTAGATTTCCTGTTGGTCTCTCCAAACAGCTACCTCACTCGTTCCAATCGCTTCACGCCCACCGTCCTCATTTCCTCTACGACCTGATACTGCAACCTCACCCTTAGCCTTCCTCTGTGTTTCTTTCTCCATTTTGTGATCTTTTTCAGAGGTATGTTTGGTCTTCTTGCCTATACATGTATGTCCACGTAACCTTAACCTCCTTACTTGATATGCTCCATTTCCTGTCTACTTTAGTGCGTCGTCTTTTTACATAATACAGACATGTTAAACTAACTGGCTTCAAAACTGGCTGGTTTGATGTATCCTTTGCTGCATCACAGTTGTCGTATCACAGGTTGTAATACCTGTCCACAAATATTATTTACTACTCCACTGTCAGCTGAAATAATAATAGTCATCGACCGATTTTGCGCTGTTCTTTGAATTAACCCCTTTCGATCACAAAACAGTATTAAAGAAATAAAAGAGATTTGCGCTCTGATTCTTCAATCAACTAGACCTTCATTCAACACAGCCTATAATATCTGCATACCACAACCTAATTTGACAAACAAAACAATTTCTCTACGACTGACCTCATTAAGAGAAGTGAACACTTGTATCGAGCCCGCATCAGCGCTACATTTCCGCAATTGGTGTGGAAGGACTCGAACCCGATAAACATGATACGGGCGGTTCTCTGTTCTTACGAACACGCTGCTGATTTGACGCTCACAAAGTACCTCGTCGTGAATATGTTCGATTCTCTCTGCGCTGTACTCGAACGCAACGCAGGTAACAATTCTTTTGAACAGATCGCGGTTACAGGTCCCGACAGGCACATTTCGTACACAACATTCACAAAATACTTCATTATAAAAATAAAGTCTCTTTGTTGTGGACCGAGCGGAACGCAGGTAGTAAGAATTCTTATGATAAGACCGCGGCCACAAGTCCCGACTGTCACATTTCATACATAACATGTAAAAATATCTCGTAAATATACTGTTTGCACAGGTCGCAGATACAGTTCTCAAAGACGAGTCCGTTACAACAAACAGGAAATTGCATAGCCTTCAGTGATAGACGCTGTATCCGGCTGACGATTAGTTTCCTTGACTTACCGCAAAAAATATGTATATGAATGGCAACACAGCAAAAGCGTACGTCAAAAAAAAAAAAACAAGTTATAACTCGTGTTTATCGCGATTCTGTTAGAAATTCAGACATTCACTGTTCGACATATTTTATCAAAACTTTTCCATCGAGAATATTTCCTGGGCTCCACACTCTTCCTGCCGACGTTTGCGACCACACGCGTCCTACTCCGTAAATTTCTGTTCCCAAATATTTTCTTTTCGTTCATACGTCGAAATGTATGTATATTCACGACCAAAAGTAATCTCACTGAGAGATATTTTAATAATAGAATGCTTTTCCAAGCAACGAAATGCTGGAGGAGACGAAAGATAAAGACTATATACTTCACTCCGTATCTCTTGTATTAAGTTATCGAATCCCCACGCTGAATCGATTGGGGCACTAGTCAACTAAGGCGCCAATGTCGGATACGGACAGAGCAATGAAAGAAAACCATCTTGGAGTAAAATTTCACGGGAAAAGTTGATACGCATAGGGCCGCAGATGACATGGCAGTGATTGCAGAGACCAGAGGATTCTTAACATAATGGGCAGGAACGGTCCGAGGCCCAAGCGACACAAGCGGCCGCTTGGGGCGCCAAAGTGTAAAATTAACAAAAAAACATTGTTTGCAAACTTACAATAACAAAATTTAATGATAATGTTTAAGACATAAGTGAAGAGCTTCTGATTGAATATTATTAACCTCAGTGAATTTTGACCAATAAATTACAGTCGCTCCTCACAGCAAAATACCGGGCGCTATCAGCTATCAGTGAGCTATCAACTCACTAAAAGAAAGATTTCAGCTTATGGACAATCACAGTAAGAGCTTCAGCTTTCTATACGATATTCATGATCTGGAGACGTGGGATGGCGAAAAACTAAAAGCCTCATGCATGACTCTTCAGACTGTTTTAAGTGATGGTGATGAATGTGACATCAACGGGAAGGAACTCAACGATGAACTTTTGATCTTAGCGCCCATTTTTCCCGCTGGAAGTTCTCCAGAAAGCTCATCATCTTATATTACAAAAAGCAGTTTTATTGACATTTTTACAAATACTTTTTTAAGTTTACGAATCCTCCTGACATTACCTATAATCTGTAGCTAGTGGCGAAAGAAGTTTTTCAAAACTCAAGTTGATAAAGACATTCCTTAGATCAACACTTTGTCAAGAACGATTGTGTGGACTGTTAACTTTAGCCATTGAAAGCGACACTTTGAAGTCAATAGATACAGATTCTATTTTGAAAGATTTTGCTAAGTTAAACTAGACAAATTTCAATATAATGTTTTTATCCAAGGGAAAAATTGTCAGTACATATATTGAACAACTGTAGAAACTGTACATGACTTTGTTAATAGCCTAATTGTCTTTCGTAATCACACACAAACTTAAATGTTCAAATTCATATTATAATTTCATTTTAAATTTGTGTTTTCCTTTTTAGTTTTATTCTTTAATATTTTGAGGTAGTTTCTCAATTTTCAACCACTTTCATGTCATGGTAAATTTTCTAAAATTTAACTACTTATATGTGAGTATTCTTCACATCTAACATACAAATTCAGCAGTCAAACAATGTCATAGATTTAACATGTTAATATAAAACTAGATGATGTTTTTTGTATTTCTTTCCCACTTTTGACAATGGAAAGTAAAATAATTTGTATGAAATAGAATTAAGCAGTGAAAAAAAAAACTTTATTCTTTCTCGTTTCCACTCAGTTTACTAATTAGCACATTTTGATTGTAGCCAAAAGTGTTTTGTGCTTTTACTAAAACCTTTTAAAGATCTCACGATCACGATCTTAAGTGGAAATTGGTTGTTTCTTCTTCTAATATTTAGTACTGCAATGACATTCCGAAGTTTGTTTCTATTACAGAGGAATGTCTTTGAAGTACTTACTTTAAAAGAAGAAACAATCCGTTTCCACGATCGGTAGATTTAAGTTTATTTTTGAAGGTCTTACCAAGAGCGCAAAGAACAACAACTGTTGTTTGTGGGGGGAGGGGGTGCCAAACGATATGTCGCTTGTGTGGAAAGATGTTCTCGGACCGGCCCTGATAATGGATCATGAAAAGAAGAGCGACTGAAGAAAATGAAGACGAAAAGACCACGGTTCTTGGTGCGCAGTCGAAATGTAGAGGATCAAATCAGAATAATTCGTGAACTAATGTCCTCCGGGAGATGACAGAAAACAACTATCTGGGAAGCAAAATTACTGGTGATTGGCGAAGTTGTAAGCAAATTATATGTAGAAATAATAAGGCTAAAATGGCATTTAATAAAAACGTCTTTACTTCAAACAGAGTGGTCTAGTGCGTAGCGCGGGCGATTGTTTCAAACGGGCTCGTGGTGCCGGTTTCAATTCCCGGCGGAGCACTCAGCGTTGTGAGGCAGAACTGAATAGCCTCCTGGTTGTGAATACCGCAACTGGAGACTGGTGGCGCGTTGTACTGTCCAAGCAACCGCACACTGAACACACAAAAGCCGCGCGGTATTCCTTGGTCCTTTAGGGACTGTTGAACAGAGGTTTCTTTTTTTACTTCAAACAACATGAGTATACGGTAAACAAGATTTTTATAATGCGTGGAGTGCAGTTGCCCTGTACGGGAGCGAATCATGGACAATATGAGGAGAGAAGAAAAGACACAGCATTTGAGACTGATGCTACAGAAGAATTGTCAAGATAAGCTGGAGAGAGAAGACAGCTTATGAGGATGACCTTAGAAGGGCTCTGGAGAAGAGAAGCTTCCAAGGAAAGGTTCCAGCTGGTGGTTTGTCTTCATCTCGAACGGAGAAGCGGGGAACATGCGGTTCTTTGCTCTTGTACACTTAGCTTTGCTTTAGCACTACGCACAGAATGGAACGTTATTTTAGGGTTCCATAAGAAAAGAAAACGCTGAATTTTATATTAAAATTCCAGAACAATGTATTAGCTCGTCCAGCTATATTTGTCGTTACATAATTTCGATTGGTACAGATAAAACGTCTGACAGAGTTGAGTTGCAGAAGGAGAACTGAAGAGGCCTGATGGCGTGAAAACTTGTAGGAAGCTGACGGTATTGAGACAGAAAAAATCTCCTATGGAGAAATTCTCCACAAGAAGGCGGAGGCGCGCTTTTCAGTCACCAAGACGCGACTCAACTTGTGGTTGATTACAATACGTAGAGACCGAAGATTATACGGAGAAGAAGAAAATACATACTAAAGTGTATCCACCAGAAAGATTCTTCTTCTGATAGTTCCTATCCGTGTCGGATATTGGATATCATACAGAGTATTTTAACTTTCTGCACTGATGCACGGAATAAGTCAGTTGTTTTCATGCCAAACCAGGTCCTTAAATTTCTCAACCATGAGATTCTCGGTTGCCTACAACTCCTCTCTTTCCAAGTACTTTTCCCTGTAGTAATGACTCCAATAAGTAAACTCTCTGTTCATTTCTCATGAGATGTCCCAAATCGTGAAGCTCTCTTATCTTCACTGTGTAATAACTTCCCTTTCTTTCTTCATCTTTCTAAGAACTTCAACATTCGTTATATGTACTGTCCATGAACTTCTCAATATTCTACGGTAAAGCCACATTTCGAAAGATTCCATGTTTATAGTTGTGGCTTCAGTCCAACTCCAAGATTCTACGCCGTAGAAGAGGACAACACGTTCAACTGTTCAAATAACAAAGATTACAAAACAGTGTCTCAGTTGACGACGAGGTTCGCCAATTTTCAAAGAAGTATGAAAAACGGGAACTACATAAACGCCTGAATCTGCAGACGTTACAGATGTCTGGCGACAGAGAACTTGTACGGGGTTAAAAGTGACACGCGTTTTTAGCTTGTCTGTAATGTCAAGCGACAGACTGACAAAGCGATCGGTGTTTAGCAGATTGGACGTTGGCACACTCATCGTCTACACTGTGAGAGCGAAACTGAAAAATCAGCTCAGCTAAACTAAAAAAAAATTCTACTCATCAAAAATACCACTGTCTAAAAGGCAGGTAGGCAAACACAGGAGCCAATCAAGCCAAGGATCAGCAGCAGCAGCAGCGGCTTCTGACTAATACAGAAAAAATGCAAAAAAAAAATCAACCCACCACCACCATCACATGGAGTAGGAGTGCCGAGAGCGGCTCTGTACACGCACGCACGCCGGCACGCAGGAGCGCGGTCACTCACGTACTACACATACTTCCCCCTCCGACTAAAAAAGATAATTTCACGGCACGGCTCCTCTGCTTTGTACAAGAGCAAGGTCACCTGGCAGCCGTCATTAACATTCCTGGTGGCCTGTACCAACCAACCTCCTACATTCTTCATCTTCCGACCATATAAAATTCCTCTCCCATAATACGGTTCTGCATCGCCGCGTCATTTGCGTTTCTCTACATACCTTTCCAACTACTTCTGAGAGAAAAAAAAATTACGAACACCTCGGTAGGCAAATGATACACCCTGATCTGAATGAGCGAAATTCTTTTATACAGTTTGTGTACCTACAGAGTTCTGGTTAACTGAACGAGCGATGCGAGTTCTCGCTTTTAATTCGACCATTCGCTATTTGCCTATCTGTCTATTTGGGATATGTCGTACAATAACTTTTGAGTGCACCAACCGATTTTCATAAAACCTGGCATGTCTTCAGTGGCGGTTCGTCCATAAGATTCAATGGTTCATTGAACCCCCTAAATATTTAAATATTTTTAAAGGATTTGTTTCGGTTTTAAATAACGAGAATTGTGAGCATAATCGTGTTGACTGACCAATAATCGATTCGCGTAATATGCGAACTGCTCGCTACTACTACTGTTCGAGGTGCAAAGCAGCTCTCAGCACCTACTAGGCTATATAGAGAACTTTGGAGTGGGAACCTCACCATACGCAAAATTACACTGCACAGTCTCTAACATTCCATATGTTCGCCATAGAAAGAATTTTACACACAGACAGACACTTTTCGGGAAATGATTTTTTTCTTCATGTTTTGAGGGTAGTAGGCCTACGATCAGAAAAGGCCCTTATCTCGAACACGATTTTTTTCGCCATCACCATACTTTTATTTCCTTATGGAACATAGAAGTAAAAAGAGGATGTCCGATAAAGAAAGAGAAGAAACGAAAAGAAAGAGAACGGTATGTCGTTGTATCTTGGACTGTAAAATATGTTTATACCAAATAACGTGGATTTCAAACACTTTTGAATATCACGCGGATCACCGTCTAGGAACAAATTCTTCTTCAGCGGCGCGACAACCCATTACTAAATCAAGGGCTCCTGTAACAGCCTCCGCCAGTTATCCCGGTCAAGAGCAGCTGCTCTCCAGTTCCGGGTCCCAAGGATATGGTGTGCATCATAGTTCACATCGTCTTCCCAACATAGTTTGGGTCTACCAACTCTCCTCTGGGTGCCAAAGATCTGTTCTGAGAGTGCCTTTCTCGGTATTTCATTCTCCCCCATTCTAATCACATGTCCAGCCCACCTGAGTCTACCAAGTTTTATAACTTTCACAATATCTGGTTCATTCAGAAGAGTGTTCAGTTCTTGGTTGGTCCTTCATTCATCTCCCACACATATTAGACCAAACATATTGCGGAGGATTTTGCGTTCATGAACCGGCAGACTTTCTAGAAATGGTCCAGGTCTCAGAACCACAAGTGAGAACTGGGCGGATGTCTGGGAACAACTACTGCAGTAAATGTCTGAGGCGCGTGTCCAACGAACCTGACTGATAAGAACAGAAAGAAAAGAAGATAACGTGGGAAAAAGAAGATTCTTTATCGGTCATAAAGAAAGAGACGAAAAGAAAAGAAAAAGAGAACGATATGTCGTTGTCTACGACCTGTATCTTGGACTGTAAAATATGTAAACTGGCAGATTTTACGTGCACTGTGTCGTTACGCCAAGCGCGACTAAGTATAATGCCGTGTTTAACGTTTAACAAACTGTGTCAAGTTGTGCGCAGTCCGCTGACGCCTCCCTCCACCCCCCTGATATTAAACACTGAAATATTATGACGCCCTAACTTCTTATACACCGTGCTCCTAATTAGCTGCGTTGTCGAAACGTGTCACATCATTCCGATAATTAAGTCCATCTTGACACAAACTTAATTACGGTGTCTCATAGTACATATTACCCCGCCGTATCTGTCTCAGTCAGCTTAGCAAGCAACTCAATGCGTCTGTTGTTACACTGTAAAGTCGCGTTTACACCGACTGTTTGCGACTTTATGTTGTAAAGTTATATGCTGACAACCAATGTTTAAAACCAAAGTACTAGTTTGTTCGCAACATTTACCCGCATGGACTCAAACCTGACCTCACCTCACTTCAGTCTTGGTCCAGTTTCCCTTCAAGATGTCGAGTGTGGAGGATGTTGTACTTGCTGCAGCAGCTTGTGTGATTTTGGCGAAACAACGGACACCAAGCAGATACTGGGTCAGACCGTCATTAAAGGCGACAGCTAAGTATAGTGGAAGTGAGCTTGCATTGAACTGGAAGTGATAGATCTGATCTAATGGTAGTTTAGAAAATTTGTTTAATGTTTTCAACACCATAGAGGCGCTGCAACACAATACAACAAACGTTTACAACTTCCTTTGATCTTTACCGAATTCTACTGGAAAACAAAATTTATCTTTTAAACATGGAAAATCTGTTGACAACACGGGATGTTTAAAACAAATTATTACTGTTTTCAAAAGGCTGTCACCATTTGTTAACGATGTGTTTTCAACTCCGTTGTAAACGCGGCTTAACTAGTCAGCTGCCCGAGCTGCAAAACTTGGGACCAAGTTCTTTTTCGCGGACCAACAAGAGAACCCGGACGCAGAATATTGGCATAGTCAGCAGTAGCAGCGTAGGCAGACGAGATAACGGCCCCGAGTGTCATCAACTCTTTGACGTTGACAAGGTTTTCATAAAGCAAGACATTTAAACTGACGTGATAAGAGCGCGTGGGCGGAGGTGAGACGCGATAACATGCTACCTAACAACGTATCCAGACTGCTCCACCTGTACACTACACACAAGTTTAATTAATATGCAAAGCAAATCGGTAACCTAGGGACAGATACGAAACGGAGAAAAATAACAGACGGTGTCGCGGACACGAGAGTGTTTTGGGCGCCATGGCAACGGATAATGGTACGGCGCACGGCAGGTGTGCAACGGGACACAAAGAAATGTGACGCACTGATGAGTGTTCGTTTTATTGAAGATATGATCCAGTGGGCTCGGATTGTGCGGGCGAGAGGGCCACACGAAGACACGATTCCACTAGTAGACACAGCGGTTATGAAACTGTGGGGCGCAAGAAGCATTAAGTTATTATTAACGTCATCAGGGGTCCACATCTTGTAGATACGGGTTTGACAATCCCGATGTGCCCTAGCTGGATTCTCACTTAGCTTCAACCTGTCTTGGGTGAGACCCCTACGTTTAATCTTTTCTGTCTAGTCTCTCTTGAATGACTCTTGTTCTTTTCTGGCCCCGACGCTATTATAGTACCGGAGGGGGTACGGTGTCTTCCTTTTTTTTTCATTATAATTTCTTAGCTTCTGCCTTCCAGTCCGGCGTTGTTGGTTCGTCAAAGGCTAGAGGAAGAAAACCTTGATTAAAATTTACAAAACCACAGCCTTGTGGCGTAGACGGATACTCAAGGGCTAAGGAAGAAAATCCCAACAGGAAATCAGGCACGTTGGGTATCCTTAACGTGGCACCCCATCACCTAACTACCTAATTTCACCCCTAAATACTTTTATTCCTCTGTATATGAATCTTCCCGATGTCTTCCTGCAGTATCAAGTCTTGATGAAGGTCACCTATTGCCATGTATTTTATTTTATTCATATTTACCTTTAGTTCCCATTTCTGATATTCCTGTATCAATTTTCTAGTCATGTACTGTATATCTTCAAAATCTCGAGTCAAAAATAATTGGTCATCAGTCGATCTCATCCTAGCAATGTTAAAATTCTATAGTCACCATCATATCTTTAATC
The DNA here is from genome assembly GCA_034769895.1 of Magicicada septendecula. Taxonomy (NCBI): domain Eukaryota; kingdom Metazoa; phylum Arthropoda; class Insecta; order Hemiptera; family Cicadidae; genus Magicicada; species Magicicada septendecula. Next base: position 10,509,344 of record CM068371.1, on the reverse strand, counting down.
TATTCGCTACCGTCAACGGATTACAGTTTAGCGTTTCTTTCCCCGTGCGTAGTAAAATCTTCAAATATTGGGGACAAGAAACAACAGGATGTCCGGGAGAAAGACAATAAACAATTACCGGTACCTGCGCCGGTTCGTGGAAAGCACTGACGACTCTGTGCCGGTTTCGTCATCATCCGATTGACAGGATTACATAAGCAAGCTGAGCTGTGGTGACGGTGACGGTGACGCGTGCGCGTGCGCGGAATTTTATGAAAACCCCAAGCAGCAGCAGTTGCGTAAGTGAAGACCTTCACAAGCAGCACCACATAGCCTGCCTACTTAATTCTAATTGTGTTATAGAGACAACTTCGCCCACGTAACTCGCGACAAAAGACTGGTTACAGAAAAATAGTTCTTCCATCCAAAAATTACCCGTTGCTCCTGTATACTTTAGTAATGTGCTTTTGGTCAGGCGACGGTGGACCCTGCTTGGTCTGATCTACATCATCGGCTCATCTGCCGTACGCATGCTAAAACGAGAGTCGGATCGCTCGGTGAACAGTTTCCAACCGTTATCAGCTAGGGTGTGACCCGAAAACCGGACAAGATATTAACAACTAACACTGTTTCACGGTTCAACACACGTCTTTTTATTACTTCAGAACCCAAACGTTTCGCCGACACCACGATGAGTCATCCTCGGTGACTCGACGGAGTTACAACGGTAGAATGTAGTAGTGAGTGGAAGGACCCACCAACGTGTACTGAACCGAAAAACAGTGTTAGTTGTTAATATCTTATCCAGTTTTCTGATCACATCCGAGCTGATAACTGTTGGAAACATTTGACCGAGCGATCCGAATCTCGTTTGGTAACCGTTTTGACACGTGTAGTCGATTATCTAGATCAGACCAAGCAGGTTCCACCGTCGCCTGACCAAAATCACATTACTAAAGTACTGTACGGGCACCAGCATTGCTACTGAGACGCTGAGGACCCCCCCCCCCATGGTATACTGAATGATAATGTTTGCTTGTGTTGGTGACGTATTACGGGTCTGTAAACATTGTTCAGGTGTTTATACGACGTATTTAGTGTGCGTATTAGATTGAGCGTTCGTTCATTACATGTCAGTGTAATTTATCGAATATTTTGTTAAAGTGTGTTTTTCGTTATTCGCTACAAGAAATACTGTACGAGAGACAGTCAAGTCACACCGAAACTGTGTTAAACGTACTTTAAATGTGTAGTATAACAGTGATGCGTGCAGTGGAATGGCATACGTCACCCGGTATCAAAGCCGCCGCTGCGAGACAGTACAAGATAGCTAAGGGTGTGATATTTCGGTGGAAGATTTTTTTCTTAACCAACACATTATCAACATATCGAACGATCGATTCGATAGCTGGTAGAACATATGCGCAAACACAAGTCACAGACCTATGCGCTGGCAAGTATAGGTAACAGTTTGCTCGCTTGAAAACTGTATGGGCGCGGGTCCGTCGCGACAAAGACTCGCTGAAGGCGAACACATGACACTGTTTAGAAATTACACGTTGAGGACGCCGTCCAGGGAAAGCTTCCAGATGTACGCTGATGATAGCGGTCTTCGAAGCTGGCCTTCTATAAATTACCACTCGAAGCAAATAATATTCCTTGAAGTATCACGATCTCAGTTGTCAGCTACGACGCAGAACGATTAAAACACTTCAGCGAAACCGGCATATAAAATATACTTTTTGATTTTACCGTAAGGACGGAGTGATACATTTCCTTCGGCCGGTGACAATACCGGGCTGTTAGGCCGTGTTCCGTTGCTGTAAATTCTCGACAGCGTCGGCAACGTTTCGTATCCCACCATCGCGGATCTTTATCAGGCGGCAAAACGTGACATAGTACTGTATTACGAAAACAGTTAGGCACTGCAGATCTTAGGCCAAAACGATACCCGACACTTTTCTCGGGTCGCTTTTCGCGGATCCCGAGGGTGGGATACGAAACGTGGCCGACGATGTCGAGAATTTACACCAACGGAACACGGTGTTCAAATAATTTTAAGGACATACGTTTTGCTCTGGGCTACAGCGTGTCTTATTATGCCAGCAACGACGTTGTGAATAAGTTGCATAAGTCCAACCTTATGTGCGGACCATTAGGCGAACTCTTAAGTCAGCAAGTAAAGGAACACGCCTGAAATTCTACAAGGTGATGGCTCTTCCCACACTTCTTTATGGGTCTGAGAATTTGACTTTAACGAAAGGCCAGGCCGGTCGCATCCAAGCGGCTGAAATGAGATTTCTCGGGCACGTGGCAGGGTATACTCTCCATGATCATAGAAGGAACACATACATACGGCAGGAACTGAATATTATGAGTATACTCGAGAGGATCGCCCAGTATCGGCTGAATTGGTGGGAACATCTTTGCTGAATGGATGACTGCCGCATCCCCAAACAGTTTTGGAACTATAAGCCGAGGGGGACAGAGAGGTATGGGACGTCCGAGGAAGCGCTGGAGTGACCAGCTCTAATCTTCGCCTATTTGAGACCGGAACAAACCATTCTTGGTTTAATCCTCGAAGATGACGATGATACGTTTTGCTTAATGTTACTAGATGTATTTGTAACAGATTAAACAAAAAAATTAAATAAAATGATGGATAGTCTTCCCAGTATCACCGATTTCTCTACTGCACGGACCGACCGCCGCACACTGGTCCGCAGCGCGTACACACGGCCGCACTCGCGCCTTCGCAACCATAGGTTTCAGTCAATACACTGAAGAGAGAGAAAAACGTTAAAAAATATAAATCGGTCGCGATTGGTGGCTGGCACACCCTACCTACTCTTGTCCGCCACTCGAGAATCAAAAACACTAGACTCGTACGTGCAGGAATTGAGGAAAGTGTAAGACGAGGAGAGAGGCTGTGGTTGTCTGGGCGGGGGGGGGGACGTGACGGCGTATTGATCCCGACCCGACGCTGCCGTCGTCGCACTACCACACCTGCGTGCGTCAAACTGCAACACACCACACTACTCTCGAAACTTTCGCTAATAGTTTAATTAACCCCCTTAAGAAAAGCAACTCTACCGACATGCGTGTATACAATGTTACTTGGATGTACGGTCACGGATGATCGCCCAGGCAATATTCTGTACTAATTTCGGGCCTAAAAGAAAAGTACTAAACGTTTCACTTGATCCCGTTTCACTATATTTAGAGCGCTTCATTACGCTATTTCAGACCAGAGACGTTAGACCAGTGGGTTCCCAAAAACGTGGGGTTCACGGACACCTTTCAGAAAAAATAGAAGATACCGTAATTTTTTCCGATGTTTTATATCTAAATCTAAAAGTCTAGAATCTTAAAATAATTAGCAGAAGGTTCCAGTATTTTTTTTTTATTCCAACTAATTGTAATCGTAAAACTAATTTCAAACTAATGGCTTTAATAAAGTCTTTATCATGTCGTCTAGCAGATCAGTTTGTCAGCCGATCTGACTAGAGCGCCGCATCAACGCAGAACTTATCACACTGTTTTAGTCTACGTATAAGCACTATATCTAGCCATAACGTTTTTCATGTAGCTGGTTTTACGCCTAAGTAGTTAGATTTCGACACGCGTGGGGCTGGAAAGATAGAGCCGAGGTTGCCAAAGTTAAGAAATAAACTTGATGTCCAGAGTGACTTAATATTTAAATTATCAGACATTAAACACAATATTGCAGAGCTAATTGTTCAAAAGCAGCTTAATTGTTCACACTACTATGTTTGATATCATTAATGTTATAATTTTGCATGTTAAGAGAATTTTGATTTTAATTAAAATATAAGAGTTTGTGTCATATTCAATATTAGTTTTATTTGATAACTCAAGACGTGGTCCGTGACATTATTAATGTTTTGTGAGGGGGGGGGGGTCCGCGAACTGAAAAGTTTGGGAACCACTGTCATGTAGACGGTCTCAATATAATGGCGCTAAATTATGAAACAAAAATTGTAAACAAATATGAACAGCACAAAATGTCAAAACCCATTTCTCTGTAGTCATTAACGTGTACAAGACGTGTAATAGTGTTTACCAGAATAGAAGTACCAATTGCAAATGTGCAACTGAAAAACGAGCATTAATTTTACAATTTAATGTTCAGTCCCACTTTAATGTCCGACACGATGTAACACTTTCAATTGTATTCTTGTGGCTATGAGACAGACAACTGGTACACTAGCGTTGTGATGTGAGCGATTGGACGTCCATTGTGGAACGTTACCGCCGTTTCTGAAGCTGACGAGGCTCTTAGAATCTCCGGACTGTGCTGCAACATCCCAGAACGTTCTCACCGTTTCTGAAGCTGACGAGGCCCTTGGAATCTCCGGACTGTGCTGCAACATCCCAGAACGTTCTTGCCATTTCTGAAGCTGACGAGGCCCTTAGAGTCTCCCG